>CAJQZJ010031933.1:679207-726965 GCA_907164525.1 Lophiomys imhausi | reverse complement strand
TTCCTTCCTTCCTTCCTTCCTTCCTTCCTTCCTTCCTTCCTTCCTTCTTTCTTTCTGGCTGTTGTTTTGTTTTGTTGTCATAGGGTTTCTGTGTGTAGCCATGGCTGTTCTGGAACTCACTCTGTAGACCAGGTTGGCCTCAAACTCAGAGATCCACCTGCCTCTGCCTTCCAAGTGCTGGGATTAAAGATGCGCACCACCACCACCCAGAATGTTTTTTTTCTTTTTCCTTTTTTTATTCCCCTTGCCCTTTTTTTGATTTTTCAAGACAGGTTTCACTGTGTACCTCTAGCTGTCCTGGAATTCAGAGATCCACCTGATATTCTGGGAACTGAACTCTGGTCCTGCAAGAGCAGCTAGCATCCTCAATGCTGAGCCCTCTCTCCAGCCCTTCTGGTCTCATCTTTGCCTTCTTGGCTGTGCAAGAGGCAGCAGCGAAGAGGTTACCTCTGCCTAGAGGTGTGCCTTGCACGCCTTGCACACCTGCCACAGGCCTAAAGTGAAACCACAAGTCAGCTAAGCCTCTCTCCACGAGCCTGTTACCTCAGAACAGAGAGTTACCCGCCACACTACCCACAATATTCACACCATAATCACAGGCAACACCCCAAGATGTTGGGCAGCAGTAAAATGATGAGCTGGGAGGTTCTATTACTTTTGATCTGAATACCACTTATCTAATTGCAAGTTTAGATAATTTGTGTGTATGCATGTGGGAAGGGGGGTGAGTGTGCACACTTGTATTCGTATGTGCAGAGGCCAAAGGACAACCTCGGTTGTGGTTCCTCAGGCACTGTTCACCTTTTAAAAATTTATCTCTGTTTATTTTATGTATGTTGATATTTTTCTTACATGTATGTATATGTAGCACATATGTGCAATGCCCAAGGTGCCATCAGATGCTCCGGGACTGGAGTTAGAGATGGTTGTGAGCTTCCACATGGGTGCTGGGAGTCAAACCCAGGTCGTCTAAGAACAGGAGGTGCTCTTGAACGCTCAGCCATCTCTCTCCAGCCCCTACCTTTTTGGTTGAGTCAGGGTCTCTCACTGGCCTGGAACTCACTAATTAGAGTTCGGCTGGCTGGCCAGGGAGTCTCTTGTCTCCACCTCCCAGCATTCTGATTACAGTGTGAGTCACCATACCTGCCTTTTTATACATGGTTTCTGGGGATTGAATTCAGGTCCTCAGGCTTGTAAGGTGAACACTTTACTGACTCCACCATCTCCTCACCACCATGTTTATATAATTAAAAAGTTTAAACACACTCTCAGCTCACAGCATTATTTCCTAAACATCTAACAAGAAGGCTTCATAATCTACTATGTGCTGCACACAATTCCAGCACACAGAGACAATCCCCAGCTGCAGGTACTGCAATTGTGGAGGTGGAGCGAGTCACCTAGACATTAGATGGCATGGTTGGGTATCTTTGAACAAACAAGTTCTCAGAGCCTCAGTATTCTCATCTGTGAAATGGGAACAAGGAATTGTACCACCCAGGGTATTGCAGGAGGCTGAGTTATCCCCAGAACAATAAGCAAACTGGAAATGCTTGGTAAGTAGAGACCAGACCACTGCTGTGATATCATTGCTTATTTATTTTAAAAATAATTTTATTTATTGTGTGTGTGTGTGTGTGTGTGTGTGTGTGTGCAAACTTTCAGCAGTCATTTTTTGTCCTTCCGCTGGGGATCAGTCTCATGTCTTCAGGCTTGCCTCACATCAATGCTTTTACCAGCTAAGCCATCTTGTGGGCCCTCATTATTATAATAATAAAAACAAACATGGATCCTGCCCTTAAGATAGTCATATTTACCCCTAACCCCAGCACTTAGGAGGCAGAGAGAGGAAAGTGAATCTCTTGTGAGTCAGAGGCTAGCCTGGTCTACAAAGTGAATTCCAAGACACATAAGGCTACACAGAGGGACCTTGTCTCAAAAAATAGATATCCATATTTATGGTCCAGAGGAAGGAGGTGAATGACAGCATATATATATATATATATATATATATATATATATGTGTGTGTGTGTGTGTGTGTGTGTGTGTGTGTGTGTGTGTGTATGTATATATATATATATATTCATAGGATTCTTTTATTATTTTTTTTTAGGGTTTTTTTTTGAGACAGGGTTTCTCTGCATAGCCCTGACTGTCCTGGAACTAACTCTGTAGACCAGGCTGGCCTTGATGCAGCTGAGATACAGCACAGAGATCCGCCTGCCTCTGCCTCTTGAGTGCTGGGATTAAAGGCATGCGCCACCATGCCCAGCATAGGATTCTTTTTTTTTTTTTTCTTCAAGTTAAATCTCAATCACAATCCCCTCCCTACTCCCCCCTCTGGTCCCACCCCCACACCCTCTTCCCCTTCACCCTCCATCTACTTCTTTTTTTTTGTATTTTAAGGTCTATCTCTAGTCAAGATTTCATGTATCCAAGGCTAGCCTCAAGATCAAATATATAGCCAAGGATGACCTTGAAGTTTTTATCTTCCTGCTTCTTCCTCTTGAATATTGGAAACACAGTCATGCTACCACATCATCTGGTTTATACGATGCTGGGGGTCAAACCAAGGGCCTTGTGCACGCTAGGCAAATACTCTACTAACTGAGCTTCTACTTAATCCTCCCCAGGATCCTGATTTAGGAGAAAATTCAAGTTTCCTGGGTGAAGTTGATTCTGAACCGGGCATAGCAGGTTGGGCCCAAGATGAGTCTAGAGCCAACTGGAAGAAGCTGAATGCCAAGTGTGAGTTTGCACTTTCTTCCAAGAGTGAAGGAGCCATGGTAGGGGCTAAGCAGGGGCTAGGTAGGGGCTTGGCAGCCAGATTGGCCCTTTGGAGGCTCAGTGTGACTGCGATGAGGAGAGGGGCCAGAGGGAGCAAGAATGGCAGTGGTCATTGGAGGTGCCCTTGACTCCTCCTCCCTTGCAGCAGGAGTCCCTCCCCCTTAGCCCTTAACTCTAGCCCAGGCCACTAATCCTGGTGACACTGGGTCCTGAGGCTGGGGTGGGGCAAGTTGGGCAGCTGGCCTCAATTAGCTTGGGAGGCGGGTCTGGACATTGTCATTAGGAGAAAACCAGAGCCCAGCCATAAACTCTAATGAATGCATTAATGGAAGACTTGTGCGCCTCAAAGGGGGGAAAAAGCAGGTCTAAATAAAGTTATTAACACAGCCCACCTGTGTTCGGCCCTCGGCCGCTATTGTTCAAATAGCCCATTAGTTTCCCTGAGCAGCCTGGCTTGGAAGGCAGCCCTGCCTCTCTGAAGCAGCCATTTAACTGCATTCATATAATTCAATTAGATTCCTCAGCCCTGGTCCAGAGGCATGGCCAAGGCTTTCATCTCGGTAATGGCCTGCAGACCAGAGTGGGGAGCATGGGGTTAAGGAGGGCTTGGCCCCTGCCTGTGATTACATTCACCAGCATCAGAGCTTCCTGGGGTAGCACCCCCAGCTCTCCAACAGGGTCCTTGTCTCATCTGCTGGGCTCAGGATCTGAGTTCAGACTTCTGCGCACTATCCACCTTGCTTCACCCCCAATCTCCCACGCTGGAGAATCCAGCCCATCTCGCCTCCCTCCACACAGTCAACCCTATTAATAAAGAGTTGAGAAAATTCATTAGGAGTGAGCCTTTTATAGATTCCGCTAAAGCCTTCTTCCTACTTCTGTCACTGAAAAAGGGATAAAACTCCCTTTATCGCTCTACAACTTGTTAATGTCCCACCCCGGGAGCACTTCATTTGTAATAAACATCTTCACGAAATATGCGTCTCCAGGGAGGAGCCGTTAATTTCCTCGAGGCCTCACACATGTGAGGGCTTTTATTGCCTGCAGGTGCTCCTGAGGTATTGCGGGAGCCACTAATAAACCACCAGTAAACTGCAGGTAACCATGGCAGACCAATAGGGCTGTGCACCTGTCTGCTGAGGCTCATAGAACCCGCCTCTCCCTCCCGAGGCCCAGCCCTGGTCTGGTCCTCTCCCCTGGCTCCAATCTGCCCCCAACTTGCCCTTCCAGACAACCGACAGGTAAGTTCTGCTGCCTCTAACCTCTTTGGTCCACTTACAGAGCCTTGGGAGGGGCCAGGGCTCTGCTGTCATTGGAACCCCCCCCCAAGCTGCACACCTTAGCAGGGACACCAACACACAAAGCTATGGACACCTATTTAGTTTTGTCACTGTCTCCCCCGACCCCATTTGCTGCCAGACTCTCCTACTATGCATCTTGGAGGAACTGTGATTATGGACACATTTAACTTCCTATTTTCTTAATAATCACTATGGAAGGGGGAGAGAGTTCTTTTCTATCAAGTGGGATTCTTGCAAAATGTGGCTTGCATATCTTAAGGGCAATTTCCCAAATATTACCAATAATCGCTAGAAACATGTAGCCCAGTCAGTAGGAAAAAAAAACAATTACTAAAGGAATAATTAGAAGTTTGAATTTAATAAGTATCTCTCTGATCTTGGGTTCTTTCCAATTTTTGATCACTGAGCAATTTGTGGGGTCCATTCTTGGGGTCTGGATGGTGTGGCAGGATGGCTGTGGATGCTGGTGTAGGCTCTTTTCTGCCCTTATATGTGAACTGGGCACCAGTCCCAGGGTCTTGGGGTTTCACAGATTTCCCAGTGCAGTGAGACAGAGGGATGCTCAGGTCATGAGCTGGGAGCTCACAAGACAACCTGTGCAGCCCTTTCCAGGACAAGGTGGCTCTTGAACACCAGGGGCCGGGATGGTTTGACCACCCTTAAGTCAAAGGCGGTATGCACTGTGTCTGGATTTGAATCCATCGGCATTGGCTCAGAGGGCCATGGTGAGATCTGGATGGTCAGCACTGTAAACATTAGGTAGATGGTCAATCCACTGGGCTTGCCAGGGGGAAGCTTGGGGCATGGGCATGGGGAAACCATTCAGCGGAGGACAGAGGACGGATGTCCCTGAATTTAGCCCTCATGTGGGGTTACTCAGGCTAGAGGAGCATCCAGAAAGAAGAGATCCTTAATAGAATTCTACTAAGCTTTGTTTGTAGGCAGGGACTCTCGGAAGGTTTCAGCAGGCCCAGAATCCAGACTCCCAGGGTCAAGTCAAGCGTGGCAGGGAACACTCATTGCTGGCCTGAGATGGGGAATATCAGCATTTGATGTGGTCACCAGGATCAAGGCGAGTCTCACAGCCCTTCCCAGAACTCAGTAGGGGTCAGGTCAGCTCATTAGACCTTGTTTCCAGCACCCTCCTGTGCATCCTTGAAGGTTGGAAGTTGGCCTCTGAAAGGGAAAGCCGTCTGTTCAAGGCTCTGCAGTGAGAGCTGAAAAGAGAAGGGTGGCCTGGAGCACAGGCTGAGGGCCCCACTTGAACCACCACTGGGCTCCAGAGCTTTCTCAGCAGGTCACAGACTAGAGACTCACCTTGGCCATGGGGGAGCCTAGCCCTACATCTGCCCCTTTTTCCTGAGGTATTGCTGCCCTCTCCCCCCTCCCTGGTCAGCAGGAGAGAGAGGTCACTCACCCCTGCTCCACTCCTGCCGGCCAGCCTGGCCTGGCCCAGCCAAGACATAGGAGGGCCAGGGACCCCTGGAGTGGCTTCTGAGGCATGCTGGCCATGATGAAAGCCTGGGAGCACGGGGCCCAGCCCAAAGGTTAGAGGAAACGGGATTATTCCACCCAGGGAGCGGAAGGCTCAGGGGGCAGGGGCCCTGGCTAATGGAGAGCACCAGATGCAGGCCAGCTGTTCTCTGTCTCCCTGGAGGCCAAGCAGGACCAAAGGGGCTATCCTACAGCAGGATAGAGTTAGGGAGGATAGGAGAAGGAACCAGTTGGATGAGTGGATGGAGCCGAAGAAAAAATGGAAGAGTCAGGATGCTAGCTCCTGAGCACTGAGAAGGGCCTAGGCCCAGAACCCTGCCTGGTCAGTATACCCTTTATATGTGCAAGGAGGGGACCCTTGGAAGAGATGACCCTGGAAAATCTACAACCTCCTTTTCTAGGGATGTAATCTAACTTGGAATTCACCTGAGCCCATGTCTCTGTCATGGAGACCAAGGCTGACCCCCTGGCAGGCCCTGTAGTCTGAGGTCTCCTTCTTCCCATAGGGCTCTCTGCAGTCTCTTCCCTGAGTTCAGTGCAGTAGGAGATGTTTGGGAGACCTCAGGTTTCAGGGTGTTGGATTTGCTATTCTCAGGGGACCACTAAGTCAAATCAAAGCCTTTGGCAGTCAATGCCGCCGAAAAGTCCTACTGACCCCCACCCCACCCCAGAGGCCATCCAGGTCAGTGTTAGGAAGGCCTTGTAGGTCTGACTCTTCACCCAGGGATCCTCTATTACTTAATGAAGTTTATAGGTTCCAGGTTAGCTGGTAGTATGTGAATTGGGAATGTATATTGGGTGACCAAACCACACTGCCTCCTTAGTGCCTTAATTTCTTCATCCCTTGACACAGAAACCCTGGGAGGCAGGACACGGAAATTTTCTCTCTGGGCTGCCAGGGAGCTGGCTGGCTCCCTCCCTCTATGAATTCCTCCCTCCCTCCATCCCTAACTACAGATCTCAACTCTGACTTATCAAGAAAGGAGACCAGGGCAAAGGAGTCCTTCTCCGAGCAGACCAATGGCCAGTCACGTATCATCTCCTGCCTTGTACGAAGGATTGTTTCCTGGCCGGCCTCAATTTTGTTTCTACATTACAAGAAAAAAAGAAGAAAAAAATAGAGCTGTTACCACTCAGCCTTCACTAGCCCATTTAGAACCCAGGGTCCAGGCTTCAGGAGGAAATGAAGGGCTACCCCTTCATGCAAGCCACTCGCCAACAAGTGAACAGCGGTTTTCACTAGTCTGTCTTCTGGGACATACTTAGATGAAAAAAAAAGCATTCTTTATTTGAAATTTATATAAAATGGGACTTCCTCATTTTACTTGCTAAATTTGTCTGTCCTATAGAGGATCCCTTGCTTGGAGGGATGGTTCCATTCCTCACAGGGGGGACCTTCCAGGCCCCTTCTGTGGCAACAGAAACTGCAGCCAGAGTTGCTTGCCCTCAGCCTATGATAACATCAGGAGATTGAAGTAGCAAAGAGTAGAAAAATGCACTCTTTATGAGAATGTACTTATTTGTTTATATATATTTCGGGGGACTCCCTCACCAGGGAGTGAATAGGGAAACAAGGCAGTTTTGAATTTGTTCCTGGTGGACCTCAGGGCAGTGGGGTGTGTGTGTGGGTCTGAGATTTCTGTAACATTGCAATTTAAAAACAAGCAGCAGCAGCAGCAGCAGCAGCAGCAGCAGCAGCAGCAACAACAACAAAGAGCCCAGGGCAAAAAGATACATCTTCTCACTGAAATTCGGGGCTCTTAGTGCCCCAGTTTAATGCTTACTGGAACACAGGTGGATTTTTCAGTGTTAAAAAGAAAGGAAAAGTCAAAAGTTCCAGTTGAACAGTCTGCCGAATGGAGCCAGGCATACATAGTTCCTTGCAGCAACATGATTTCATTTTTTAAAAATTGTTGAGGGATTTTCGAAAAGACTGTTTCTAAAAGGCTGTTCCATTTGCTTAGACAGCTTTTCCTTTCTGTCTGTCTGGGTGTCTCTCTTTTTTGAGCAAAGATGAAGATGCTGAAGACAGATTATTCTTTGAACTAAGCAAACAGCAAAAAGCCCTAACCATTCATAGGACGGGTAAGTGATCAACTGAAAGTGGACACAACACACAACAGCAGGAATCTTCCTATTAGATTTTCTTAGAAATATTTTAATGTTTGAGTTTCTGTTTTATATGCCATCAGCCATACATGGAGATGCTATAACTAACATTTCCAGTTCAAGTCTGGGCTATGTTCTTATAAATTCTTTCTAAATATTTGATTGCTTTAAAAAACAAAACAAAACAAAACAAAAACCTTCTGGGACCAGGAGAAACAGTGCAATGTGGGAAGCTGACAAAGTTAGATATCTCCTCTCTAGAATGGTCTCTGAGGGCACCTGAGCTCTATTCTTGAGACATGAAGTTTTGGAAACCCCTAGCTCTGGTTCACACCAACATTGGCACTCAGCACTATCCATGTGCGGTGAAGGCAGATGGGTGGAGGGGAAGAGTGTGTATTGCTGAGCGTGGCTGCAACCCAAGGGACCAAACCAGGCCTGTGCCCCATTTCTCATCCTTTCAGATCTCAGAGAGAGTCAGTGGAGCCCGGAGCCAGGAGGGCCACTTGATATCGCATATAGCCCAGTGCCAGAGGTGTCACCAAAGAGTTAACTAGGATGTCCCAGCGTGCAAATGTGGGATAATTGGGAAACAAATTCTACAAACATCTTGAAAGAGGTAAAAGACCTTTGATCTTGCCATAGAGATGCAGACATCACCATGCTGCCGGCCTTTTGGGGCAGGCACACATCTCATACCAGGCTAGAGGATGGTATCTTTCTGAGAAATCAGCCAACACCTAATCCCACAGTCCCTTAATTATCCTAACTGGTTTCGCATGGCCCGAGGCATTTTCCCCAAAGATTAGAGCTGGAGGAGGACTGACACAATAATTAAATATGCAATTTGCCAAGCGTGGGCAATATGGCTTTGAAATCACCTTTGCAGGAAGCTTTACTGCTTGTTCATTGACATGTATATTGCAGGCTTCAGACTTTTATTTAAGCTGTTTTGATTGCCTTAATGGATTAATACCAAGCACCATCAGTGAGGGGCCAAAGACTCGGGGGCTGTTTCTAATTTTGAAAATATTGCGCCTGCTTCCTCTAGTGTTATGACAAAAAACAAGTTGTGTGGAACTTAAAGCAACAGGCGGGTCCCACAAATATTGGCCCACAATAAGAATGCACACCTCATGGGTAGTGTTACGGGGAGCTTTCCTGATGCCAGGACAGGGCCCAGCCCCGGTGTAGGCAGGCCTGGGTTGAGTGCTCTTGGCACTTGGCTCCATTTGGGTGGCATTCCTGAAATGAGCCCATTGTCTGTGGGGAGCAGGATACCTTTCAAACCAGGGCTCAGCAGCATCCAGGGGTGTGGAGGAATGTTACTGTCCCAGATTATGACTGTAAGAGACATTCCGGGGGGGGGGGGGGCTAGGAGAGCCTGCTAGTTGGGATTTGAAGAATCCCCATTCAACCTGTGTTGCTAGTATCCGTGGGAGGTTTCTGGAAACCCAAGCCTGGAGCAACTAGCTCATATCCGTGTGCTCAGATGAGGGATATCTGAACTCAGGACAGGGGCTCGGCATGTGAAGGAGAGAGTACCTTGCTAGACATTTCATCAAGCTGGGCACTGAGGCAGTGTCCCAGAGTCTCCCAGGACAGGACCTGCTAGGAGAAGCTTTGTAGCAACGGAACAAAGCTGACCGACCCTGTGGGCAGAAGACTTAGGAGCTTGCAAAACAGACTGGTGCTGAGAAAAGTTAAAAGGCTGCCTGGGAAGGAAGAGGCTGGAAAAAAGAAGCAACAAAAAAAATATAGATTGATCAAGGAGGTATGATGGCTTTCACCCAAAGTCCCAGGCTCTAGGAGATCATCTTGAGTCTGAAGCTAGTCAACTCTGCCAAGTGAGTTCCGAGCCAGCCTGGGCTACAGTGGGAGACCCTGTCTCAAAAAAACACAAAACCAAATAGAGATAAAGAGGAAAGGAACCTTGTGTAGATAATTTCAGTCATAAGCTACTGCCTTACGCAAGCAGAGACGAGACAGGAGTTCCTCACCTTTGAAGGAGGGACAAGGCCTAATTCTCCCTGGGATGTGCATGGCAGCCTGAGTTTTTCATCCTTCCTGAATGCCCTAATGAGGCTGCGGCCTCTCACTCCCTGAAACCGGCTTTGATAAAGTGGACTCGTCTGGGGCGAGTTACCAGGTTCCATTCCTTTCCCTTTTGAACCTTGTGGTGGTTTTGTTCTTTCATGGCCAGCAGAGTGGGGACAAAGTGTCTGGCCTCTGGCCTCACTTGGCACAGGCCGTCCTACCTCCCAGAGCACCCCAGTGTTGGGGAGTAAGGAGACCCTGGTCATTAGCAGTGGGTGGGAATGGGACTTGGGGTAACTGCATATCCAAATATCTTTGTCCATCCAGCAGGGGCTGCCAGCACTGGGGTAAGAAATCATAGCAGCCTTCAGACCGGCTTGGCACTGGTGCAGCCACAGGCCTGAATCACAATGGCACTGATGCTGCTGCCAACTGTTTGTGTATCTCTCTGCACCAGGCTTGGGACCAGAAGTCTGACAAGGACCATTGATTACAGCCTCCAATCAATCATGCCCGTTGGTAGAGGAGAAACAGATTTAGAGAATTAGGTGGCTTATTGGGCAGATGCAGGCAGTGACAGCCTCTCTCACATCTACTGACTTCACTAAGGATAAGAGCCCCAAGAGGCTTTCAAGCCCCTGAGCACTCTCAGTTTTTTTTTTTTTTTTTTGGTTTTGAGACAGGGTTTCTCTGTTTAACAGCTCTGGCTGTCCTGGACTCACTTTGTAGACCAGGCTGGCCTCGAACTCGCAAAGATCCGCCTGCCTCTGCCTCCCAAGTGCTGGGATTAAAGGCGTGCGCCACCACCGCCCGGCCCACTCTCAGTTTTTGATTGTGCGTTGCTGCTCTTGCCTGTATTTGTTCTTACGAATATCAAGACCACATCTGAAATAGCAGCACCCTGGAGCCTGTCCTCGCCTCTCTCCTAGTCTTATGATCGAATACAGCGTCCAGACTTGCCTGAGCCCCCACTGGCCTGGGAGGCTCTGGAAGAGGTGGCTGCTGAGCCAGCCACACGTGGGCAGGAGGCAAGGGAAGGGCCGGCCTGATGCTTGCTGCAGCTGTCCCCCTGGAGGAATGGCAGCCCAGCGGGCCTTGGCTTTGATCTCCAGTGATTAAAACCAATTCCCTTTGGGTGGGCGGCTCCTCCTTTGAGGATGCCCTCCTTCCTGGTCAGCAGACATGGAACAGAGTGTGGTTGCTGTGTCCAGTCTGGTCCTGATTCCAAGACAGCTGAGAAGTGCCCAGCTCTGGTCATGGCAGGCCTGTCAGTAACAGCTCAGGAGCCTTCATCTCTTCTCTTGACGCTCTTGCCCTGGACAGCAGCTGGTGCTTTAGGCTTCTCCACTGGGGTTCCTCAGCCTTCTCTTGGGCAATGCCAGCTGCCTGCCTGCCTCTGCTGCCCAAGAAGGCAGGTAGTGGGCTGTCCAGTCCCCTGCCACTGCTAGCTGCTCACCTCTTTTCTCTGCAGGCCACTGATCTGTTTTTGACTCTCTTGTAACTTGTAAGAAGCGGGACACTGGGGACAAGCTGTGACTATGCTCTGCTCCATGTTCAGGAGGCTGTGAGGGGGAGTTGGATGTGGTCCCTGCATTACAGTCTCCTCTGCACAGCTGTCCAGGGGTACCCACACTGCGGGAGAGGGATCCAGGGACCCTCTGGCTTGGTGTCTGCTCTCCTCCTGATCCTGGGGAAGGAGGAAGAAGTATGAAGATGTCATACTGGTTGCTTCATGTTTCCTTCTTGGTGGGCCCATTCCAGCTCACGAACAGACCTCAGGATGTCCCCATGAGGAGCGGTAAATCTAGTTAGCTTCTCAGCACCCTGTCATCAATATACCTGTGAGCACTACTAGGTTTCTCCAGGGTAGAGACTACTGAGAGAAAAGTGAAATTGGCGAGTGGGGGGGGTGGTTAGGGGTTCTGTGAGAGGAAAGAACTTCCCTCAGCTGAAATTTTTTCTTTATTTTTGACAACTTCTATACAATGAAATATGGTCCTTTCTTTTTCCCCCTCCCTCTCCCAGTTCCCTCTTATCCCTCCTCAACATGCCTTCCTTCCGACCTCATCTTAAAAAAAAATCTCACCAGATTTTTAATATGAAAATATTCAAATATAGAAAAGCGAAAGCTCAAAGAGAACGATAGACCACCTTGCCAGCCATCTTGCTTTCTTCGGTCAGCCTTTAAAAAAGAAAATCCTGGGTTCCAAAATGCAGAAATACTTGTTATTACTCACTTGAATTAAACACCATGTTCATGTAACTTTTATTTATTTTTACAAATTAACCTGTTCATGACACACAAATGAATCATGGCCCCAGGCATGAGGGTCTTGGTTTGTATCTTTAGTGGATAAGGGGGATGACTAATCAGTGAATGCTCATGTGGTATTGTAGAGAGTTAACATCATCTTCATCAGAGCAGCAGTGACCACTTTCAAGTGACCCAAAATGTTGGGCCTGTTCACTGTGGATGTTTCCTTGCAGCAGCTGGAGGGGCGGGGCCACTCCAGTCATCGTCTGATCTCTGCTGCTCCTTCCTGCACCTCCCAGCTATGTATGTAATTCTGTGCTCATTGTGCATGGCCTTGTGGTTTCAGGAGGTGTTAGAGCATGTGGAATGTGGAAGGTTAACTGAAGGGGACCCCCATCTACACAGCTATGGGGAAGTCATCATCTGAGCTGGAACCAGACATTTGGTGGGAGTTACACCCACTGCTGGTTTCCCAGGCTGGACTTCAGTGGAATTACACTTTGATTTGTTTTGTTTTTTGTTTTTTTTTTTTTTTTGGTGTTCTGCAAGGAGGAGTAGATATATGTCTACATATTTATTGGGATAGAATTCCCATAAAGCATTCCCCCACACTCCATCCAACACAAGTAAAGCCTTGGCTGCCCCAGCTCTCTGTCTGTGTACATACATGTCTAAATTGTTTGGAAGTAAGTTTCAGATGCCATCCTTAAATGCTTCAGTGTGCCTTTCTGTGGGTAAGGGTACTCTCTTAACCACAAACCATTTGAAGAAAATTAACAGCCATTGGAGGGGGAGGGACCCTGGGGGTTGCTGGAATATCAGTACAGTATCGAAGCTTGATACTATTAACTCAAAGGCATTAGACAGTGTTATTCAGTGGAAGCCTCCCTTTGGTTTTGGTTCCCTGCTGGGCAGCTGGGGGAAGATAGACAGATGCTTGGGTTAGAGAGTCCAAGCTGGAGAGGCTTACAAGAGCAGAGGCTGGCTGGCATGTAGCAGGCTCTCAGCTGTGTCCCTCAACTGTGAGCAGAAAGGGAAACTATCCCCCCTCCCCACAGAGCCTGGGGCCTCCAGACTGTTGTTCTAACTGTGCACTGTCAGCTGTCAGCAGAGAGGAGCTGGCGGGAGAGGGGAGCCTTGCAGGGCTTGGTACTGGGTTTGATTACCTGTGAGGCTTAGGTTGACTATGGTCCCAGCTCTCCTGGGACCACAGAAGCTGAGTTTAGACAAGGTGGAGCAGTGGCCCCTTCTTTGACCACTGTGGTGGGAACCTGAAGACAGCATGGGACGCATGGAACAAAGCCAGAGTTCAAGCACCCAAATGCCCCCTATGTCAATTCTCAGTGATGGGTCCTTGGACCTTCCAGCTATGATATCCAAGAGCCTGCAGAATCTCTCATAGGCCCTTCTTATCTGGGCCAGCATGGTGGGCTGCTCACCTGGTCCTCCATGTGCACCCCCCGACAAGACATCAGCACATGGGGACCTATAGGTGTGTCTCCATTAGTGTATGATTGTGTTTCTTACAGGTACAAGACATGGCCTGCATGTGCCCACATCTGTTCCTATGTGTAAAAAAAATGGATCTTTATATGTGACCACTTGGGGAGCATTTCTGAGTGGGGTCCCATATGGGAACATGGACCTGTACTCCTGTGTGACATTACAGATAGGACTTGAGTCAATGAAATAGATTTTATCCTTTAAAAGGGAGGGATTAAAAAGCTGGGTGCAGGTGTGTACCTGCAGTCCCAGCAGCACTTGGGAGGTAGGGGCAGGAGGATTAGAAGCTAAAGTTCATTTTTTTGCTACACAGCCAGTTTAAAGCTAGCTTGGGCTATATGAGACCATGGTTTTTGTGGAAAAAAAAATGACAGAGGTTGTGGCATAGTGAGGCCTAGGAAACTTTGTGCTTGAGTGAGCCAGTCACCGAAGAGAGACAGCAAGCTGCTGCCAGGACCGGGAGAGGGAGAAGAGGAGTGTTCAGAGTTTCCTTTCCTAAGTTGGATTCTGGAGGTGGATTCGGGAAGATTTGTGCAGCCCCAGCTGTGTGCCCAGTGTACTGTCCTAAAGACCACTAGGAGGGGAGCACAATTAAACAAAACAAAGCCGGTGAGATGTTCTTGTTGTGGCTGCTGCTTTTCCAGGCTTCCTGTTTGAGAGGGATGGTGGTGACATCTCCCCCGCCCTCCACCCCACGCCCCAGGTGACATGATGGGTCACCGTTGTTCTCCAGGATACTGTCAGTCACAGGGACACTGCACTGGAGCTGAGGCTAGCTTTGAGGACCATGTAGGTACCTGCCTGGAGACCTACAGTTTCTGCCTTTGGGAGCTCGTCCCTCCAGCTAGCAACATCAGAGGCGTTTTGTCAAAGGAAAGAACCTTGATGAAAAACTCCTTTATGAAACCCAAATTCCAGCATGTTTGCACGTTCCAGTTTGTCAGAACGCAGGGCCATAAATGTTAAACATGCTGTTTATTATTGTGCACAGCGGATTTCTTTATGATGACATTCTTATTTAAAAGTTTGTCAGAGTCACTGCAGTATCAAGTGTGTCTGTGTGTGTGTGTGTGTGTGTGTGTGTGTGTGTGTGTGTGTGTGTGCAAGCGCACATACATGTGTGGTGGTCCTAGAAGAATTCTAGAGGGGAGTGGTGTTTTAAAGAGCTGTGGGGAGAACAGATTTTATTTAAAAACTGGAACAAAATAAAGTGGGCCTACTGAGGCCCAGCTCTTCTTTTGTCAGGGGTCTGTGTGGTGCGCTTCTGGGATTCCTGGCTATGGAGCTTGGGCTGGTGGCAACCAGAGTCAAAGGGAGCCATTGCCCACTGGCTGGTGACAGATGCTTAGACTCCTTGTTTAGGTAGCTGCTGTCCACCACTGGCGTCTTTCCCTTTACAACTCTCCAACAAGGGTTAGTTAGGCTCAGTACAGTTTTCAGCATGTTGAGGTCTGAGGGACCTGGGAGGGACACCCATGAACTACCCCCACAGCTGCAGGTTCTGACACCTGCAGGCTGGGCAGGACTACCTTCCTGCTGGGGCTTCGTGAACACGTACTCGCTGTTTTTCTGGGCAGGGTGCTTTGGAGGGGATAGTCCACCCATATCCAAAGGGCTGTGAGGCTGCTGCAGCCCCAGGTCTGTTTGATCACTGTGCCTGCCTCTTTGGATCGCTGATGTGAATACTCTTTACCCAGGAGGTGATTCCTCATTTCAGGGCTTGGGTGGGTGGAAGATGGGTGCGGAGACCTGCTCTGAGAAGAGATAAGTGGTCCTAGCCACACCCAGGTATCTTTGCAAAGCCTGAGAGGGTCTGTCTTCCCTAGGAGGAGTAAGCGCCTTTAAGCACCTGGGTCGGTACTCTTGGCTGAAGCTCAGACAGCCCTACCCTGAGGCTAGTGAAATCCAGCTTCATATTTCGACTTAGCTTTCTCTGGGTTTTGAAAGCAGCTCCTGCTGGCAGGACAGTGGCGATAGTGGCCTTAGCAAGAGGTGAGGCACAGGGGCAGGCATACTGAGCAGTTTCCACATTTGTTTTGTGAATAGGGTACAGAGACTGTGAGCCCTGGTCTGTACCACATAACCCTTTGGCAGAGGGGCTTCCTGCCAGCCCTTCCCCAGCTGAGCTTGGTCAGACCAGGGAAAGCAGCTGCTATCAGAGTAATCCTGTCTCAGGCTCATCCTTCTTTTGGCTTGTAATGTGTCCCTTCCTCCAACAACCTTATGTATCACATTCCTACTTTTGTGCATAGCTCTTTGGGCAAGAGGAACTGAGGAGGCTGGCAATGAGTTATTTTGGGTCCTTCTCCAGGCTCACATCTAGTTTACACTGAACGCTTCCCTGCACCCTGAGCCACCACCTTGCTGAAACACTTTGAAGAAAGACAAGGTGGGGGGAATGGGAGACTTCAGATAGACAGTGTGGTGTCCCAGCCCCTGCCGGGCTCCTGCCACTTCTGTCCTGAAGCTCCCCTAGCCTCTGACACCACCATAGCTCTGAGCCTCTGTAAAAGGATAAAAGAATGCAGTCCTCACTTCTGAAGTTGCACAAAAGCTGTATGCATAATTAATGTGCAATAAACGTGAGCGGCTGGAAATTAACTAAATGAAAAAATGAATATACTTAACTGTGAAAATTTAATTTTGCCTCCCTTCTTTTCCTTTCTTCTCCCTCTCCCTCCTCCCATCCCCTCTCCCTCCCCTTCCCCTGCCTTTCCTTTCACAACTTGTTATATTCCGGGATCTTGCCAGGAGACCATACTGTGAAAGCCTTGCTTGCTGATCTCTTGCCAGGGAGCCTCAGTCGGGCTTAATTTTAAGCCAGAGACCCAGCGGGTGACTCTCAGCCCAGGGTCCAAGAGCACCCACCAGCCAGTGTGGGGCTGGAGAAAATGGGAGAGTGGGCTGGGGGTTTAGCCTGTCACACAACTGAAGTTCTTTCTTGGGGGACCTCAATGCCTGATTTGTTTAAGGCTTTGGTGGATACGATTTTGGAAAAGTCAAACAGAAAGTCCATCATAGCATTTAAAATTCCTAAAGTGAGTTTGGTGCTTAAAAGGCCGGAGTACTAAATATATTTACATATGTTCAAACACAATGCATCATAAGCAACGAATCTACAGTGTCTTTACTTTTCTAATTTTTTTAAAGGGTGAAACTTTTCTAGGTGGCAAGATTGATTTCCCACTGGGAAGGAAAGGAACGTGGTGACATGGTGCTCTCATTACTGAGTGAAGAAGCTTCTTAGTAACACATTTGACTTCAAGAAACAACCCATCCACATGAGAAAAAATTTGAAAAGATTTAAAGAGAAAGAGAGAGAATAAGATTCTACCAAGAGCTACTTAAAAATCTGATTTATTGCACACATGTAACGACAAGAAGTGAAAATATCAAATCCTTGGAAAGAAATCCCTGCCGGTCCTGTCTCCCTTTCAAGCCTGCTTCTGCTGTCATTCTGGCCCCAGTTGTATCTGCAGATAATTATCAAACCAGTAGCAGGATTGAGAGATGAAACTCACAGCTGCTCGGCTCCTTGGGCAAAACTTAGAAAGCTCCTTGGTGCTTTCCAAGTGTCCTGTTTTGGTTTGTTTGTTTGTGGTTTTGTTTTGTCTTGTGTGTGTGTGTGTGTGTGTATGTTTCCCCCCTCCCCACCCATGCTCAGCTAGCTTGCCTTTCTCAAATGTTTGCAAGTAGGGATCGACTTGGGTTACTTTAATTAGGTTCATTTATAATAAGAAAGGGCGTACGTATTCCATACAACCTTACACTTGCTGCCTGCGCTGCCCAGGTGCCTGGTCCTGCAGCTGCCTGAAGGCGGGGGACCACAGTAAGCTGTAAATAACCAGGTCTGTGGCTGTGGACACCACTGACTGACCGGCATGCCACCTCCATCGCAGCCCAGCTGGCAAATTTGGCTGCCCCTGTGAACAGGTGGCCTGCAGGAAACCAAGGACAGGCAGTGGCAGGCAGGTTCTGTAGCCTTCACAGATCTGCACAGTTCCTGCCCATGCTTGTCACAAGTACATGGTTGGCTCCACGCTCACACCTCTGTACTAAACAGCTTGTGGCCTAGGACTACGAGTCTGCTGGTGTTGTCAGAGCAATGCAGCACCATCCTCGGTTACCCTGAGCTCTGCAAACTGGGCTCACTGCTGTCCCAGACAGATCTCTGTTCCATTTGTGTTGATCGCAAGGGTATGTCTCGTTTCCTGTGTGAAAAATAAGGCCGGCTGGCTACTAGGAGGCACTGGCAGGAAGGCATTTATTTGCATAGCAATCTGGGGAACCCTGAGCTGGAGCTACGGTAGCAGTTTGGAGGTCGAGGCAGGAAAGGTATAGCTAGGAGGCAAGATTACAGACCATGGGCCAAGGACATGGCCTTGACCTATCCAAAAGTCTGTGGTATTCCTAGGAGTTCATTCTGCAGGAGATGGCAAAAGCACTCACATCAGTACTGCTGAGGAGGGCATCAAAGAACAGAGCTGCCTCCTTGTCCTTCACTGAAGATGGAGCAAAGAGCAGGGTATTGGGCTAGTAAACAGTGGCAGAATGTTGGCCACATGCGAGTCTATTTCTAGCACATCTACTGAATGGAATGTCTTCCAGTCTTAGGAGAGAGATGGAGACGCCACCCCAAGATGTATTATTAAATGAAAAGTCAAGCTGCAAAAGCTGTGTACTGGCTTTGTTCCAAGTGTGCTCCTGAAGACATTCACCTATTTGCTGGTCTCCCCTTTCTCGATGGGGAGGGGTATGAGAAATTGTCCGAAGCTTACCTGGAGGACTAGAAGAGGAGGCTGAGGGCAGGGTAACAGTGGAGCTGACTCCTTCGTTCCATAGCCTTTGAACCGTTTGAATGCCACGCCACGTGTGCGTGTGTGGCAGGCAGCAAATCAGTCAACATTTAAAGCAGAGATCAAAGCATCACAGAGATCTCCTTTCTTGGTACTAAGGGCTTAGCAGGTTCTGTGGACAGACAGACAGACAGTCTGGGCTTCGAGGCCTTCACCTCACAGCCTCAGTTTCCTCATCCACCAAGTGGAACGACACTGTAACAATAGTGTTCACGTCTCTGAGATACAAACATAGCCCGCAGAAGTCAGTAAATACTGCATGTTTTAAAAACAACATATAAATCAGTCTGCACGTATTAATCCTTATCCTTATATTGACTTGTCTGTCACTTCGGGCTTCCTGGAAGAGACCTTAGAATAGCTGAGTGTGTCTCGAGTCGGAAGCTGAGATGACTGAGCAGGGCGCTGTCTGTCTGGGGGACCGGTTCACTGTGTGGTCCACGCTGGGTTTGCTGGGTCGGTCTGACACTTTTTTCTGAACTGATAAATGGTCTTCCGTGTCTCTGTATACACAGGCAGGTTACCTAACAGAATTAAGCTTATTGGTTTAATTCTTTTGGACCCCCTTGGCAAGGGAAGAGAAGCTGGGTGAATATTTTAATTAAGCCCTGACACTCAGAACTCAAAGTGTCGGTTGGTTCCATCAGGCAATGGCTCACAGTTTGGAGTTTTAATCAAGTGCACCTTCAGAGTTCAAAATTCTTTCTGGACAGAAATATGTCATTAGGCATCCAAGATTTCCACTGGAGAGAGAAAAAAACAAAACAAAACACAACTTGACTGTATTTCCTGTAGAGAATGACACCATGATCCGATTAGCCTTTTTCCTTGACATCTTGCCCACTTTATTAACTTCTGCCCTGCTTTTAGGCAGGCAACTACTGTTCTATTTCCCTGAAGAAGCCCATAATATTATAATTCAAGTGTCAGGACAGATTAGGTTAAACGAACTGTGTAATTCCCAAGGGAAAACAAACTTCAAAACGGACGCGGTTAGCCTTGTAACATACCATGGATTGCATTAGCGACCAGCCGGCGAGCCCGTCACCTAATGTGCTAAAGTTGGCTCTGATGTCCCCTTCGCTGTGCAAGGTGAGAAATTACTTAGCTAACAAAATATTCCGTTTCCCCCACCCCTCTTTGCATTCTTTCTTTATGAGATCCTGAATTGTGACATTCACACTGAAAAAAAAATCTCTGTGGTTATTTGTGAAAAATGTATATTAAAACCAAAACCCATCACATGGAGAGAAATCCCAGATGGTTTTATTCACAAGCAGTAGAATTAATGGCCTCTCTTCTCTTTATAAATATTAGAAGCAGATGAGTTCATTAGGATTGCATCGTAATAAAGAAAACCTGCTTATTCTGACAAGACGGTCACTTATCTAATCTATCTACCAAATAACAAAGCTACTTCCAGCCTGTAAAACACAGACAGAGACATCGGTGTTACCTGGGCTGTTTTGAAATTAATGAAAACCACGCCAATCCCACATTCTGCAAAAGAAAGGCTTTGGGTGGCAATGGTGGAGGGGAGATGGAATTCAAGAGATTTTTTTTTTTTAATGTGAGTGATTTTGAAAAGCGAGGGTTTTGAAATGTTTACTTTGTGGTGGTTTGAAATTTTTACATCTTTCAACAAAGAGGCCAGAGAAGTGAAAACACGTGAAAAGACTTTCTGAAAAGCACGATTCAGCAGAAGTTGGGTGAAGCCGCTGAAGGTCCTTTATCTGGGGCAATCTGTGCATGTCACGGGGTGGGGAGACCCGGAGCTCAGCCCCACTAGCCCACCCTAGCCCAAGCCTGAGGCCTCGGCTCCTGCTTCAAAGCGCAGTTGGAGGAGCGTCTTGGGAGGGAATCGGACACCTCGCTCTGGGGACCTTTATCCCCAAGCACTGTCGCCTGATGTGGTCATCTTGTTAGTCATGGGAAGCACAGGGAATTTCTATTTGTGCCTCTTTCCACACTTATTAAGCAAGAAGTGGGAGGCCGACATGAGAAACCAAAAGATGTTTTTGTCCCCTGGGCTGCAGCACTCGGGACCACAACTTATCCCTCACAGCAAAGGCCTTGTGGAGAAATGGAAAGAGTCAGTCCTGCCCAGCAGGGGAGAAAGTGAACTCTCAGGGTCTCCTTGTTTGCCATATCTTGCCTGGGCTCTCATGGAAGGGCGTGGGTTCGTAGTCTGAAAAGGGAATGAATGTCTTTGGGGAAGCCAAGCCACAGCCTAGGAAGAATGGCATGTCACCAGGTTCTGTAGTCTCATTATGTAGCTCAGACCTTTCCCCCACTTTTTCCAGCCAGGGGCCAGCAAGAAGCTGTCTTATGGAGCTCAGGCACCTGCACAGACTGTCTCTGCTGTGGGAGAGGGCCAAGATGGAAATAATCTCCTCTCCTCTCCTCTTCCTTCCTCTCCTCTCTTTTTCTCTCTCCTCTCTCCTCTCTCTCTCTCTCTCTCTCTCTCTCTCTCTGCCTGAAGTGCTGGGGTGAGAATCTATCATTTCATGCCTGCTAAACAAGGTGCTCTACCACTGAGCTATGTCCCCCTAGTCCAGAAATCCAGTTTGTAAGCAGCTCCTTTAAACCACCAAGTCCCAGTACCTCCACATCGTTCCAGAACCTGGACCTCTCTGGCCGTCTTGTCTCGTGTTCTCTTCCTTGGGGCTGCTTGGGGCTACGATGCGTCCACAGGCCCAGGTGGAATTCTGAGTTTCGAGATCATCAGACTGCCCCCCCCCCTCCCGCCCCAGTCCCACATGTATCAAACTTCTGGGAAGATTTTTTGGGGGAAGCAACAAGTTTGAGCCAAGATCCCATGATTGAAATTCTCCAATAAATCCCTCCCAGCTGAGCCCTGAGGGTCTGTAGCTAGCTTCAGCAAGCAGGAATGGCGGGAAGGGTTTCTTTTTTCTTGAAAACTTCAAACAGGACCTGGGGTTGTGGGGGTGGAGGAGGGCTGTGCTGAGAGAGGAGGCCACCGACCAAGGGCTCAGAGTTAATTAAAGAGACTGCGTGCTTACACCTATAAACTCAGCCTCCTGTACATTAAAGCCTGCTGCTTGCTTTTGTACAGGGCCACCTCTCATGGTGAGCCTGGAAGTCGGAGATTCAAGTCACATTGAGAATGAGAGTTTTTGCAGCCCCTGGAAGGCTCTAGCCAGAGCACTTTGCCCTTCCACTAGGAGCTAAGACTGTGTTTAATAGCTTTATTAAACATTGAGGTCTACAGTCTTCCAGAACAAGCCTGGGCACATCCCTCTGGACATGTGGGCCACCACCCTCTCCATCTGTCAGACATGGGAAAGTGAGGTTCAGAGAGGCAAAGTGACCAACTCAGAAGCATATTGTGGTATGGGAGAAGTCAGGACAAGAACATATACCCTTATGTCAATGGCTGGGGCAGGGACCGACAAGGGACATGCTGCCCTCACCCCAGCCCTGCCCCCTTGCACTGCCCGTGACATTCAATCAGGTGCTGGTGATGCCTGGCCCAGCAGTCCGGGCAGGGCCTCCTTAGCCTCCCAACGACAAATGGTTCTCGTTTGAAAGGGAGGTTATAAAAACACATGCCCAGAGACACTGTCAGGGAGAGGAGGATTAATCTTACTCCAGTCAAAGACCATTCCAAATATTTTTCTGGGGGTGGGAGAGAGTGGGGGTGGGGAGTAGCTCTATCTGAGAAGGCAGTCAGGTTCCTGGGGTGCCCCTCCGGCTGGGCTCCAGGAGGTATGTTATGGTGCAGAACACCGAGGTCGGAGGTTACTTGTATGTACCTGGCAAGGCTGGGTCCAATCAAGACCATCCGCTTGTAGGCACGGGTCCCCACGGCTGGCTTTGCAGGAGGACTCCATGCTGGCCTGGGTGCTCACACAGGTCTAAGGTCTTGGCTGTGTTTCAGAGCCATGTAAGTTGCCGAAGGGAAGGATTAGATGCCCGGGACATTTTCATTTTCTGGATGGTGTCAAAGGCTGAGTGGTTTCTCCTGGTCTCTGGAGCAGAGAAAGCTCCAGAGAAAGGCCAGCCAGGGGAGGGTAGATCTTCAATGTCCCCATTTATGGAGGGCATAGAGGCCTATAGTAGTATGTTACAGGCTTATCCATACCCTGGAAGGGCTTTTATTGAGCCCATTTTCCAACAGGGCTAACTGAGGCTCAGGGATGTGCAGGTGGAAACCAAGAAACAATGACATGTGTCCTTAACCTTTTGAACATCTTTTCAAAGTAGGGACTGCTAAGTGCCTGTCTCACCGATGCGGAAGCCGAGGCTCAAGAATGTGACTTATCCAAGCCCTGCCCTGCTGGCTAGAGTGGGACTCTCCAAGCAGTGAGGATGGGGACTCCACAGTGGGCTGGCATCTTTCCAAACACACATCAGTGGCATGCAGAGGATTTGTCTTCTGTCTGTTAAAGGAGCCTTGTGCTGCTCTACTTTCTGTATGAGAAGGTCTGAGGGCCCTAGATTCATGGTAGCACATGTGAAATCACAGCCATCACCATGAGGTCCCTGTGAGGACTGGCATCAGGCCACATGTGCAGTCCATTGTGGCCTGACTAGGCTCCAGCCAGCTGCCCAGGGGCAGGGTCTGGTCCAAGGGCTGGTGAGGGCCAGAGAAACAGTGGCTCCCACCCAGGCTACCCCAGTGTTGGAACACCCTCGATCCACCCTATAGCTAATCACAGGACTGAGCTGTGTGAAGTGTCTCTTGTCTGGGGACCTAAAAGGGACCCCTGGTACTGCAGAGACCCACCCTGGAGCTCCCTTTAGGCAATGGAGTCCTGTGCTGGGGTCCTCCAGCTTTGGGTAAGTCCCCTGGGTTTCAGTTTAGCTTGAAAGCAGATTTCAGACAGGATCTGGGACCATCTGGCAAGATGGAGTGGTGAACAGAAAGGGAGGACCTGTGTGCACAGGTGTGTGGGAGGGTGACATACTTTATATCCTCAGACCCCCTTCAGGAGCTGTCTGTCCTCAGAGCCTCTACAATAGGACACTCCTTTCAGATGACATCATCTGGACTACATTTGGGTACTGCAGTTGAGGGTGTATGGGCTACTGCTCTTGGTTTGATAGGACCTTCTGGGCATCATCCGGGCCTCAGTTTCCTCATTTGCTAAGTCTAGGAATCACTAGCAGCAAGGCTATGCTGACAACACTCAGCGGAATGCTGGCATTCCTCACCATCTCCAAACAGTACCTCTTCACCCTTGACTTGTATTCACCCAGAAACCACCACCATCTTGGGCCAGCCCAGCCCTCAAACTCAGGGCACATCTCCATCTTCCGGGAAGCTTCCCCACCCATCTCCTGCCTCTCTTGGAAGAAACAAATGGTTAGTATACTATCTTGTTTGGGAGGACAAGGAGATCTTTAAAAATCGGTGTGTACAAGTGCATGTGTGTGAATGCATGATTACATGTGCATGGGTGTGTGTGTGTATGCACATGTGTGAGCACACATGTGTATGTGTGTACTCATGGAAGCTAGGAGAGGGCATCAGATCCTCTGGAGCTGAAGTTACAGGTGGTCGTACACTGCCTGGCATGGGTGCTGGGAACTTAGGTCCAGTCCTCTGCGGGGTCAGTAAGGGCTCTTCACCACTGTGCCATCTCTCCAGCATCTCCCCTTATTTCTAACATTAAGAAGGTCTTGCTGAATAGCCCTGGCTGGCCTGGAGTCTGGTCTCAAACTTGCAGTGACTTTCCCATGCTGCCTCTGGAGCTCAGGGATCACAGATGTTGCTTGCACTCTGTGCTTGGCACGCAAAGTTTCTTGAATAAAGCATAGAGGACTCTAACCAAAAAGGAAAAGATGGATCAATGACCCTGATTTATTACTATGTGCTCACAGAAAAACCCACCAAGGTGGAAAGTGAGCTGCGGGGCGGGATCGGTGTCTGCACACAAATACGGCAAAGGAGTCCCTTTGGATGGGTAAAAAATATGAGCTGCTGTGGCCACGTGTTCTTTGAGCCTCAGCTAGTTGGGTGGCTGAGGCAGGAGGATCACTTGAGCTAAGAAGTTCTAGACCAACCTGGGCAACAGAGTGGGACCTTGTGCCCTAAAGAAGCAGAGTAAAGAAAAGAGGAACAAGTTCCCCTTTCCCTGGACACGGGTGAAAGACTTGCCTGCACAGACATTCTAGTGATGACCCATTCCATTCGAACACGAGCTCAGCCCCATTTGTCAACAGAGAAACACATGTTTCAACCTCACTGGGATGCAACTTCACACTGACTGAAAGCCTGAAAGACTTAGAATGCTGTTAAGGAAATTGGAGCTACGCGGCCCTCCATGCCCCCCCACCCTCTTATCATGGAGCCTCCACTTTAGGGGCACACGGGTTTCAAACTCTGAAGAATGTTTCAGCAGTTTTCAACTTCATGGAGAAAGCACCATTTTCAGAGTTAATAAGAAGTTTTTGCTTCTTGTGAACATCTCTCAGGAGTGCACTGACACAGTTTCCTTTTTTAAAGATTGGTTTTCACTATTTTAAGTGATGTGTATGAGCGTATGTGCACATGTATAAACCTCATGGAGGCCCAAGGCATCTATTGGATCCCCTGAGGCTGGAGCTACAGATGGTTGTGAGCTGCCTTGTGTGAGTGCTGGGAACTGAACTCCGGTCATCTGGAAGAACAGTAAGTGTTCTTAACTGCTGAGGTAACTCACCAGCCCCTGACATACTGTCTTTATTAGCTATGTAGTATCTAATACATACATAGTATGTATGTGTGGAAGAATGAATCCTTCTTTAAAACATGTTTAGGGCTGGGGATGTAGCTCGGAAAAGGTGTCCTTGCCTAGCATCTGAAAAGTCTGGGTGACACATGCCAAAAACGTCTAATATTGGGCTGGTAATATGGCTCAGGGGGTAAAGGTGCTTGCTGCAAGGCCTGAGGATCTGAGTTTATACCCAGGCTCCACATGGTAGATGGGGAGAACTGACTGCTAGAAGTTGTCCTCTGACCTCCACATGCACATCACCACACTAATGTGCTTCCACATATACACAAATAAATGTGAAAACATTTTGAAAAAGCTCAATGTATACTTCCATTCTTTATTAAATACTTTAGCATTTTAAAATAACTGTAAATGCTAGTAGGATTCTTGCATGAATTTTTCCTTTTTGAAATTTTATGATTTTTAAATTGTGTAATTTTTTTGCTGACTTGAACTGAACATATTAGTTGGAAAAGAGAGCATTTTCATACTAATTTAATAAGCAAATAATTACCAAGGGCCTATTTTATGCCAAACACAGCCCTAGTCATTGAGTCTAAGCTAAGAGTAATTCTTGCTTTTACAAAGTATAAAATGGTTTTAGGAAGTTGAGGTTGTTACTTAGGATATTTTCAAGACTGGAGAGATGGTTCTGCAGTAAGAACACTGGGTGTTCTTCCAAAGGACCTGGGCTCAGTTCCCAGCACCCACACAGCAGCTCATAACCATCTGTAACTTTAGTTCCAGAGAGTCTGAAGCCCTCTTCCCTCTTCTGGCCACCATGGGAACCAGGCATACCAGTGGTACACAGAAATACTTGCAGGCAAAACACCTATACACATAACAAGCCGGGCATGGTGGCGCTCACCTTTAAATTCCAGCACTCAGGAGGCAGAGGCAGGCGGACTGTTGTGAGTTCCAGCCTGGTCTACAAAGTAAGTCCAGGATAGCCAAGACTAAACAAAAAAAACCTGTCTCAAAAAAAAACCCCGGCCAGCCTGGTCTACAAAGCGAGTCCAGGACAGCCAGAGATATTCAGAGAAACCCTGTCTCGAAAAACCAAAAAAAAAAAAAAAAAACCCATAACATTAATAATATAAAAATAGGACCTTTCTGCTAATTTAGATATTCTTTGATTTTATGAGAGTTCAGAAGTCTTCATAAATAACTTGCATTTTACTAATTCCTGGATACACTATGCCTATTTGAAAGACTTTCATATATGCAGAGAGGAGCTCTGTTTGGTTCTGATAGTTGCTTTTGTATCTGATATGCTTGCATTACATCTCTCCTTCATTCTAACCATTTCTTGGATCCATTCTGTTTTTCTGTGTAGATGATTGTATGACAGGTCATGAACGACGGCATTGTCTTCTAATCTACATTCCACCTCCCCCTTTTTCTTGTCTTATGGCATTGACTCACACCCCCAGTGCACGGTGAGGAAATGGTGGTAGGGATGCATCCTTGACCTGCCCTTACCCTGAGGTTGGTGCTTACAGAGAGGCTTTTAAGTTAAGGCGTCTATTAGGTACATCTTCTGCAGCTGGTGAAGGAACTGTGGCTGTATTTCTTTTAGTTCATTGAGTAGATTGTCCAGGCCTCTTTCCCAGTGTTGAACATGCTTGAATTTAAGTAAATTATTTATTTTTATGTTTATGAATGTTTTGTCTGCACACATGTGTAGGCACCACTTTTGTGCCTGGCACCTGCAGAGGCCAGAAGTGGGCATCAGGTCCTGTAGGAGTTAGATAAATTAGATTTAGGAAATATATAGGAGTTTCTGATACTGTCTCTTAATTCGGGGCCTGAAGAGCATTATCAGCATGAAGTCAGGAAAAACAGGAAAGACTTAATAGACTGAAAAACAAGGTTCAAGTCAGGAAAAACAGGAAAGACTCAATAGACTTGAAACAAAGTATCTGGCCTGACATTGTTTTCAGCTGCTAAGTGGGCGGAGCCCAAATTAAGCTGAAACAGAGTTCCTCCTATTTTGAGGACAGTGCGTGGAGCCCAGAAGAGAAGAGGCCCCTGATGCTAGAGAGCTCCAAGAGTCCTGCTGAAAAAAGGGCTGGCCATTGATGGCCAGCTCTCTCCCTGAAGCAGAAAGAAGCCGGTGAGCAAAGAAAGCCTGAGCAAGACACCAAAAGGCCAAGGGCTGGACCCTGTGGCTCGGCTTTTGCCTGGAGGGGTTTGATCTGTCCGGGCAGTGGCCTAGGGGAAGGGGTGCCTGGCTTTGGGGACTGAGGCAGAGCGGCTGGGTTCCTGATTCAAGAGAGGTGGGTTGGCCTGCGGACAGCTGGGGTCTCCCACAGAGAAGAGGGCATGAGGCCTTGTTTGGGGTGAGACTGCGGTGACCGACAACCCTGACGGACCTGCATCTGAGAGATCCAGAGGAAGGACTGCTAAGTATGTTAGAGAATCTACAACAAAGACTATGTTCCTGACAACTGAGGACCTGCCCCAGAGACTGTATCATTCTAAAAGGTTATGAAAGTAGTTGTTATAATTATCAATAGGTTTAGTGGATAGGTTAAAGGGGTTGTAGGAATTTATAGGATTAATAGTTAAAAAATTGTTGATGTTTGTTATAAGTGAATTTAGTAATAAATAAATAAATGTTAAATAATAATTTAAAAGTTCGGTTACAAGGTCCCCTGGAACTGGAGTTGCAGATGGTTGTGAGTTGGCCTGTGGATCCTGGGAGCTGATCTCAGGTCCTCTGCAAGAGCATCCAGTGCTCTGAACTGCTGAGCCATCTCTCCAGCCTCCATTGAAAGAGGTATTTTAAAACTTTATTTTATGTGTATGACTGTATGTGTGTATCACATGTGTACCTGGGGCCCTTGGGGGTCAGAAGAAGGCATTAGATCCCCTAGATAGAGACTTAAACATGGTTGTGAAGGACAATGTGGGTGCTGGGAACTGAACCTGGGTCTTCTGCAAAAGTAGCAACTGTCCTTAACCACTGAGGCATCTCTTCAGCCCTTCTTGCATTCTTGAGATGATCTCTACTAGTCATTATTCTTGAATACGCAGGTGGATTCTGTTTTATACAATATTTCATGGAGAATTTTATACTTAGACTCCAAAGCAAAACAGGCTTTTGATTTATGTGTATTGTCCTTATTTGGTTTAGAATTAACTTAAGATGGGCTGGGGACACCCTCTTCCTTCTCCTATGTTCTGGAGTCAGATGTGTCAGAAATGGCACGTTGTTTCATGTGTTGCTCAGGTCTCCACCCATTACCATAATAACAACCCAAGCTAATCAACTTAGAAAAGGTTTCTTGGCCCATGTTTTCAGAGGTTTGCTGTTTAAAACCTGTGCTGGTACATCATGACAGGAGCACACAACAGAGCAGAGGCTCTTACTTCATTAGTGGGAGCAAGAGAAGGAAAGGGAAGGGGTTCGGCTTCCACAGTTCAATCTGACTGGTGACCTGAAGGCCTCGCATTGTGCCTCGTCTCCTAACAGACCCATCACCTCCCAAGGGTTCAATTATACTTGTATTCTAAGTATAAGGACGAACATGCAGCATGTGGGCCTTGGGACGACACTTGGAGTCTACCAAGCAGCAGCAGGAGTGAACTCAGCCTGACGGTGCCTTGGTCTTGAGGATATTTTGAGGGCATGGAAAGAGATCTTTAATAATTGTTTGTTTTTCCTTTATTTTAGTGTGTGTGTGTGCCCATGCATGCAGGTGTCCTCAGTGGCCAGAAGACTGTCTGTATCTCCTGGAGATGGAGTTACATGTAGTTGTGAGCAGACATGGGTGTTGGGGACCAAACTCAGGTTTTCTGCAAGAGACTGTGTACTCTTAACCTCTAAGCTATCTCTCCAGCCCTATGTTTATTTTTCTTTTATTATTTTTATTATTATTTGTGGTACTGGGATTTATTATTATTGTTTATTATTAATTATTATTAATAGCAGTAGTAGTATTGGGGATTGAATTCATGGCCTCACCCATGGTAGGCAAGTGCTCTCTCATTGAGTTATACCCTCAGATCCATTGTTTTTTTAAAAGATTTTATTTTAGTTAGTGTGTGTGTCTCTGTGTGTATGTCTGTCAGCATTGGGGTATGTGTGCATGTGTTGGTGCTCATAGATATTAGAGACATTAGATCCCCAGAAGCTGGAGTTACAGGTGGCTGTGAGCTACTCAATGTGGGTGCCTCCTCCTGTTAGTTTTCTTGAGACAGGGTCTTCCCAAATACCCCAAGCAGTCTAGAACTTACTATGTTGCTCAGGCTGATCCTAAACTCTTGATCATCCTACCTTGGTCCAGTTGCTCTGATCCTGTTATGGGATGGGAGTGTCTGTCATACAGGAAGTCTGTTCACCTTTTGAGAACCAAGCAGCGGTGAAGGTGAGAGTGTGAGAGAGAGGTAGGGGAGAATGGCAGCCCCACAACTCCCTCAGGTACACATCCTTAATGACCTTGTTTCCTCTGACTTCCTGAAGGTCCTAAACAGGCTGACAACCAAGCTGTTAACATGTGTGCTTCTGAGGGCTTTGAAGGTCCAAATCACAACTTGGAAAGTGCTGAAGCCTGGAATTAGACCTTCATCTGAGCTGCAATTTGGAATCACTTTGTGGGAAAGGAGGGGGGGAACAGGACTCCTGGGCTCACTGCCTGCTGCAGAGGTTCCTGTTTGATCTCCTGGGCCTGCTTCTTAACACAAGACTCCCAGTGGTGGTTGAAGTTGACTGTCCCATGCTCCCTCCTGTGGAGGAGCGTGGGACATGGTCATAGGCCACAGGACACGTGCAGTCTCTGTCCTTGCACCCTCCAATCAGGGGCGTCAGACCCTCAGAAACTTCTAGGCCTCTGCCCAAGCCCTACCATTCCCAGGGGCTGCTGTCTGGCCACAGCTCCCTGGCCTGAGGTGTTGGAGAGGGGAGATGGGAGCCCAGGGTTCAGTGGCCAACACCCTTCCTCTACAGCCCTGTTTTCCCACACCTTCAAAAGAGTTTTCACTGAAGGTCAGGTAGGAAATAGAAGAACCAGAAAACTGAATCCCTAGCAGGCTTAGATTAGGTTCTATGGTTCATTAGCCGCCTTCTGTCTTTCTCTCCAGAGCTGGTTGCCAGAAAGTGTCTGCAGCCAAGGCTAGTCACCTATTCCAGTACCATCACCACACCACCACCACCACCACCACACCATACCACTACCACCACACCACCATCACTACCACCACACCACCACCAGACCACAGTCACCATCACCCTACCCCACCACCACCTCCACCACCACCATCAGCCCACTGAGGCCTGGCAAGCTTGGAGCCAAGCCTGGGCTGGGGCAAACCTGTTAAGGCCCATGGTCTCTTTGGGACACATCAAAACTAGTGCAGAGAGGACACAGAGGGACCTGCTAGGATCCATCCTTCCTTGACTTCTCAAATCTGCTCACAGCTCCTGTCGGCCACGCCCACTCCAAGAGACTGACACAAGGGCATTACCAATGCTGCTACTCTCTAGACCCATGGAAAGGGAGGAAATGGTAATCATGGAATGGTCCCTCCTCTAAGGTCACAGAACCAAATAAGAGCAGCCAGTGGCTGCAATTCAGTGACATGTGGGTACTTGTGGTAGGCTCAGGTGGCTTGAGGCGGAGTGACCTTTGCTGCAGAGTGGAGAAAAGGCAGAAGGTAGTAAAGGATGAAGAAGAGTTTACCAGGTAGAAGTGTGGGGAAATGCATCCCAGGTGGAAGGACAAGGAGGCAATTCAGAGTCTAGGTGGGGAGTTACATGTAATTTAGCAAGACCATCAGCAGGAGTTGGGAGGGGGGCTGGGACTCTGAAGGACCCAGGCTTCACTCTTAGGGTGAAGAGGGTTCACGTAGTGAGAGTGGGGGTTTCCCCTGGGAAGATGAATGAGAGGAAGACAGGGTGAGGTGACTCATCCCTGCTGGGGAGGGGTTCTAAGGGCGGTTGTAGCCTAGGGGAAGGATGATGGGCCAGCCACTTCTGAAGTCAGAGAAGGAGCAAAAAAGCTTTAGACATAGATTGTGCCCCAGCTGACCTTTTAGGCCCTGGGACTATGAATGTGGGGTGAGAATGGCACCTCAGCAATTTCTGAACTGAGGCTATAAACCTCAGAGGTCGTGTTAGCTTTCTGTTGCTACAACACACCTGGGAACATCAACTTTAACAAGCAGAAATTTGTTTGCTCTCAGAGGTCTCAGATTAGAGCCTTTTGGCTCCGTTGCTTTGGGCTGGGGTGATGCAGATCATGGAGGCAGAAGGCGTGACTGAGGAGAGCTGCTCAGTCCACAGTGGCCTGGAAGCAGGGAGAAGGCAAGGAGTATGGGGACAGGATACAGTACCAAGGGCACCCCAAGGACTGAGTCCCTTCAACTAGGTCCAATTCCTTTTTGTACCGTCTCCCAGTAGCTCATCAGATTATAGGTACAATAGTGGATTAGGCCACTGCTGAAGTGGGAGCCCTTGTGATCCACACATGTCTGAGAAGGCCTGTGTCATGTCATGTACCCTGGTGTGGGACAGTTGGAGGCTCATGAGTGAGGGTGGGGCAGTAACATATGGCATGGGGTCCACAAACCAGCTCCTGGCTTGGCCCGCTCACCAACTTTGGCCTAGGCTGGAGGGCATCAGAGCTCATTCTGTCTTTCCCAAGTGATGCTTAAGGCCTCTGGCTCCCATGACTAAGGTCCTACTTGCATTTACTTCCTGGGTGTCTCAGATGCAGACACAGAAGGGGTTTTGAACTCTGCACAGGCCCCAGAAAGGGGCTTCCATGTCACTCAGCCATATATATGGTCAACATGCTTGCCCTCCACCTTCCCAAGGGGGCTCAGCAGGGAGGGAAACCTTCATTCTGTCAGATGAGTGCCATTGGAGACCAGCTGAAGGAACTCATAGAGTCAGAACCAGAACCCAGACCTGGGTCCCCTCGAAGATGTGGGGAGGGACTTTGGTGTGGGGTAAAAAGATTCAGAGATGGAAGGCTGGGTTTGGAGAGTGGAGGGTACAGGTATGGAGGTGACCCTAAGTTTTGGGGAGGCCAGGAGAGGAGTGGCAAGTCTGAGATTACAGTATGCTAAGCTGCAAGCAGCCAGTCCAGCTGTTCGGGCTTCCTGGAAATGAAGGCATCACAGGCGGGAGGTGGGGAGACAGAGCACCTGTCTGTCTGATAATGAAACTCAAACTGCAGGCCTGTCATGAGGAACCTCACATGGGACCTGAGCCGGCAGGTGAGCAGTAAGAACAGGCCCAAAGTAGGGGAGCTTCCTCCCAACATTCTGATAGCCAGACATGCCCTGAGGCCCACAGGGCAGGCTAAGATGAGAGCCCTCTGTGGTCCTTCTCGGGCTGTGGTCACAGCTCCTGGGATTTCTCTCAGAAGCTTCTCAGGGCCAAGGTTGCTGGCGGTCTCGAAACCCTCAAGTCAACTGCCAGCTCTTCCTACAAGTCTGAAAGGCTTGGGTAGTGACCACTTGGCCCTCAGGAGCCCTGGCAAGTAGGAGGGACAGTCTGCAGCTGAGTCGAAGGCCTCCTCTGAGGGACACTGACCTCTGGTGGCTTAAAAAATAACAGCAAACCGAGGAGAAAGGTTAAAACAAACATTTATTTAACAAATTATATTAAGAATACAATCACACAGTGAAACCTCCCTTTGCCAAGCAGTCACCTTGAATAAATACACAGGAAGGCAGCTGTGCCTAAGGTTTTTGTCCCAGCGCCACACGCCACACAGTGGCCCAGCAGCTCACAAGCCTTTGAAGGGGAACACGCGTGGTCTCCTGGCTGCAGGGCTGCGGATGGGCTTATGCCCAGAGCAGATGAAGAAAGCTGGCCCCCTAGTGTGCTGGATCACCTGAGAGGGAGCTGGGCGCAGGAATGGGGGCCCAGCTTCTTCATCAGGCTCTGAGGGTCAGATGGACACAAGCAATTTAGTGAGTTCAGCACTTCATGGCCTGGTGGCCATGCCCAGAGCCCACTGCCATGGTATGGTGACTCCATGGCAAACGAAAGTCCATTACAGGGATGGACACAAAGGCCAGGTGGTTAGCCCAGGGGCTTTGGAGTCGGATTCTGCCTCTGCCACTGGCAAGCTTATAGACGTGCCTCAGGCTCTTCATGGAACAGGGCAAAGGACACCCACTGCTGGGCTTGTTTGAGGATGGCAGGAAATGTGCTTAAGACTGCTAAGCCTAGTGCCCAGTGAGGGGAGGGTGTGTGCTCAGTACCTTGGTCCCCTTGCCGTACGTCTTTCTGACAGAGGGGCTTCAGAATGACCTTGGTGGCCACATGCCGCTGACCACCAGGAAGAACATCTCATGGCTCTAACCCGTCCTCTCCATGTGGCAGGGAGTTGGGCTGACATGGACTCTTTTTTTTTTAAATAAATATTTTTTTAAGATTTATTTATTTATTTATTATGTATGCAGTGTTCTCTCTGCAGGTTAGGGCCAGAAGAGGGCACCAGATTTCATTATGGATGGTTGTGAGCCACCATGTGGTTGCTGGGAATTGAACTCATGACCTCTGGAAGAGCAGCCAGTGCTCTTAACCGCTGAGCCATCTCTCCAGCCCCCCTGACATGGACTCTTAAGCTTAGCCTTATGATAAATTTGTAAGTGTGTCTGGAGCCTACCTCCCCCTGCTTATCACCCATGTGCCATTTCCAAGGCCTTTAGGAACTGACTTTTCAGTGTGGGGTGGTGGGGACAGGGGCTGTGCTCTGGTTAGCCTTTTCAAGAGAGACGTGTGTGCTTGGCAGGGACAGCAGCAGTTGTGGGACATGCTGGTGGGGGAGGGGAGACCCACGGGAGAGGCTGTGGCTCTTCATTTCTCCCAGCGAATCCTTGTGCTCATCTTACAGTGGACAGGAGGGTGGTGCAGAAAAGCGCCCCACACAGTACACAAAGGCCACTCAGTTCTGCTGTGAGCAACAGCCTCGCCTTCCAGGTCTGGGTCTGTGCCAGGTCCACACAAGGTGAACACGGGTGTGTACCCACGGCCACTACCATTGCCTGAAGACAGGAAACCAGGGTTGGGTGCAACCTAAAACCTACCACGGACACCAAGTCATCCTCAACACTTCAAAAGCTAGGAGCTGTGGATGCTACAATACTAAACTAAGTCTGCAATGTCCCGCGACTGCTCCAGCTCAGAACCTGCAGTTTGTTATCTTCCCAGTGGCCGAGTCCTGTGGGAGTGCATGAGTGGGCTGCGGATCTCTCATCCTTTCTCCAGGAACCCCCCCACTTGGCCTTCTTGATCACTGACAAGGGCCCACTGTCTTCAGTTTTGAACTTCTAGGACCTGTAAGAGCTGCAGAGGAGCCACACCCTCCATCAAGGGGACTGGGGAGGGCCACCTGACATCTCCTGGTGGGGATGATGCCACAGCTGGAGAATGGAAAGAGGTGGTACGACAAAGTACACAAACTTAAATGAGGTGGTCAGGAGAGCCCAGAGCTTTGTCCCCCAATCTTCCCAGTTAACTCAGACTGTATGAGTGGTTGGTTGCCTGTTGGGCCTCAGGTCACACAAACCACTTGGTGTTACACCAGCAGCAGCAGACAGGGGTCTCAGGATCCCCAGCTTGTAGAGCCACCTGGGGACATTCATTAGCTCCTTTGAGCACCAGTGTGGCACTAGGTTTTTCTAGAGATGTCTTTGTTGAGTCCATGGGCCTCTGGGGGCAGCGGTAGAGGAGCTGACCACCTTTTTATGACCTTTGCTACCCAGAGGCAACCGGTTGACGTCAGAGGGAAGGAGGCAAGGTGACCGTTCCTGACACATAGAAATGAAGTGCCATCAAGTGGGAAGGTGGCTGACTGAGGAAGGGTGGTCCACAAAGGGCCTGAGGGTCTGGAGATGAGGGGCTGATGTAGGTTGGTGAGGTATTTTTGGCCCTGCCTGGCCTCCTGCCACCTTGTTGGCCGCTTCTTGCTCCTGACCCTTTTGAACCTTGGCACCCAGCTGCCTGTGGCTATCTCTAGAGCTGTAATTGGATAGGTTTCTACCAGTTGGTGTGTAGTTGCCCATGGCCACTGGCCACCATGCACACCTTCACATCCACAGGCCCTCTGGGGGCTAATGTCAGTCAACCCTTAAAAGCCATTGTGATAAAGCATAGCATCACAGTGAGGCCTCGAGCTGGGACAGCAGCGGCCACCGTTCGTTCTCATGGCAACACAGGTAGGGTGAGACTTGGTACCTCAGGTTGACAGCTGTGAAATGTTCTGACCCCAATTCAGAGGCCTGGGGCAGAGGAACTTCTCAAAACAGCAGACCTCTGGTGGAAGAAGGTGCCTTATAGACCGTGGGGTGGGCCTGGCTGAGAGGAGTTGGTGCCCTTGTACTGTGTCCCTGCAGGGCTAGGTACCACGTTTCTCAGAGGATAATCTGTGTCAGTCGCCGCTAGGCCAGGGCACCAGGCAGAGGCATATGGAGCTGTTGTTGGCAGGTGGATGCTCCATCGATGAGCCCTTTGTGGGATTGGAGCTTGTGGCCAGGAAAAGTACCCTAGCAGCCAAGTTCCATCCAGGTAGGAACCCAGTCACCTCCCCAGAAAGTGGGCTCTGGACATCCAGTGTGTGCACCGGGGGAGACCCCATAGTTGTCTCAAGTGCATTGGAGTCATGCTTTCTCAGTGCCACCATGAAATTGCATGGGCCACTTGAGCCTGGTGACCAGGGTTACTTGTCCCAGGTACCCAGGTCACAAGTGATCAATGCATCTTGCAGGGTCCTACGTGAAGCAGTCAACCTTGGAGTCATCCAGGAGGGAGTTAGTGGCTTTGTGCGATTCCTGTAGTGGGTGAGGGTCAGTTGAAGGGAAGCCAGTGGGCATCACTTGGTGGCTGGAGAATGTGTCCAGGTCCTCATGGGTGACTCTGGGTAAGGAGGGACTTTTCTCTTTGTAGGTTAAGTGGTCATCACACAGGTGTGGTAGGGGCCTCTGGTCACAAACAACACATACATTAGTCACAATTATGAACAACGTTCCCAGGGAGGCAGGGGAGTCTTGTCAGGCGAGCTGATGACCATACATGCCCATGCAGCTGCCCAGAGTCTCTTGGTCAGTAGGGAGGGAAAGCAGAATGTGCAGGTGACAGAGGGAGTGACTCTCACCCCAGCCACCCTGTTAGTAGTCTGGGCACCGGGTAGGAGATGTCTTCTCCCCCAGGAGGCTGTGGGCTCCTCAGGACTGGGGGACCTGCTGGCACCGGGTAGGGCTGGGTGGGAGCCGTGCTGCTGCGCTCTGCTCTGTGCGGAAACTGTACTCGTACTGCAAGAGGAGGAGAGAGGCAGAGTCAGGCCACAGAAACCCAGAGAAGGTCCATCTGAGCAGGGGTGAGGCCAGCCCCTGCCCAACCTCAGGCAGAATGCTGCTGGCTAGGCATCCAGGCTGAACTGGAGTTGGGATAGTATTTCACTTTGCATGAAAGTTGTATGTGTGTGTGTGTGGTGGGGGGGATCAGGAGGTGACAATGGGTAGGTCGCTTTTATAATCCTCCCCTGCTTCTGCAGGGCGAGACTTCAGCAGCAACAGTGTCCACTACTGGTGCCAAATGGCAAGCTCACATGAGAACTTTGAACGAGGTCAAGAGGCAAGTACTTTCCTGTTCCAGCTTGTACTTCAAGGAGGGACCACTGTAAGACTCTTGGAGACAGACTTGAGGGTGAACTCCATGCCTGACCAGAGGCCTCCCTCAACTCTCAGGTCCTTGGACTCCTTGCTGTGCACTGTCCATGACAGATACCTTAGTGACCCATGGGCCAAGGGAAGGGTTTCTGGGCTGTTCTCATGACCTCATACCCTCCACAATCTTTCCTCACTGCACCCAGGGCCTTCCCTGGTGGGGACCCCACAGTCACACAGACAGACCAATCAGCTCCTGGTGGTAGTGGCGTGCTAGTGTGTGTAAGCCTGTTTTTTGCTGGTCATCATGTTGTCCTGAGCCAAGAGCCAGTCTCTGGAGGATTATTAACTATGTACTGGGGACCCCGAATCTATAGAGCAGTAAAAGGCTCCAAATCCAGTGAAAACACTGAGAAGCAGCAGGTGTCTTGAGTGGGGACAGGGGCTTTGCAGTTCACCTGAAGGCTGGGGTGTTCAACACCCAGAGGTCTTTAGGTTAGTGGTTGCCAAACATGTTCCATAGAGCAGAAGGGGTGAGTGCTCGGAGGCTCTGAAGAGGCTTTCCAACAGAGAGGAGGCCCAAGACAAGCTGCTGTCTCTGAACTTGGTCCCTCTGTGTAGGACACCCACCCAATATTCAGCCTGTGAGGAGGATGTGATCAAACTGTAGCAGAAGCTGCCAACGCCAGCCAGGCTGTGGCCCTACACCCTTGTTGCCAGGCACACTGGCCAAGCGGAGCCCACCAGCCTCACCACATATCCAAAGGAGGCCACCCCGAAATGAGGGCTGAGGGTCATGACCAAGAAACCACTCAAGAGAGCACCCTATGCAACCCATGAGTCCTGCCTCTCAGCATGTTACCAGGATGGGTAGAGGGAGAGCGATCTGGATGCTGCAGGAGGCCTCAGGCAGGTCTCCCTGTCCTGGATCTTGGTGGACTCACTTCTAAGGTGGGGTGTGGCTTGCTAATCTCAAGGGAGGCACAGGCTCATCCTTGGTGGCAAGCAGTTTCTACCAAACACCTGGTGGCTATGAGGGGAGCCTATCAGAGCAACTCACAGCCCCCCTTCCTTTCCTACCCTGTAGTGACCCTTGAAGGCACTGGACGCCATCCCATCAGGCTGTAGCTGACTGGCTGGCTACTCAAGGATCTTCAGGCAATGGTCAGCACAACAGTGCCACCTGGTGGCTGCTCAGGTGTGTGTGTCAGTGGACAGTAACACATTAGAGCTGATGGCTTTATCTTACTCTGCTGCTGGGGGTGATGGAGTGGTGATGGAGAAGATATGTTTGGGGGATGAGGGTCATGTTGGGAAGACTAAAAAAGTACAAAGTATACTCAAAAAAAGTACAAAGGCATCAGGACATGAGGAACAGACAGTTCAGAGAGAGGAAGTGCAGGTTGAGGAGAGGACAGGAATATAGTTTGGCTAGTGGCTGGGAGAGGGTCCCTAGGAGTGTTCTGGGGAAGAGGCAGTATGTGTGTGTATGTGGGGGGGGGTAGGGGTAGGGATGTGTTGAGAGGTAGCTGGGGCCACAGTGACAAAAGCACCCAGTCAAAAGATCAAAGGACAGGGCGGTACCCTCAGGGTGGGGATTGGAGGCCCTGGGCAGCATGAGAGGGGACACCTGGTGTGAGACACCACAGATCCTGACCTGGAGCCCACCAGCCCCAGGCTAGTGGCTTCTAGGTGACTGGATATTGGGGTGAGTTCTGAGAACCAGCCTGACCAATCCCGTAACCAACATGACTTGGGAGTGATACGGCTTGGAGGGTAGGAGTAGGAAGGGCCAGAGGCTAGAATATGGTGGTCTAGTGGGTGTACCAGGAAGGAGGGTACCCCATTTTGGAAGCTAGGGCTGAGGTTCAGTGACTCAGATGAGGGAAGGAAAAGGCCCACGTGGTGCCAGCAGGGCCTGGACTGAAGACGGCCTGAGCTGTGTTACCACTATTTCAGAAGTACGCTCTTTTGGGCCCAGATCACAGGTGGGATGCTGCTGCACATTGTGCAGCCCCTAGCTCTTAGGGCTGGAGGTAGCCCACAGGGTGGGTGGGCCTTTCTTCATTTGATGCTGTTTGGCTGACCTGGCCCCAGAACATCCTAGCCTGAGGCTGGGGCTGGGGCTGGGCACCTGCATGGGGATAGGAGCTACAGCTTTTAGGGCAGTGGGTGGGGATCATTGGCTTACCAGGCAGTGGGGCCTCTGTGGTGGCTGGGAGAGGGTCTGTGGGAGGAGCAAGGACCTGCCTACCAGATCATCATCTTAATTCCCATTTCTCTTGCACCCTGGGTTAGAGTGGAGATGGCCTCTCAAGTACATACTTGCCCTCTCCTGCCCTATAGCCTGAGTACATGGAGACCGGGGGGGGGGGGGGGGGGGGGGGGGGGCTGACACAACACAGATTCCTTGGTCCCCTGCCCTCTCCCTGGAGTTTTTCCCTTTTGAGGTTATCTTGGCTGGAAAAAGACACCACCCCCACTCTTGTTTTCCTTAATTCCCCAAATGAAATTTCAACATATGTCCCCCAACATAATCCTCCTTAGGCTGCGGATAACCTTCCCACCGACGAAGTCCTCTGCAGGGGATTCCTAGTCCCCAAAATGTTTGCCCAAGAGACTAGGGCCGCTTCTGGAAGCCCTTTCACTCCCTTGGGCAAACAGAGAGTACCTTTGAAGGTGGATTTGAGCCCGGATCTGTTTACTCAAGACATTAGTCTCCTGCATAAGGAAAACCTGCACTTGAGTACAAACAGCAAATCCTTTTTGAATTAAAAACTTTTTTCGGGCTGGAGAGATGGCTCAGCGGTTAAGAGCACTGGCTGCTCTTCCAGAGGTCATGAGTTCAATTCCCAGCAACCACATGGTGGCTCACAACCATCCATAATGAAATCTGGTGCCCTCTTCTGGCCTGCAGATATACCTGCAGACAGAACACTGTATACATAATAAATAAATCTTTAAAAAAAATAAAAAACTTTTTTCAATTAAAAAGCATTTGGTGTGCATAGCTCAGTCCAGCGGAGCAGTGTGGGACAGTGTGCCCTCTGGTGGACAAAGGCTGTCATCACAATTGTACTGCTGGCCTGGCCTAGGAAAGAGATGTCACTGTCACAGGCCCCAGGACCTCTCAATAGACAGTCTCAGGCCTCTCGGGCAGACCTAGAGGTCATAGTTTCCACAAGTCCTTGCTCATGAGACCAGCGTTCTATTAGTAGGAGGTGGCAGCAGCACAGAGGTAGGTCACTGCAGCCTCCAGAAAAGGGTGACTAGATTCTCCTGCCAGTTACAGAGTTGATCTGTGCAAACACACCCATCAGTGCCTGTTCCCAGACAGGCAGAGATGGGGACAGCAGCAGCATTCATGAGAGGACCTGGGATGTTTTAAGGGGAGGCACGCCTGAAACAGAAGTGCTGCCTACCCAATGGGGAGGAGTGGGGGATGGGGAGGGTGTTGGTGAGCACAAGCTGTACCTGCCCCACTCTCCTCTTCTCCTGACCCAGGATCAGTCATCTCCACCAGGGGCTCTAGACAAGGAAGGCAGGAAAGTCTCTTTCCAGCACCGCCCTCCGAAGACAGGAAGCAGGCCTGGGATACGGGTCCAACTTCCTGAGACACCAGAGTGAGCTGGGGCAGTGCTGGCCCAGGCCCAGAGGGGCACCTGGAGCAAGTGCTGGGCTGGCTAGGTGTCCATGCCCACCCCCTGATGGGGCTGCAGGCGGGACAAAGGGCTCGGTGACAACCAGAGCAAAGGCAGGTTGCACTGTACCAGATCACAGAAGGTCCTGGAAGGGAGGAGACCCTAGGTAGGGCCACAAAACAAGTACAGAGGTGGCTCAGGAGTGGAGAACAAGTGCAGGGAGGACTGGGCTTTCACAGGGAGCAGGCGAGGCTAGACCAGGCAGCCAGGAGAGCTATGAATGCAGCCTAGAACAAAATAGTCAATTTACTTAAAACATCATAAGAGTTTAATTTTGTTTGTTTGTTTTAAAGATAAGGTGTCTCTGTGTAGCCCTGGCTGGGTTGGATTCTGTAGACCAGGCTGGCTCCAAATTCACAGAGATCTTCCTGCCTCTGAAGTGCTGGGATTAATGCACTTGATTATACTGCTCTCGAGGATGAGCTTTATAAATGACTGCGTGGCTCAAAGAAGCTGAAAGGCTGGACACAGTAGCCGATAGGCCTGCTCTCTCAGGCCTTCCTTGGCCCACCCCATCATCTCCCACCTCCCAGGCACTGCCATAGACTGGGCTCAAACCTGTCTTCCATTTGCAAATAAATTCTTAGACCTCAGTCCTTCCTCACCCACAGCTCAGCCTCTATTGAACCTCCTCTATTCTGGAAGGCGCCCTTTCCACTTACGGAGCTCCATGTTCTCCAAGCTGTGTCTTAGCTCTGGGGTTCATCCTTGGGGCAGACTGGGAAGGACTGGGGTGGTCCTGCTGTGGGGCGGGCCTGCTGCACCGCTTTCCTGGGATGGGCTAGCTTAGACTTTGCATCTGCCCTCTAACAAGGACCCCAGGTGTTCCATTCAGGCAACTGAAGAGCAAGACTGAAGGATGGAGAGGGAGGGACTCCATGTCTTGTCAATGAACTCCTTTTTTAGGGGAGTCTCTGTCCCTTGCTTGGACGATCGCTCCTTAGACATGGATAGACTGGGTGAAAGCAAGGTCCAGCAAGAATGTCACAAGCAAAGTGGGGGAAGCTGGGCTCCTAATGGGGTAGGGTGATCAGTAACATGACAGCCAGGACACTGGCCCTGTCCTCTCTCCATGTGGACACAGCAGAGCCACACACTGCCTGACTCCCACGGAGCGACCTTCAGCCTCCACTCTTCTACTGGAGACAGGTGTACACTTTACAGCTAGGTAGAGGATTGAGGCTGCCACATCATGGCGACAACAGAACTGTCAACAGGGACACATCACACAGGAAGGTGAAAAATCTTTGTACCCATGACTATTAAAATTCGAGAGCGAAAGACAGGGAAAGGAGTCATGCAGCTGAGAGAATGGAAGGAAGCTTGCTCTACGAACACAAATCATGGCCTTCCCTTGCTGTGGTCTCACAGGGCAGGCACCTGTGAGCGAAGCCTGCTTGCTGGGGAGGCCCGGGGAATGGGCAGGACTGTGGAGATGTGCGTGCATGCGTGTGCGTGTGTGTATGTGTGTGCATGTGTGTGTGTTTGTGTGTATGTGTACAGATGCCTTTGGCACTGAATGGAAATGACAGCTCCACACTGAGATAGCATTTCAAAATTCACCTGAACATCCAGGTGAAAAATGGCTGTTTGTAATCCCCCAGACTCTAGGTGATTGCAGAAATGCCTGAAAGAACATTGCCTCACAGGTGGTGATGCGAAGCCGGGCAAGATGTTCTGTGGAGGTCCAGCCCTGCTCCATCTTTGCCATAATGCTCACTTTGGAGGTCCAGCCCTGCTCCATCTTTGCCATAATGCTCACTTTTTGTCACCTGTGCCTGGAAACTTTTTCTAGCTCAGTTTGGAGGGTTGCCTTATTTTCACATGTGGGATAAAAGTCCCATTAATCTGAAGAAAAGAGTGGAAATCCCTCCTTCTGAAGGACTGGCAAAACCCAACCATTCCCCTTGACTCTGGTTTTGCACACATAGGTGTGCTCGCTGAGGACAGTGATCCTGAAGATAATGCTGCCTTGAAGCCCACCTGCTGCAGCTACAAGTCCACAGCTCTTTTATTTACCTGCTGGGTGCCCCAGACCACCATGGGAACAAACTCTGTGGTAGCTGCTCTTAGGTGTGCTGCCTCCAATAGAACGTAGTAAGAGATAGAGCAGTGGTTCTCAACCTTTGGCAAACCTCCATCTCCAAAAATATTTACATGACAATTCATAACAGTAGCAAAGTTACAGCAATGAGATAATTTAATGGTTGGGGTCACCACAATGTGAGGAACTGTTTTAAAGGGCTGCAGCATTAGGAAGGCTGAGGAACACTGTAGAGACTCAGCCATTAAGAGAACTTCCTTCTCTTCCAGGGGGGCTAAGTTTGGTTCCTAGCACCCACACTGGGAGGCTCACCATTCAGACCTCCAGTCCATGGGATCTGATTCCCTCTTCTGGCCTGTGAGTGCACTTGCACACACATGACACACACACACACACACACACACACACACGCAGATATACATGAGGCAAAATACAAAACTCCAAAGAGAGTGAGGAGAGGGGGATCTGGGGACTCAGACTCAGGGCTCTGTCAGCGCAGTCCACCATGTTAACATGCAGAGAGTCAAACAGCCATGTCCACAAATGCCCAAAAGCTCCTGCTGAGAAGCCGCCATCCGTCCCAGTGAGAATATGCAGGGAAGAGAACACAGGGCAGATTCTTAGACAGGAGAAAAGACAAAAACACAGGGTAATGTGTGGATACTAAAGAGGCCTGGGGACCTGGAAGGGCCAGTTGAGGAGAAGAGCACACCAGGAAGGGGGCAGGTGCTACACCAGAGGCCAGAACAGTGTCTGGGCTGTTCGTCTCTGCATAGGGTGACAAGGAGAGCAACGTCACTGTTGTTTCAGGGCAGAAGAGGTGTGCTCTGGAACCACAAACAACACGGGAACTTCCTCTATACATGTGACAGATGAGACACCACAAGAAAAGGTCCTGCTGGCAGGAGTCGCAGACACAGAACACCCAGGCGTGTCCTGAGGAGAAACAGGAGGGGGTTGGGGTGAACATCAGTTGGTACAGTGCTGGTCCAGCATGCACAGGGCCTGGGTTTGATCCCCAGCACTGTAAAAACCTGGCATGGTGGTGCCTGCCTGCAACCTAGCATTGGGAAGTAAGGACAGGAGGACCAGAAGTTGAAGGTTATCTTTAGCTATAGAAAGAGTTTAAGGTCAGCCTGGGCTGTATGAGATCCCATGTCAAAAGAACAACAGCAAGAAACACATGAGAACTCTTCAGAGAGAATGCTTTGCTTTCCCACTGGCCAATCCGCAAAGAACGGGGTAGGCAGGCCCACCTGCCCTCAGGTAGACAGACCACATAAAATGTCAGTTATCCTATTATCCATGAGTTCAGTGCAGTTCCAACAAAAGCAAAGGATGGGCTGGAAAGATGGCTCAGCAGGAGCTTGTTGCCAAGACTGAGGACCTGAGTTCAATTCCTGGGACCCACATGGTGGTGGGGAGAAACAGACTTCTGACCTCTGTATGCATGTGTCCAAAATAAACAAATGTACTGAAAACAAAAACAAACAAGCAAACAAACAAAACAGAAGATGAGTGGTGGCACATGTCTGTAATGACAATTCTTCTGAAGTGGAGGCAGGACGTTCATGAGTTCAAGGCCAACTTGGACTATACATCCAGACATGCTCTCAAATCAAAACAACCCCTCCTCCTTGGAAGGCCGAAATGGAATAAGCATGACTGTAACTAGGAAAACCCTGGAGGAGCAAAGAGGGAAGTGAACTAACCTATCGTATGTGAGAGCTACACAAGGGAAGTGAACTAACCTATCGCATGTGAGAGCTACACAAAGAAAACGGAGTGGAAGGCGCAGGAAAAGCCTCACAGTCAACATGAACAATGAGAAAAGGCAACACTTAGAACTCATAGAAGAAAATGACCTGGAAAGAGCCTAAATCTTAGAAATAAAAGCCAGTCCTAGAGTTTTCTTTCTAGTACATGCCAAACTGATTAAGTAGTTTGTAAGGGTTTAATGTTTTAATATTTTAAAGTATAAAATAACAGAAGAGAATGTGGTAGTTTTTATTATAAGAATGACATGAAAACAAAACCTGAACCATTTCCCCAGCCCCAAGGTTGCCATCTTTAAAGCATAAAGGGCTCTTAACACTGAGAGGGGTGCTGGAGAGATGGCTCAGCACTTAAGAGCACTGGCTGCTCCTCCAGAGGACCTGGGTTCAATTCCCAGCACTGACATCAGGAGGCTCGCAACTGTCTGTAAGTCCAGTTCTAAGAGATCTAATGTCCTCTTCTGGCTCTGAAGACACTGGCACGAATGTGGTACAAAGACGTGCACACAAGGGAAACACACACACAAATAAAAATAAAACAATGAGAAGGGAGGGTCCGCCCAAGAAGGAAGAGGTCAGCCTGACAGAGGTGGGTCCATCTGAGAGGGTCCGACACCCCTCAGAGAAGCTTCTCCTTGCAGTAGATAGCAATAGCCAAGGCAATGTGCAGAGAATAAGAGACTGTTGTGAGCCCAGCCCTAAAAGGGACATTTGTATCACACGCCTCCCCAAGGCCCTGGGGTCTGTGAGGAAGAGGGGACCGAGAGACTTATAAGAGCCAGCAGTGGAGACTGCACACTGCTCTCCCAGAGGACCTGAGTTTTGTTGCCAGCACTTAAGTCTGGAGGCTCACAACTGTAACTCCAGCTTCAGGGGGATCTGCCGCCTCGGGCTTCCTCTGACACTCATGTGCACTTACCTAGATTCATCCCCTACCATGTAAACTAAAAATAATTCTTAAAAAAAAAAAAAAGAGCCAGAGGTGCTAGATAGTATCAATCAAGAAAACAGTATTTCTCAGACACAACAGGACAGATGTACAGAAGAACTCACAGCAATTGTGACAGTATGCTAAGACCGGTGCAAACTCCAGCCAGACAAAATCTCTGCATGGAAGGTTAAGGTGGACACGAACTTCCACACCTAGCTGAAAAAATATTGGCATTTGACAGCTGCTGGGAGAGGGATGTCTTTAACGATGTGACCTCTCATAGGATGACCACACACCAGGGCAGACTCTCTTCCTACCCAAGACTAGTTGGGCAGCACGAACTGGACTCAGAGGAAAAACAAAACAGAAATCTCAAAATTGGATAGGGTGGGAGGGTGTAAATGGGGGGCATTGGGGTTGAATATATTCAAAATACATCTTATGAAAAATTCAAAGAATTAATAAAAGTATCACTAAAAAGTGTATGACAGGGGGTTGGGAAGATGGCTTAGAGCAGTGGTTCTCAACCTGTGGGTCATGACTTCTTTGTGGGTCAAACAATCCTTTTACAGGGGTTGCAAATCAGGCATCCTGCCTATCAGATATTTACATTACAAATCATAACAGTAGCAAAATTACAATTATGACATAGCAACAAAATAATTTTATGGTTGGGGTTCAGCACAACATGAGGAGCTGTATTAAAGATGGCAGCATTAGGAGGTTGAGAATGGCTGGCTTAGAGGGTAGTGTTTGCTGTATGTGTATGAGAACCTGAGCATGGCCCTCCAGAACTCTCACAGCCAAGCCTAGTAGAGGGCTCCTGTAATCCCCATGCAGTGGGACAGCAACAAGAGGGTCCCTGGGGCTCACAGGCCAGCCTGGCTAGAGGAAAACAGTAGCCCCAGGATCAAGGAGACATTGTCTCAGAACATTAGACGGAGAGCTTAGAAAGACACTTACTTGATGCTGATTTCTGCACCCTGCACACACCTCTGCATGGGTGCGTGCACCCCACACTCATGCACGCCGAGGTGAGGGGGAGATGAGGGAAAGGGAGGGGAATGAATATTAAATGAGCTGAAGGAAAACTACCAAGCCAAGAGCACCAAGAGGAGAGATTCCCAAGAGAAACACTAGCAGCAGACAGCTAATGATGAGAACAGACCAACGTGGGGACCGTGGGGACCCCAGCTCTGAGTAGCTAGTGCAGTGTGGCAGGGCTGGGTTGGAATGCAGGGAAAGCTAGCCTTGGACTCCTTTGGTTGGGGCTTACATGGGCTCATCTTCATTTGGAAAGCAAAGAACTAACATTTCCTTTCCTAAAGAAAGCCCCACCCAGGGGAGCCACACACACACACACACACACACACACACACACAGCAAATCAAGTTACACGCGTTGATAGAGAGTCACTGGGGAAGACGCTACCATCAGTCAGCAGGGGACTGGTTACATAAGTAATGGCATAATCATAGGTGGGCATGGCATATGGAGTGAGGATGCACCCCACAAAGCCACAGACTAACAAAATCCCCAGTGCCAAGCATGAGAAGCCTCCAAGCTGCTGGTCAGAGGGATCTAGGATACAGCTTATTGCCACTGTTGTTTTCCTCCTGGGACTGGAAGGCAGCACCCTGTTGCTGAAGGCACTACACATGTGGAGACAGGACTCAGGGGAATCAAGCTAGAGCTGACCCGGAAACCTCTTCCCTGAAGATCAGCTCTCAAGTGGACAAACATGCTATGTGGGGCTGCCAAGGAAGAAAACAATTAAAAGTCCTGCTCAGCTGTAAAGCCTATGAACCTCAACAAGGAACAGCATGAAAAGATGTACCTGAGGGCAACGGTGGCACCTGTACCTTGGAAGTAGCCAAAGCCTCCTAGCTGGACTTAAGGCCTGCTCAGTATGAGAAAATTCATGCCTGAGACTGAAAACCTAGGCAACTACTTGTGGCTAGTGAGGCCATGGACCCTAGAAGGGAACCTACCATTGCCACTTTCCTAAACTAGTACACAGCATTCTAAATACTTCCCCTTATGCTCACAGATAAGTGCAGCTCCCGCTCTATACAGGAAGCTTCTTTTCACAGAAGACAAGACCATTGCAGAAGGCCATAAGTGGCCAAAATGCAGAGGCTGTGGGTTGCCCAGCCTCAGACGATAAATATACACAATCTCCAACCCTAAAGATTCAAGGAACACTGCAGATAGTGGTGGCGGGGGACAGGGGTGGGGAGATTGTAAAAACCAGGCCAGCTAGAAGATAGTGTCTTTTATTTAAGACAGGGAGTTGTACCTACTAAATCTCAACAATACAGCTGCTCAAATGAGACCTGCACAGTGTCACCATTAGTTGATATCCCAGTGTGGATGGAGGAAAATCTCACATGGCCCCAACACTAGAGGAAGAGCTAAAGGCAATTAATGGATGCTGAGAGAGGGAGAACTGGTCTTCTTCAGAGATGAACATCCTGATAGGTTACAATCCCATGTAGTCAGCCAACCCATGTGGTCAGCTCTAAACACAAAATGTACTAGCAATACTAAATGGCCTCAGCAGGTTGCATTTGTGTGTGTGTGTGTGTGTGTGTGTGTGTGTGTGTGTGTGTGTGTGT
>CAJQZJ010031933.1:667103-679197 GCA_907164525.1 Lophiomys imhausi | reverse complement strand
GTGTGTGTGTGTGTGTGTGTGTGTGTGTGTGTGTGTGTGTGTGTGTGATAACTGAAGAGGTTATGAAATTGAAAGGGAGTGGGAGAAACACAGGAGAAGCTGAAGCAGGGAATGTAGTGATATAAACACAGTATTCTTGTATAAAAATTTCAAAAAAGTATTTTTTTTTAAAGGCAGGAATGTGGCCATTAGAAGGGATGAGCTGCAGACTGCACCTTGGCCAGCTGTGGCTTCTGCAGTGGTCTCCGTCTGCTGCAAAAGAAGCCTGTTAGCATGAGCGGGAGTGGGGAGCATGTTACAGAACTGTGACTGCAAGTGAGCTGGTCTAAGGTTTGTTAGATGTGTGTGTCTGGGGTGGGCAGCAGGGAATATTCACTCTTCATGAGTTTCACAGTCTGCATTTTTATGCATGTCCATGTGTCTGTAGGCAAAACACAAAATATTGAAAAAGCAATGCCTGGCCAGGAGATAGCTCAGTTGAAAAAGCAGCTGTCATGCAGGCAGGAGGAGCTGAGCTCAGATCACAAGCATCCATGTAAAAGCCAGTATAACCCCAGTGCTGGGAGAACCGACAGATCTCTGGCACTCATTGGCCCGCGCTAACCTTGATCAATGAGCTCCAGGTTCAGAGTGAGACGCTGCCTCAAAAAATAAGGCAAAGAGAAGATCAAGGAAGACCCCCTATGTTGACCTGCAGTTTCTGCATGCATGCACATACATGCACATGTGTGCACACAATCTATTCCAACTGGCAACTTGCTTCAAATATTACCATACCAGTGAGCTCCTCTTCAATGGGAGAGAGGATTAATGTCGGTCTGTGGCATGAATCCTGGGTGTATGGCTGTGGTCAGCAGAATATGGCAAGGTGAGCCAAACTCCTCCCGCATTTTGGAAGACATCTTTTGTGCCTTCAGAAATGCCACTTAACTCACCCATTAGGTTCTTTAAAAGATTTACAATTTTTCTTTGTAACTGGCAATGATTGCATGTATGCTGGTAGTACAGTGTGAGGCACCCTGTAAACTGATGCAGTTAGCTGGCTGGCACCCCCCCCCCCCCCGCCTCACAACAAAGATGTACCATCTTTTGGGGCTTCTTTGTTTTGAGCTGGAATGGTCTGAAGTCAGTGTGAGCTCTGTAAAAATTTGGGTGGCAGCTGGGGCCTTTGAAAAATATACAGGAGTTTATAAGAGTTTACTGGACTAATTACACTTAGTGCACAAAGTAGGCAGATTTATCTTCCCAAATATTTCACCTTCCTGGCTGAAAATAAAGCTGTTGGAAGGATGCAGGGTGGAGGACATCTTACCTGGTAGAGGCAGCTGTGTAATCCAGGTGCACTTCAAGATCCAACCAGTAGATGGTGCAAAGGGACCACATATTTCTGTGGCTGCAACTCAATCCTCCATCAAATCAGTTCACATTCATAACCACAAGGAAAGCTTTCCAAAAGCAGAAAAGAAGGGACAACTGGGCTGGATCTGAGCACCTTGCTATGATAAAATTGGGACTCTGCCATTTCATTATAGATGCAAAACCTGCCTGGCTTTCCTCTGGCACACACAGCTCCCCAGTCCACCCTAACCTTGTTCATTTGAAGAGGCCCCAGCAAAGTGGACATCCAGAAGTTAAATTTGAAAATTCTTTTAACCCCATGCTGCCAAATGTGGTTCCATTAATTTCACCTCTGAGTCATGACGTAAACGCTAGTGGAATCAGCCCCAAGCTAAATAAGCAATAAGCTCCATTTTTCAATATGCAAACACATAAAGATGTCAGCTCAAACTGTTTACTAATTAACACTTAAAAAGACACAAATTAGATATGCGTGGCTAAGAGCAATTATAATCAAGACGAATTCCTCTAGTCATTTGGGAACTGGAAAAAAAAAAGCGCCTAATTGCTGGAACCAATGTTTTAAAAACTGAAATCACGCCAGTTAGCAAATATGTTCATTTAAAGAGTATCTCACGTGACTACACTCCTGAGGCCTGACTACAAATGCGAGAACAAGGATAATATTTAGGGATAAAATTAAAATTTTAAGCTCTCTTAGATTTATAACTTCTTCATTAAATATGTCTGCAAACAGCAGCCCATAAAACCCTGTAACAATCAAGTGGTTACATGAACTGCCTCCCTCGTCAATTTTAAGGAGGTGATTAATGTTAGAAGGTCCCTCTGCTAATGAGACTCTCCCTCTTTCAGCCTTCAAGTCCTACAAAAATGGAGGCTGTCCGGTCCACCAGGAAGTGAGATAGGATAACAAGAGAACCCCTAGCCACCGCCCCATGTACTGCACCAAGGCTTTGGGGTGTGCCGGTTCACACGGGGTCTGGTTTCCCAGCTGCCCTTTCATTACAGGGGTTATTGTTTCTGATTTAAAGGGTTTGTGTGGGACATGCCTTCAAAGCCCTGTGTCTTGGCCCATGAGCCCTGGGATGGAGAGGGGTAGTGAGGTTGGTCTGGTTGGGGTGGAGGCCCATGGCAGCATAGGTAGGTGGGAGCAAACAGAGGATGGATGAAGCTAGGCCAGGGATGGAGAGAGAGTGAGGCACGCCCACCGTGGCTTCAACAGGGAATCCATCAGATGGAGAAATGGAGTAACTGCTTACAAGGGAAATAAAGAGCCGCGGAGACAGAGAATATTTATATGCCCGTCTACTCACTCAGAGGGAAGACGCTTCATCATGGATGCTGTGGAATTGCATTTTTCCTCAGTCCTCAGCAGAGCAGCTTTTGATGGAGCGCGGGGCAGGTGTGGGCAGTGTGGGCAGAGGGAAAGGGAGTATGACTTGGTGGGGACAGTAGCCCCACATCACTTTCCCACAGAGGCAATAAAACAAGATGGAAGACATACTGGGTCAGGCCACAAAACTTTGCTGTGACCAAGGGGTCATCTGCCATGGGAAGGGGACAGGGGCAGCAAAAATTCACTCTATTGCCTTTACCTAATTGACAGGTATCCCGCTGGGGCCTCTGTGAAGGTGGGCAGACAGGAGCTTGTGGCAAATCTCTGAGACCTGAGACAGTGCCAGCCTTCCAGGCTGAGTTACTTTATTAAGCACAGCTTCATCTATTTTCCACCACCCACATCTCAGTATATGCCTGAAAGGTGGGGTTTTTATCTTTTCAACGACCCCCTCCCATTACCACAATGGTATGTGTTTTGACACTCTCATAAATGCCACCTTTCTTGGGTGTCCTCCTGTAATGTAAGGGCTGTGCATGCCACACTGCCAGGAAGCTCTGGAGATACGACAGCAGAGGCACTTGAAGGTCTCTGCCAGCTTTGAGGTGCCCCATAGAGACACTATGCCATGGAGCACTGTGCTCCAGCTGGGCTTGGGGAGGCAAAGGGACTTGTCTGAGGTCTGGGCGTAGAGTGCAGAAATGAGATATCATTGAATCTTGCTGGTTTCCAACAACCTTCAGGTTTAGAGAGAGACCCTGGCTCAAAAGAATAAAGTGGAGGGTGATAGAGGAGGACACCTGGCATCCTTGTCTGGCCTGAACAGCCCTCTGTGAGTTCAAGACTAGCTAGAGTTATTTACTGAGACTCTGTCTCAAACAAACAAACCAAAAGACAACTATGGGTAGACATGGCATCCAACACAGGCAGACTGGGGACCTGCATCCTGCCCATGACACCATATCACATGGCACCTGACCACAGACATGTGCACTGCATGCCCATGTCCTGCTTATAAAAGTATCATGTCACCATCAAAACATGGCACCTGACCACAGACATGTGCACTGCATGCCCGTGTCCTGCTTAAAAGTATCATGTCACCATCAATACATAACACCTGACCACAGACACGCAGATTCCCCAGTGTCCTGTCCATGATACCAAGTCACCTCCACCATTAACACATTCATAATGGAACTTGTGGAACTTGTAGTTTGAGTGCTGATAGGCTGGCTGTGCTGCCAGTCAGGCTTGTTGCTTCCTTTGTGTTCCCTGCCTAACAGGACCAGCGTTCTACTCTCCCTTGGGCTAGTGTACTGCCCATCCACCATCAGGTGACTCCTTGTCTCCCCAACTGCTTGTTAGTGTCAGCCCAGGCTGTGGTAGCACCAGGACAGGTGTCCTTAGCAGACAGCTGGTTGGTTTTGGTGCTGGTCTTTATCTGAGGTTCTTGCTTCATTCCTAACTCTTCTTAGGTAGATAGGGCTAGCAGCTCTGTGACAGACCTGCTCAGGAAGGCAAGTGGCAGACAGGGCTGGGCTGAGCTTTAGAAAATCCCCATAGCTAGGCGGGGTGGCAGGAAAGCATGCTCAGTGTGGTGGTTTGAGAATGGCCACCACAGGCTCATGTATTTGAATACTCCGTCCCTAGTTGGTGGGAGAGTTTAGAAGGATTAGGAGGTATGGCCTTGTTGGAAGAGATGTGTCACTGGGGGTGGGCACTGGCTTCAAAAGCCCATGTCAGGCCTAGTCTCACTCTGTCATGAGATTATGGATCAGAAGAAGCTCTTGGCTACCACTCCAGCACCATGCCTGCCTGCCTGCATGCCACCACGCTTCTTGCCATGATGATCATGGACTAACCCTCGGAATCTGTAAGCCAGTCCCTGATTAAATGCTTTCCTCTATGAATTGCCTTGGTCATGGTGTTTCTTCATAGCAATACAACAGGGACTAAGACACTCAGCTTAATGTTGAATGGACAGACTGACCAGCTGCCTTCAGGGATGGAAATCTTCAAGCTGTGTCTCCTCAGGATTGGTGGCAGGGATACACTTAGAAGACCACATTAGTCCTCTTCACTGGAACCACCTGCTGACAGTTTAGTCACAGCCAGGGACTCTGGCTGTTCATTCAGCCTCAGTCTAGGTTTCTTGCAGGATGACTGGATGCCATTTTGCCCACAGAGGAAGTATCTCACCAGACACCTTGCTCCCACTGTGGGGAGGAGCCAGGGACAGCATCTTAGGAGATGTTCAGGTCTTTAGCCTGTGCTCAAACTCAAAGGTGGTTATCTGAGCCAGTGAGATGGCTCACCGAGGAAAGAAGCTTGCCACCACGTGTGATAACCTGATCTCTATCCCTGGAACTCACATGATGGATGGAAGGAGAGAACAGACTTATCCAAGTTGTCTTCTGACCCCCACACACTATACATCAGGCTCCCACTGCATAGTGTATTTATTTTTAACAATGTAAAAACACAAAACAAAACAAAACAAAACAGGCCTTAAACATCCTACTTTTGGTTTTATTTGGGGGATGTGGCTTAACAAGTGTAAACACAAAGCTGACAGTAAGCAAAGCACATGCCTGGGCTCCATCACCAAGGGCAGCAGGCCCACAGGGAATGAAAAAGAGAAAAACAAATGTCTTGACCCAGGCAGTACCATGCCAGTCCCTGGGGCCTGTTCTAAGGGACACCTTACTAGCTCCAGGGGTACCCTTCTTGCTCCAGGCCCAACACACTGGCCTGAGACTAGCCATTGCAGCAAGGCTCTTCTTCGGGTCTCCATGTTACAGAAGGAAAACCAAGTTCAGGGCTGGAAGAGGCAACATCAAGCTGCTACCAGAAAATGCATGAGGCTGCTACCAAGGAAGGCACTTTCCTTCAGTGTGGGCAGCGATGTCCTCAACACCATGACATGCACACAGAAGGCAAGTGTAGGTGGCTTTCAGGTCCTTAGCGATAGATGCTGTGCCCCTCCCAGTCACAGTGACCCCTGCTGGGCTTCTACATCCCATTCCCACCACTTGATGCACTCCAACCTTTCCTCATCTGCCTTAAAGCAACTTTAACGTAATTCAGCAGCAAATACAGGCTTGCCTTCTTACCTAGATGGACAGTGAGAAACAGAACAAGTCTCTGACAACCCAGATGGCATCCCTCAGCTGCTGACCAGGATGGGTGCACACTGCCTTGCCCCTGCCCCATGGAGAGAGAGGACAGTAGTGATGGATGGTGGAGATTCTGATGCTGAGAACTCTGTGGGCTCAGGGTACAATCCAAACCCAGCAGTCTCAGTAGGGCCCCACTAAGTACTGCTGGTATTCCCATTACTATGCTACCTGACAGAAAAGGCTCAGAAAAATCAATCAGAAGAGTTGGGACAAGCCCACAAGCTCTTTTCAGAGGTGTCCCTAACACCCAGTGTTGTGTCTTGGGGGAAGCCACACCCCAACTCTGTGCTGAGGTGAAGAAAATACACGATAAGGACATACTTGGCCAGGTGCCAGCCCTTGGAGTAGAGGGAGGACCTAGACATTTGGTATTGATATCTCATGCCCTTGCCTAACAATGGTGTCTTCTCTGCTCACTGCATCCAGAACTCAGGTGAACTGGCCTTTCAAGTCCCCACTCTCCCCACCAGCACAGAGATCCCCCTTTGAGGGACTTCCAAGCACAGGAGAGGACTAGACCTTAATCTTGTCTCATACAAAAGAGGAAGAAAGTCACTTGGTCACTTGGGGTGAGAACAAGAGAGCCCCAAATTCTAGGACTGTGCCCACAGTAAGTGCTCAAGAAAAAGATGCTACATCAAGGCCCACTGGCAAGAGCAGGGATGGATGGAAGGGAAGGAAGTTTGGCATCAGGAGGGATGCTCCTTTCTTGAGCACCCAACCCCAGCACCGCGTATCTATTGCCTCCAGAGTTGTCCTGTTGACACAGCACTAGCTGACACCCTCTCAGACAGCTTTACCTGTTACCCCAGCACAGACCTCCTGGTGGAGGTGCCCTGCCTGGGTTAGCAGCCAGGCTGCTCCAATGTCTGTCTATGTGACCTTATTCTATTTTGTTCTCCCACCACAGCTGGAGCAGACCACTCTCTCAAAGCCTCCCCTGGTACCCACAGGCTCCATCCTTCGCAGAGCCCTGCCCTATGCTGGGTTCCTGGCAAAGGCTCTTCACAAGCAGGTGGACTGCAGAACCATTTTAAGGATAGATATGAATTTCTTCACATCTAGATTTCTAGCATCGTGGCCAGCTATTTCCCCTGTTGCCAGCAAGCAAGTAAACAAAACTACAGGTGACAATCAGGTTTTTATGATTTAGTGAGAATCAAAGAGAAAGGGGGAGTTTTTCCGTCTTGTTTTTGCTTTGACAGGTTTAGAAATTTGTTGTACTGCATTGATTCAATTTTCCTTGATTCCAGCCATCTTTCAATAATGCAGTCTGCTTCTGCTCACTGGGTACATATGAGAAAACCCCAAGGAGCCAAGGATATTGAAATGGTTCTGCCATTTCCATCTTTGAGACAAATGTTCCTCTCTGAGGAGCTCTGGTGGCAGCTCGTGACTGTGGCAGTCTTCTCTGCATAGAGGAGGAGGTGCATGCTGATGCTGGCCTATGAACAGGGACAAGCCTAGCAAGGCCTCCTGTGAAACCCCGCTGTCTCAGCCCTATCTCCTTGGACCTTTATTTTGGACCCTGGTCCTAGTGCATTTTTTATGATGCCCAGATGCCATCAAAACAGCCAGGCACATGGGGTCTGGCTAAGTATGAGGGACCTAGGACACTCCTCTGGATCATAAAGAGCTTTGGCTAAATCTCTGAGACAGTCCTGGTGGTAAATGATGAGACAGAAGACAAGGTGCTAATCATATTCTATGGGAAGTGATGGGGTGCAAAGCGACTGACTGTTCTTTTCCTCAGAAGGGCTTTTGCACCCATCTTTCCTAGAACAAAGCCCTGAGGGAGGGACAGGGACCCTAGCAGTGTCCCAAACCCAGCGTACTTACCTCCTTTTCAATTTCTGCCAGAGACTTGATGGTGATCCCCAAGAGATCAAAGGGCTGCATCTGAAAATACAGACCAAGTCACCCTTTTTCACGGCTGGAGAATACCCCCTTGCTTTTAGACTAGTGTGTTCAGGTTGTCCTAGCAATTCCAGCCCCTCCTCCAGGAACGGACATTGTGACGCTTAGTCATTACGTGGTCCGGGGAGAAATCACAAGGCACGTGGTGGGCTGAGTCTGTATCACAAGACTGCTTTGCCACATGTCCACAGCACTGGGGGGTTGGGGGGGGTGAGGGGGTCATGGCCTCCTGGAATGTGTGCCTGAAGTCAGTTACCTTATCCTTTCTCCTGCTACCAAAGGAGAAAGTGTGTGAGATTTATGCTTTCGTGATGGAGTGTGGTGCTAGATGTGTCTACACCCATGGCCACCCTGACTGCTGTCCTTACAGAACAGTGGCACCTCTAAGGGGGCTTAGAGTCCCAGGGAGTCGCAGTGTCTAGGGAGGTAGCTGGTAGATTCCAGGTCTTTGGAAAATAACTGGCATCAGGTCCAAGGCAGCTAGAGTGACTATGTTGCACATTAATGAGGGCTCTACAATTCTGTGGGCATCAGGACATTTCTTGGTAAATACACAGGCTGAGAGAGTCAGTTGGAGTCCAGAGAAGCCTGGGCTGACACACGAGCCCCTCCCTGTCTGTGAGGCTGCAGCTCCTTCCAGGTACCCCCCCCCCCCCCGCATCTCTAGGAGCAGCATGAGCCCGGCCGGCCTCCGGCAGCCTGACAGCAGTTCTCTCAGCAGAGCCTGAGAACCCACAGAACCCAGGGATTTTGTTGGTTTGGACCCAAAGCCCTGGTGGGTGTAGGGCTAGTGAGGCTGGTGCCTGCACTGAGCCACAGGAAGTCCTGTGTGGTGGGAGGTCAGAGGTTGGCGGGTGGCTCTGGAGTCCAAACTGGATGCTTTGTGGTGCAGGATGGGTTAATCTCATTTATTGATTTAGTTATGTACTTATTCATTTAGTTATTTACAGAGAGTGTGTGAGTGTGGACACACACGTGACAGTAAGAGGGCAACCTTCAGGAGTTTGTTCTCTCTTTCCACCTTGCTGATGCAGGGTTTCTCTTGTTCCTGCCATCTTTTGCACTCTAGTCCAGCTGGCTCATGATTCCCACCTCCGAGGGGTACTAGAATTATACGTGCATGCCACTGTATCCCGCTTTTTATGTAGGTTCCTGGGACCAAACCCCAGTGGTTGGACTTGTGCCAAAAGCCCCTTTACCTGGAGAAGCATCTGGATGCCCCCTCATCTTTATTTCAAAAGCCACATTTAAAAGCCTGTTAAAAGTGGCATGAGTGGGCCCTTCTGGTCTGGCTGCAGGGGGATTAAACAGAAAAGTGCTTGGAAGGGCTTAACACTGGGCTTGGCCTGCATCCGTGGCCTTGAGTGCTTGCTGAATTGGCAGTAGTGCATTTGTGAGGGCAAACTTGGGACAGGGCCACCAAATTAGACCCCAAGCTCCTGGGGCTGCTCTACTAGTAGCCACAAAACAGTATGCTTGTGCTGGAGGTGCCAGTCTGTGTGGTGTGAGGACAAGGCTGCCTGCCTGGCCCAGGAGCCAGCTGAGGTCCAGCTGTTGCATCATTAGGCTCTAACTATTCCACTAAACTTTCCCAACTGGAGCTGGTGAGCAGGGCAGAGCAGCCTCTCCCAGGGAGCATGTAGGAGAGGTGCCAGTGTCTCCATGGCAACGCAGCCAAGTGGCGTCTGCGGAAGCTCCTCAGGCTCCCCGTGTCACGTCAGGAACATTTTTCAAGATTAAGCGCTTACCAGAAGGGTTCAGAGGAGGCCTATTATATTTCATAAAAATGGAAACTACAGAGCAGGTCGGATCGCCAGCCGGGTGCTTTTAAACTGGGTCCAAGAAAAACATTGAAGGGGTCTTTAGCTGGGCCAAACTAGGGCCTTGGTGTTTAGTGATACCTCAAAGCAATCTTTTACAGGAAGGATAAAAGCCAGAAACAAGTTTACTGACCCAGCATGGCTCAGGCTTGCATAGCTGAGAGAAGGTGAAGGCTGTCCTAAGGACCAGGCACCCTCGGAGGAGTGCCTCCAGGAGGGTATGTGGCCCAGACACGGCCCTGGATGTGGCAGGCACTGCTCATGGTCTGGATACTAGCCTCTGCTTTTGGCTGGCTCACCTAGTCCCTTTGTCATTCAAGAGGGTTCAGGGCTCAAGCTGGGCAGAGACATCTGACATTCTGTGCCACACAGAGCATGCAGTACACACAGAATGTGACAATGACAGTGGGAACTAGGGCCAACCCCATCACCCTGAAGTAAAAACTAAGGCCATGTGTGGTGGCACAGTGCTAGGAAGGCAGAGGCAGGTAGGTCTCTGAGTCTGATGACAGCCTGATCTATACAGTGAGTTCTACAGCACTACATGTCTCAAAAAAAAATCATTAAGGCTTTAAAATCATGTTTTAATTTTAGAACTCAGGAGGCAGAGGGAGGTGGATCTCTGTAAATGCAAGGCCAGCTTAGTATACAAAGCTAGTTCCAGGCCAGCCAGGGTTGCATTGTGAGACCCAATCTCAAACAAACAAAGAGCTAGACTGACTAAGTTGAATGTGGGAAACAGACACTCTGTCCTGTGAAACAAGGCTCAGTTTACCATTGCACTTGGAATGCAAAAGGTTGTCCCTGTGAACTCATTTGCTTAGGGTTATTAGAATCTGGGACCCTACCTACTCTTTTCTTCACCTGTCAAGCGTTTGCTAGGGGCAGGCCCCAGCTGAAGGGCCCAGAGATGAGCAGAACTCATCCCAGCTCCCAGAAGTTGTGCCTTCTGGTTTCAGAGTTCAGCACCCACAGGAATAGAGAACTATCAGGCAGAAATGCTCCCCCAGACCAAGGGGGTTCCAGGGTGCTAAGAGCAGCTCATGTACACAGAAGTTGAGGAACTTCAGGTTAGGGTGGGAGAGGAGGAGGGGATCATGCATAAAACTTACACTTTCTGGAACGCAGGAAAACTTCTCTGAAATCATAAAAGGCACGCCATCCATTGCTGCAAGAGAACAAAGGAGAGGAAGGCGCTGAAGATACCAGTGTTGTTCAGGAATCTCAGCCATCAGTCCAGAGAGGACCCGTGAGTCCCTGGCTAGAGGCAGGTGCTAGGTCACATGGGTAGGAGCCTCAGAGTGGGACAGGGTGCCCCCTGTTCCCAGTGACTTCATCCTGTCCAGGAATGCAGATGCCTGTGTGTATCCTCTGAGTGTAGGCAGTCATGGGGAGAGGGTCAGTAGAGTGGCACAGGGCTGGCATGGAAGCCTTCTCCAACCCTCATCTAGGATCTGGCCTATATCTTTAGTGGTGGGAGCCACCAAGGAACTGACAGCAGGAAGAAAGTGATATATGGCTGGGAGGGACAGAAGACACCTGGGAGGAGGCTGGCAGGGGGTGTTCATTGTACAGTGTCTAGGCCGAGCCACAGATCCTCTCCTGGGTGATGGTGGGTGCTCATTAGTCTCCATGGAAAGACAAATGGCTTGGCAGTCAGGATGGCCAGGTCTGAATCCTGACCTGGGCTAGCAGTGAACAATTGAAGTTATGTGTAAAAGAAGCTTGGGTGCCGGCTGGGAGGTCTGGGTCTGCAGGGAAGAGTGCCAGGAACTTGCCCAGGGTTTGGCAGAGTGGGCTCAGTGTGCATGTGGGCAAGAGGGGAACACATGCTCATGGCTGTTGATTCTTTGTCATGGCTTCAGGCCTGAGTCAAGACTTTCCATGTGTGCTTAATTGCCACAGGACATGAGAGAAAGGGTGTGGTGAGCAGCCTGTGAATGAGGAACGCCGGGACTGGGAAACTCAGTTCCTTTTTATACCACACCTCCTGCAGTGTGTCTAGATCTCCACTGCCAAACTGGTGGCAATCTTGTCACAAAGGAAGAATGTGTGTTATCTATGGACAGAGAATTGGGCTGCTGACTGAGCTGAGGCAAAATTCAGTCTACAGGCCTGGCCCTTAGTATAGGGACTACAGGCCTGCAGTGAGAGGGCAGTTTGTTGCAGATTGTGGTTTTGGAATGGGCATTGTGCCTCCCCCAGTTTCCTAAAATGAAGGCTTTTCTTGTGTTCAAATGCTGGGGCCAGCTTTCAGGGCTGGGAAAGAAGAGAAGCAGAAGTGGAAAAAAAAAAAAACCACAGGAAGTAAGGAACAGAATCTGGTCCTGGTGTCTGACCTGCAAGATGGGCCATACAGTGTACTCTGGGTTGTGTGCATAGTGATGGGATGTGTGCATAGTGATGGGCTGTGTGCATAGTGACTAGTTGTGTGCATAGTGATGGGCTGTGTGCATAGTGATGGGCTGTGTGCATAGTGA
>CAJQZJ010031933.1:596982-667093 GCA_907164525.1 Lophiomys imhausi | reverse complement strand
GCATAGTGATGGGCTGTGTGCATAGTGATGGGCTGTGTGCATAGTGACTGCAGGGAAGGAGGGAACAGAAAGCAGGGCTGGCCTGTGCTGGGAGTCCTCTCTCTATACAGCCACCTCCTGTGTGTGACAGGGGGCATCTCCCACTGCAGCTGGGCTCTACAACCCAGAAGAGAACACTGGGTGCTGGCACAATGCATGTGACACTAGCAAAGGAAGGAGGGAGAAAGTCCCAAATGGCTTCCTATGCCCTCATTCCAACATCCTAGTACCACCTGAGAACCTGCCATCGCAGACATAGTACCATGAACGAAGAATCCTTGGAGAGCCACAAGCTTGTCAGAGAAGCTGTGAGTCAAGTCCTATCAACATGCAGGAAGAGGCCACACCATCTCCTGCCACTGACCACCCAACATGAGCTCTAAGGTTGTGTTCACCCTACACAGCTCTTTTGTGCTCTGACCTCAATTGCTTGCAGGGCCCAGGGCCTTCGCATCACTTCTTGAGATGACAAGACAGAGCTCTGGAGTTTGGAGCCTACCGAGGTCATACAGTCAGGAAGCAGTAACTTGGAAGTCCTGACACATGAGGCTTGGACAGGGACAACAACAGTATTTTACCCACGTGTGGATACAGGTGTGTGCAAGGCACTGCTCCTGCCACTGTGCAGGGCTAATGAAGCTTCTCCTTCCCCACTTCCACAGTGAAGTACTCATCTGGAGCCTTATGGGAGCTTTGCAGCCTACTAAAGCTGACAGAGGGGAGAGTGGTTCGTATTATAAGAAACAAGAGGCTTCATGATGGTGGCTCCAGGATGGTGGTGGCAGATAGACTCCTGCTTGCCCTGAAGGTAGAGATGGAAGCCCCTTGTGCCCAGTCCTGACTGCAAGGAGCCATTTGGTAAAGTGACTGAGATGGGAACTCACGTCAGAAGGCTGGGCAGCCAGACACTCCTCGCATGCACTAGAGAACAGATCTTAGCCTGTCTGGTAGGATCAACAAGGCAGAGGCCCAGGAGGAAGAGGAGCTCTTGGGAGCACAGGGACACGATGAAGCAATGACCTCCAGGCCATACTTACTGACCAAATTTCATTTTAAAAATATAGTGTGTGTGTGTGTGGTGGGGAGCAGGAGGCTGGAGAGATGGCTCAGTGGCTAAGAACATTCACTGGCTGCTCTCAAAGAGGACACTGGATTCCATTCCCAGAACCCACATGGCAGCTCATAACCATCTATAACTCCAGAGGATCGACACCCCCTTCTGGCCTTCGTGAAAAGGATGTATGTACTGTATGTATGTGCTGCACAGATAGGCATGCAGGCAAAACATTCACACTCATATAACAGATAAATCTTTTTTTTTTTTTTTTTTGGTTTTTCGAGACAGGGTTTCTCTGTGTAGCCCTGGCTGTCCTGGACTCAATTTGTAGACCAGGCTGGCCTCAAACTCACAAAGATCCGCCTGCCTCTGCCTCCCAAGTGCTGGGATTAAAGGCGTGCGCCACCACTGCCCGGCTAACAGATAAATCTTAAAGAAATCTAGTAGGACCAGTGAGAAGGCTCAGCGGGGTGCTTGAGTTTGAGCCCCACAGTCACACAAAGGTAGAAAGAGGGAATTACAGCACAACATTGTCATCTAGCTTGCATAAGCAACATGCACATTCCCTTTCCATACGACACAGCCTAGGCACTGGAGAAGCAGATCAACTGTCTGCTCTTTGTTTTTTTTTTCGAGACAGGGTTTCTCTGTGTAACAGCTCTCTGGCTGTCCTGGACTCGCTTTGTAGACCAGGCTGGCCTCGAACTCACAATGATCCACCTACCTCTGCCTCCCAAGTGCTGGGATTAAAGGCGTGCGCCACCACGCCCAGCATCAACTGTCTGCTCTGAAGTGGGTCGGGACGTCACATGCTATCTAAAAAGAAATGTATGGAATGTTTAAATGAAATGTGGTGGATGGGGATGTAGTAGGAATGCTTGTTAATTGGCTAACAGTGAAATCTGATGAAAGGCTCAGAAGGGTGACATCTGGGCTACCCCAGAGCATGGGATTTACCAGGTCCATGTAACACCTTGTCGTTTAGGTCCAGCTGTGAAGGATGAATGGAAGACGTGTACAGTAACAAAAGGGGGGAATGGCTTACTGTTGGCTGGACACGTCAATGTGATTTGACTACTGAACATGAAAGGTGCCCTTCTCAAGGCCACAGTGCCACAGCATGGCCACAGGATCCAGGTGCCACTTGGTCTGCTCTGAGCTTGAAAGTGACCCATAGTGCTAGCATGATATTCTCTCATGATCATCCTGCAAGTCTGAGAGAGAGGTAGGACATCATGGGTCCCTAAGCTATATGGAAATGGAGAGGCAGAATCAAGTCTTCTGCCTCAGGTAGGTGGTGCCCTGCCCAGCAACCCAGGGCTGTGTCTGACTCAAGGAGAACAGGCAGAGTGGGGCTCCTGTCTAGATAAGAGAAGCCTCGAGGTGGCAAAGGCCTGTATCTGCTAGGAAGCCACAGCCACAGGGAGAAGGGCTGCCCAGACTGATCATGGTTCAGGAGCCCCACTTTCCTTCTGGAAGATGCACAGGCAGAGAGAACAGGTAGAGCTTTCATTAATAGTTGCCAGGGATTGGACAGGTCTTTGTGTTACAGTGCTCAGTTGTAGGAGGTTAAACCCCTTCTGATCAACAGCATCCATTCCTAGGAGCCTTATCAGGACAGCCTTCCATATTTGAAAATATTCAGAGGTTTGGCAGACATAATCCTTAAAATGATGGCACACATTTTTTCACTTGATCCCCAAGACTGCTCATAAATCATCTCTGTCCTCCCTCTCATGGGGAGCCCTGTTCCCCTCCTTCCTCTCTCCTTTCCCAGCCAGGGCTAGAATGTTTTCATCATGACTGTTCTGGGGCACAGATTGCTGACCTCGCTGCCAGCCTCTCACTGACCCTACTCAGGGCCACACACTGCTGGAGGACATGGCCCACCAGGGTCATCACACCATGCCAATCAGCAAGTTAAGGCAGGGCTTCTCTCCCTGATCTGGCCTGACCTGGGCACAGTCATACTGCAGAATCAGGAATGACATCAGAGCAAGTGCTGGCCCTTTCTTCAGGTAGGGTTCCCAGAGTGACATTAGAAGGCTCCTCCAACCTGAGAGGTAACAGAAGAGAAGAAAGGCAGAGGACCCACAGCACTTCCAAGATCTCTTCCACAAAAGCAGAGAAAGGGGAGAAAGGAAGGAAACCCACGTTCCTTTTCTTTATATGGTAGTGAATTTGCACCAAACTGTCAACCTTTCCACCTGTAACCTCTGTTTACCAAAGTCAGGCATGGAGGGAGGAGTTCTGGGGCATGATGGAGCTGGGTGGGTCTCAGGCTCACAACCTGGTCTGTGGAGGAAAGATGGGCTGGACGCTCAGAAGCGAGTTCCTTTTACAGTTCCATAGATGATGGCTGTCCCCATCCCAGGGCCACCACACCTCTAGGCCTGTCTGTAAAATGGGCCTCATACTACAGTAGCTCATAAGAAGGCACATCAACAGACACAACATTTGACAACAGTCAGGGGCTTGGCACATGGGGAGAGCTCCCTGACATGGTGGCTCCCAATACCTGTGTCCTTTCAGTATCAGGCCACTGCTTTCTTTTTACTTAAAAAAACAGTGGCAGTTTTAACAAATGCTGATCCATGGATTGGAGCAACAAGGAGCAGATGAAAGTGAGGATGTGCCGCGGGCTGGGCTCTGTAGCGCAATTAGCATTCTCCTAAACAAACGAGCTTCAACAGAGCTGTAATTAAGCAGGTCTGTAATTAAGTATATGCCCTTTATCATAACGATCATGCTTAAAAATGGCACGAAGCACGGAACTGTGTTATTAATGCTGTAATCCCAGACTGAAGAGCAAGTACATAGAAATCTGTGTGTCAGGCCTGTCACCGTGAGTGTTTGTAAAATACATTAAAGAAAGAAGCCCCCAAACAATGAGCTCGTTCAACTGTTCTTTTTACAACCAGGCAGTGCAAGTCAAGAGGACTGTGAATGCTTACAGATCCTGAGGTTTAAACAAATAAAGCTGTAATCTGCTGCATGCCCCACCCCCGCTGGAAAGAGGTGAGGACGGAGCTGGCTGCCGAGTATGTATTGCTTTGTTTTCTCCATTTCTTTAGCTGACCCAGACCCTGTCACTGTTACTACTAGGGAAATAGCTCGGTTTGCGTGCTGGATCTGGTCGCACATCAAATTCACCCTCCACCCCCAGCTCCTGCTCTCTTCCTTTGTGTGGAAACTATCATTTTTGCTTTCCAAAATGATCCCTAGAGCTCGCCTTTGATCCCCCATCCTGACACATGCCGTGGGTGGGGCTTCTTCAGACTGCACAGACTACCCGCTGACCAGCTCTAGAGGGTTGCAGACCTGAGACTCCACCATCACCCAAAGCTGCTCAGAGCATCCAATGGCACGCCTCTTGAACTTCGTTCACAGGCAGACGGGACAAGGAGGGAGAGTTGGATTTCAATTCAGCATGCTTGGTAAAGAGTCATAAAAGAGAGTTGTAAAAATGTGAACTTTAAAACAAGATCCCATTCCCAGCACTTGAGTTGTTACCTGCCTCCAACACCAGGCAGTGTTGGGTGAGCCCAGGTAACTGTCCCAGGACGTCCTCAAGAAGGTATGGTGAACTGGTTTATTGGCAGGCAGTCATTTTTGGAATGAAATTTAAATCCAGTTGGAATGGTGGGAGGCCTTTAATCTTGTGTACCTGCTTGGGACTTAGAGCAGTAAATAACCAGTACACACCCCTTTCTCTCCTCTTCCTGTGGTGTTCCCAAAGTCCTTTGCAATTTGGGATGGGAAAAGTGCCAACAACCCAAGATCTCAAGGCCATTTCTCAAAACTCATTTGCAAACCAAAACACAGGGGCACCCTGCTTTCTGGGTGACTCACTTTGGGTATATCTTTGGAAGATATCTGTAGATGCCTCCGGAGCTGTCTGCTCAGTGACATTCCAATTGAGTTTACACAAGGCCAACAACTTCCTTCTAGGTCCCCAAAGTAATTTGTTTTGCCATGTTATTCATAAGCCAAAAGAATCAATTTATCAGCCAGAGACTCCAGAGCCCCATGTACAAGAGGAAGAGGGAATATGGACACTGGTGTCAGACACGCGAGCGATGGTGCCAGCTTGATAGCCATGTGGCTTTGGGGTAAGTCACTTAATCCTGAGTCAGAGTTTCCTCTGCTCCAGGATAATTATGCCCCTCATTGCAATGCTGAGGGACGGTGGCAACTGATACAGCAAATGTGAATCATGGCAGTCCTACAGTAGCCACTGGATACAAGATTTTCATATATAAAGCAGAGCCTGTTTCTTTGGGGAATGATTTCAGATCATAACCTCCTATCCCACAATTGCTGTGAACAGGATGAAGGCTGATCTGTCTGAGCCTTTCTTTCAACTGTAAAAGAAAGTGATAGTATCTGGGCTAGTCTTCAGTTGCAATGAGATAAAAACACAAAGTCAATGTGCAAACAAGCTTCTCAATTAGTTAGGGGTGAGAACATTGTTGCTGCACAGAGGGAACAGCCCTCAATAAACTCCATGCACCCATGTTAAACCATCTGACCCACAAGTCCCAATTCAAAGGCTTCCAGAGGCATGGATACAATGCCTCTATGGTATAACTCACGGGGTACCCAACAGTGCCCTCCCTGGAGTTACAAGTGAAGCTTGATCAGGAAACAAGTTCCTGGAGCAATCTAGTACCATGCAGGTAAGGACTTGATGGGAGGTGACTGAAGAAAACCAAGGCTGCATCTTAGCTGAGTCTCCCAGTGGACAGAAGACTGTTGTGCTTAAATACCCTTGAAGCTGAAGCTGGGCTTCCACTGTACCCTCCACAGGCACTAAGGAAGGGTCCCTATGCTCAAGAGATCTGGCACCATTAAAATACCATTTGCATTGTGTTTTTCACCTCAAGCCTAGTCTCGTGGCTTTTCTAGAGGATTATGGGAAGAAACACCATGAAAAGGAAATATGGTCCATCATGAGTTGGGAGGGGAAAGGGTCACCTCACCTTACGAATATGCCACCTCATAAATATTCCTAGAACTTTAAAATCCATGTCACAGAATGCACTAGGCTGCACTCCATGTTGGGGGCAGTTCGCACTGTCTCTCTTTGACTGTTGGCTTTGCTCTGCCAAGTGAACTTCTGCTTAAAATATCTGTGTTTTGACTGAATTCTCTCCTTCAAAAAGATAAGAACCAGCTGGGCGGTGGTGGCGCACGCCTTTAATCCCAGCACTTGGGAGGTAGAAGCAGGCGGATCTTTGTGAGTTCGAGGCCAGCCTGGTCTACAAAGCGAGTCCAGGACAGCCAGAGATATTCAGAGAAACCCTGTCTCGAAAAAACCAAAAAAAAAAAAAAAAAAAAAGATAAGAACCAAGGACACCTCCCCCAATAATAAGTTCAGCTGTTTGATGTGTCCTGGAAAAGAATCCTAAAGGGCTGGGAGGACTGCTCAGTGGTGCAGGGTTTGCTTAAGGATGTGCAAGGCCCTGGCTTCTATCCACAGCACCACAGGCAGAAACAAAACCAAACCAAAACTGTTTTAAAGAAGTCAGAGTAAAGTACAGGTTCCTCGCACAAATGGACAGTCCCCCAGATTCTGTTGGGCACAGGCAATCTGGATCTCACATATACACAATCATCTCCAGATCCCATCTCTACACAAAATGCTTGACACTTCACTTTAATTGAGGAGCAATTCCTCTCCACATCCCTAGTACCATGAGAGGATCCTAGCACATGTACTACATCCCTAGTACCAAGACGCTTCAGCATCCTCCTCAGAGCAGTCCCTCCTCTAATGCACATACTTGGTCAAGTGAGGGAGGTTCTTGGAGACTCTGAGAGCAGGAAAGACAGAAGGACATGTCCTGTACCCAGAAGGGACTAGAAACTCAGCTAGAACAGCTGCACCCCCTATGGGATAACCGTTTTACTTTATGAGTCTGTAATGGCTTCACTCCAAGACCACTTGCACTTGGCTAAAGGTGAAGACAGTTGTCTCAGGATCATGTCCATGGATAATGGGGCCTCGGTGGTCAAGAGGCTCTGGAATTAGTGCTCACGCCTGCCGTTCCAAGGCGGAAACTTTGAAGCCTGCTGGTGTGCAGGAGATGAAATACATACGGGAGCCTGACTGTGTGGAAAGTAAAGCAGAGTCTGGGCCAAGGAAGGCCTGTTCCTGAGTTCTCAGCACAATGGGTCTAAAACGAGGAGCTCTGTACAGCCACTTCTTTGTTACTGGAGGCAAGCTTGGTGGCCTCTGGACAGGCTCTGCTGGGTGACCATCACACACAACCAGCTTCATGCAGGCGGACACCTCTGGAGGGAAAACCTCTTTTCACCTTCACACCAACACAAACAATTTTAAACTGTACTTTTTGAATGTCTCAACATAGGAGTCTGTTTTCCAAGGAATCCATCCTTAAAGGCCAGCTAACTTGAAACACCCTGAAGCCCCCAGCCTCAACCCCAGGCCAGGGTTGTGACCCTACCTGTTTTCTGTGCCTCTCTCTCTCTCTCCTGTGTGTGTGTGTGTGTGTGTGTGTGTGTGTGTGTGTGTGTGTGTGTTAAGGAAACCATCACAGCACAACTCCTCTGCACTTTTCCTCTTAGCTATGGAACTTTCCATTCAGAGGGTGAAACTCTAACTCAGGTTTTTTAACAATTGCATAGGAATAGGAGGAGAGGCCCACAGGCAGCTCCTACGGAGCCTTGGTCTTGAATGGCTGCTAGATGAGTCACACAAGAGCCTGTGGAGAGACTGGTGAGAGTCTAACCCTTACAGATAGGCCATTCCCAACCATCCAGTCTAGCCAGGATGGCCAGACCAGAAGATCCACCTGGGAGACTATCCTGGCTAGTCTTTGTCAACAAGTTAGAGTCATCTGGAAAGAACCTGCATTGAAACAATGCCTCTATCAGATGGCCTGTAGGCAAGTCTATGAACATTTTCTTTCTTTTTTTTAATTGAAAAATAATTTTTATGCAATATACTTTGATCATGTTTCCCCCCCTCCATGTGGAGCACTTTCTTAATGACTGATTAGAAAGGGCCCAGGTCTGTAAGTGGGGCCACCACTGTGCAGGTGGTCCTGGATGGTAAGGAAGCAGGCTGAGCAAGCCACAGAGACCAAGCCAATAAGCAGCACACCTCCATGGGCTCTGCCTCAGTTCTGCCTCCAGGTTCCAGTCTGATTTCCTTCACTCATGGACTGTGATATGCAAGTATAAGATGAAAAAAATCCTTTCCTCTCAAGTTGGTTTGGCCATGGTGTTTTGTCACACCAATAAAAACCCTGGCTAAGATAGACACTGGTACCAGGTTTGTGGGGTATTGTGACAGATCTGAGCATGTTTTTGGAAGGATTGTGGAGGCATTTGAACTTTGGGCTGGAAAAGCCACTGAGTGTTCAGAGCTTAATGAGCTCTTGTGGGAACTTAAACATAATGTTGAGATTGGGGTGGATGATGGAGGCCAGGTGTGGACAGTTTCAGAGGGAAGCAAAGACTCTATTCTGTGCTATTTTGTAAGAAGACTATGCAGCTCTGATCATGTGGGGCTGAAGAATTGGGTGTGATTAACAAGAGACCAGAACCACTAAAGTCAAGTCTTTGCTTTTCTGGGGCAATTAATATTGGTCATCTGGGGCTGAAGAATCAGCTATGATCAAGAAAAGACCAGCATCGTTGAGGCAAAATCTTCTGGGGAGCGTTTCCTCAGCACACAAAAGTTATGGCCCAGAGGGCCAAGGCTGCATCTCATGCTGGCAGAAGAGCTTGGTAACGTTTGTAAAATTTCCAGGTGGTACTGGTTTTGAAGGCATGAAAAGGTCATGGGGAGCAGCTGAGGCTTAGCATCATGAGATCCTAGGAGGGCTTACTCGTGAAGGTACAATAGAAGCCTCAGGACTGGAGAGGTCATGAAGAGAATGTGAGGCTTGGCACCATGTGGCAGAATAAGAGTCCCTGGATAGAGCCCAGGAGAGGCTATTGGTGAAGGTACAGCCTAGTTGCAGTGAAGACTCCAGCATTTTGGGGATGCCAGTACCATGGGATGACCACCAAAGACAACAGTAGCTGTGCAGTGGAGCCAGCCTGGGCCTGTGAGATGAGCTAAGAGTACTCCGAATGGAGGAGCCTGAGGGGTGGAGCTGTGCAAGCCCTGTGGAGTCCAGAGCATCTTAAGTGAATCCCAGACATTACAGGCCAGACTTTTGACTGGACTTTGGTTTTACATTGATAAGATTATAACTGCAACCTGGCTTTCCATATTTGAAATATGATGTAGCCCCTCCCCCACTTTTTGATGTTACAGGAGCCCACAGTTAGAAGACTTTAGATGTTTTGGAGAGACTTTGAATGTTTTAAAAAGAGACTGAATTTTTTAAGTGTTTGAGTTTTTAATGACTATGAGATTTTTAAAAATTTAACTGTTTTATTTTGTGATATTGATATAGAGACATTGAGGTATAAACATAAATGGTTTGGTTTGACAGTTGACAAGACGTCAATTGTCCTGGCTAGTTTCTTTCCTTCCTTCCTTTTTTTTTTTTTTAAGAACTTGACACAAGTTAGAGGTGTATGGAAAGGCGAAACTCAGACAATATTTCCATCAGGCTGCCTAAAGGCCATTCTGTGGGGGCATTTTCTTGATTAATGATAGATGTGGAAGGGTCCACCCCACTGCGAGATGGTGCCACCCCAGGCTTATGATCTAGGTTGTTATAAAGAAGAAAGTTGAACAATCCGTGTAGAACAGGCCAGTAAACAACATTCATCCATGGAATCTGCTTCAGTTCCTGCCTCCAGATTCCTGCCTTGAGGTCTTAACCTGACTTCCTTTGATGATGGACTGTGATGTGGAAGTATAAGATGAAACAAACTCTTACCTCTCTAGGTTGCTTTTGATCATGGTATTTTATTATACCAATGAAACCCTAAGTAATATAGGGAGTGAGGCTGGTGCAGGTGGTTGGGACAAGACTGTGCCAAAGAGAGTGTAGGAGAGGGAACAAACAGAAGCAGACAGAAGAATTGAGAGCCTGGGCACTGGGCTAGAGAAACAGGAGGGATTCCGGGTGATGGAAAAGGATCCCAGGAATTGCTATGAGGATGGGCAAGCCAACAGGCAGCTAGGGTGAGCTGGAGCTCCCATCTGGCATGTACTTTTTGTGGGGCACTTGTGAGGTTCAACAGAAGAAAACTGGCTCGTGTGAGTTGGATCACCGTGGATAAGAATGTTAGGACTAACTAGTAAGAACAAGAAAAACAAGTACATGGCCTGGTGTAATGAGTGTGTGTGTATATGTATGTGTGTTTGTTTGTGTGTGTGTGTGTGTGTGTGTGTGTGTGTGTGTGAGTGAGAGAGAGAGAGAGAGAGAGGAGAGAGAGAGAGAGTGTCTGTGTAGGAAGAGAATTTGAGAGTTGCTAGCATTGTGACTAAAGAGCCAAGAGAGAAGAGAGCACGACATGGGAGAAAGCTCCATGGAAGCCAGTGGAGCTGAGGAATGCTACTGCAGCAACCAGGGCTTCCACTGAAGAGGAAGCCCCAGAACAGGGATTTGTCAGCATACACCTGGTTCAGTGTGTTGGTGGAGATAGCTGGCTGTGTAGTCATACATGTGAATATAGATCTGTGTGTGGACACATGTACACATGCAACAAACACACCTTTCTCAGCTGAGGGTATAGAGCAGTGGTTCTCAACCTGTGGGTCACGACCCTTTGTGTGTGGGGGTGTCAAATGACCCTTTCACAGGTGTTGCCTAAGACCATCAGAAAATGCATAGCAATGAGTACAGTTATGCAGTAGCAACAAAAATAATTTTATGGTTGGGGTCACCACAACACGAGGAACTGTGTTAAAGGCTCGCAGCATTAGGAAGGTTGGGAACCTCTGGCCTAGAGGCAAGGGCACTTGGGAGCAGAATGCATGCTTGGCGCACTACTCTACAAGAAGCAGGCTCTTAGAGAAATGGCTGATTTAGACTGGACAGGAAAGATAGGAACACCTTGTGCTAGAAACCAAAGACACCTTCACTGAACCACAGAAGCATGACAGAAGGTTTTGGAACGGGGCTTGATGGGACTTCTACTGGCTAAACATGGGACAATCTGACCGTCTAAGAAAATGATGATGGAACCAGGTGTGGTGGTACACGCCTATGATATCAACATTCAGGAGGCCGGGGCAGGAAGACTGAGAGTTCAAAACCTGCTTGAGTTAGGTATCTAGACCTTGTCTCAGGGGAAAAAAGGGGTTAACAAATGAGAACCCATTTCATACCGATGTAAACTGATAAATATACACATGGGATGAGAGAAAGCCCCTCCTTCTCATCAAATGCCAACCCATAATCACTGAAGGAATGATACACAAAGGCCAACAGATGCCAACTCTAGTGAGTGCAAGTCAAGGTTTGCGGAGGGACAGGCTACACTCACGGTCTAGGCACATCTCACTTCCCGGATGCACACCCATTATTGAAGAGACAACGGTGACTTCACAGCCAAAACCCAACAGATGTATCCAGGGAACCTGAGCTAATCTCAATGCTGACTTGTAACAGTCCATGGATTCCCCAATGTCCTCTCTGAGGAAGAAGCAGAACCTCTCCAGTGCTGTCCCTGCTGGTGCACGCAACATACAGCTAAGCCAAAGGAAGCCAAGCACAAGTCCAGGCTGAGGGACAGTCCCCAAGCGCAAGGCACCAAGGTGCAAGACAGGACCTTCCCCATCCTACTCATCTCAGGCTGAGCAAGGTGATGGGGCTTCAATCAAACCCAATTTCCTGACAAGTCTGTAACATGCACACAAGGTTATGTCTACCCCAGGGCTGACATCCAATTTTTAATAGGAATTATCTCAAACACTAGATTTCTTAATTATAAAGTATACATATCTCTGGGGCATTGGAGAAAGTGCTCTAAAATAGATGTAAATAAATTCAACACTGAAATCCTTTCCTCTTCCCTAGCGACTCCTCTGCACCAGCCCCATGAAGCCCTGTGACCAGGACAGAGGCTTCTCTGAGAGAGAGTAGGACCTGGTAGGCTGCTAGATGCCATGTGCACTTCCCAACCCTGCACACACATCCCTCTGCGAAGCACTTGGTCACGGATGCCACCATGAAGGGTAAGCTCCTTTCTTTCTCCTTCAGGGCTTGATGATGTGACTGCTTTGGCTGACCGGCCATTAGCCTATGTGACACCAGTTTGTGTACCTGGGAGTGTGGTCCCCTGCTGTGTCCCAGCTGGGCTGGCTAAGAGAGGAGCACAGGGCCACTATGTGGAGTGCAAGCCAATAGTCCTGGCTCTGTGCCTCTGACACCAACCAAGTTGCCACCTGAGGTGTGTGGATGGTCCCATTCATGACCAGCTAGCCCAGCCATGATGAACATACCAGAGGAACCACCCACCTGTTGACCCACAGTACCCTGAGAACTTATAACTGTACACTAGCTCAAGCCCTAAGTCTTAGGGGGAGGTAATAATAAGGCAAAGAAACTGACAGGGAGCTTTATTTTTTAGGGAAAATTTGCATAGATTTTTTTCCAGACACTGTTGTATCATTATATTGCTCACTCAGCCTCTGCACATGGGACTGGTCATCCCCAGTGAGATGCAAGGATTCAGGAGAATGTGTACCACGAACATCCGAAATGTTGGCTGTGAATCTTATCTCCCATACAAGGACAAAGCCCTGAAAGCTTTCTAGACTGGCTGCTGGGAGGAGCAATCTCAACATCCCTCTCACCCCAGCTCCACCAGTATGGCTCCATGACAGTGGTGTCCCAAGATCCTAAAACAGTGCCTGGTACATGACAGGTACCTGCTGTTAAGTAAGCAACAGTGAACAGAGGCTTGTCCATTGGGATTGGTGCTCATGAGTGGGGCCAATTGTCTGTGTCCTGATGTGTGAGTGCCAGGGTCGTCTGGACCACTGACTGGCCTGTAGGTGCTCATGTAGGTGCTCGTGTTTTAATGTGGCTGCTGCCTGTGGTCCTCTTGGCTTCTCCTGCCTGGGATCAGATGAGAGGGTAACTCTGGACATTAGTGTTTTTCAAAGCCCCTGGGTAATTACAGTGCAGCTAGGCTTGAGAAAGCATTGTTAGGAGAGGTCTAAGATCCTTCTGAAATGCCCTGGTCTCATGTGGGCACACAACACTGTGAAGAGCAAACACATATTGGTGTCAGCCTCCCAGCTTTCCAGTCACAGAGGCTCCTCAAAACTGAACAGCAAAGGACAGTAATGGGAGGCCTTGGGCTTGGTGCCCTGTTCTTGTTTTCTGGAATTAAGGGGCAGGGAGGGAGAGTGTCTCAGATCCTCTGGGCACCAAAGGCTAGTGCTAGCTCTCCCTTCTGCAGCACAGGTGCCAAGAGGGTGTGTTCAGGTGACAAGGAGTTTCCAGGATGGTGAAAGACATACTCATCTATATCAACACAGCCCTGGGTATTTGGGGAAATAGTCTGCCTACAGCCAGGGGGAAAGGGACTTGTGAGGACCACGGAACTGCTGCATGGCTTTAGTCTGCTGCCTCCTCTTGGATGAAGGATGGGAGAAGAATACGTTTCCAGGTGAAAAGTCCTCACTGATAGCTGAGAGCTGGATATGTTTGAGAAGAATGAACTTCCACTCCAGGGCATGGAGATGTTAGGAGGACCATGGTAGCATGCAGTGGGCTATCTCCAGGGGCACATCCTTCATGGCCACCAAAGTCTCCTTCCAAGTGCAGGTCTCACTGTACCATTCCTTTACCAGAAGACTTCAGCTCTTTCCTAAAATCTCACAGGCCCTGGCATATGAATCCCAACTGTCTTGTGTAGTCTAAGTGTTCCTGCCCCCAGCACCCAGACACCCTAACCTACTCAGCACTTCTTACTGTTGAGTGTCCAAGGTGCCATGTGTCCTTCTTGCCTTCCCATCTGTACAACTCTGACAACAGCAGAACAGCGCCTGCCTGGGCTACTTCCTTCCCCACCACTCACCAGACTCACTCAGCGGCCTCCACTCTACGCATCTGCCCAACATCCTGATTGCCTCTGAGCTGTGGGGCGGTCACCACAAGGGCATGGAGGAAGCCCTAGGTGCAGAAATCAGTTCTGCTTCATAATGCTTTTATCTATTTATTTATTTATTTATTTATTTATTTATTTATTTATTTATTTATTTATTTATTTATTTTTAAGATTCTGTGACAAAGGGACAATCCTGTCCCTTTATAAGCATATCTCTGTGCATGTACACCAGTGTGTGTGGAGGCCAGAGGTCAATCTTAGGTATCAGTCCTCAGATGCTATCTACCTGTTTTTTGAAACAGGATCTCTCATTGGCTAGGCTGGCTAGGCACACCCTATGGATCCTCCTGTCCCCGCCCCAGCACTAGGGTTACAAGCTTGTACCACCAACTTGGCTTTTACGATTTTCATGGGTCCTGGGGATTGGACTCAGACCCCATGGTTGGAAGATAAGCGCTTTACTGACCTAGCCGTCTCCCAAGCCAATGCCTTTCCCTTGATTACATGACTGGCTCAACAATAAGAACAGGCCTGTTAACAGCACATACTATACTAGAAAGGGATAGAATCTCAAATTTTCCTTAACATTGAAGAGACTACCCACAGGCCAAAACACAACACAACAAAAAGACAGACCCCAGAGGTGACATCCTAACACCAAGATCTTTCTCTGTAAGAGGAATCAAGTCCTCCCCAAGGCTGCGCTGGATACTGCTGACCCCTCCCACAATGTGGCATGGAGGGATGGAGGACCTGAACATTAACCATGGCCAGGTCGATGTGCCAGAGAAGCGGCACCCCATCCACACCCAGGCACGTGTCCTGGAGAAATAAAGTGAGCCACAGCTACCTGCCCCACATGCGCTTTAGTAGGTAAGCTCTCGGGGTACAGTGACAGGGGATGAAAGAGCAACTTGAGACCAAACCAACGGCTGAAGTGACATCCACTGTGATCTGCAAACATCACAGGGTGTGCTGACACCTATCAAACTGCTGTGTCTGTGAAGTACAAGCCACGAGCCACCCAGGTTTAATATTAACCTTTAAAGGGCACAAAGGCAACTCACAAACGCGCGCGCGCACACACACACACACACACACACACACACACACAAGAGCATATCCTCTAAATATCAGCAGCTGGTCACTTTGTAGATCTTCCAGGGAAAATAGGTGTGAGGCCACCTCCAGCTTCTGACTGTACCTGTCACACACATTCTCTGCCACCTGACAGCAATTTCAAGGGGCTGTGGTCATCTCTGCTGGCACCCTCCGCCCCAGCAAACAATTCAGCCAGCCACTCTGGCCAGTGGTCGAACCTTAGCCTCAGGGTTTAATAACAGCATCTGTGGAATTACTCTAATTTCTAGAACTGATGAACTTTTCCAGGCAACCCGAGTTGAAATAATGAGCATGGAGATGACAAAGAATTCTCACCCAAGGTTCTTTGAACTCTCCAGGATAATAAGCACTTGTTCCTTTCTACAATGGGCATATAAAAGAGAAATCTAAATAATAATTGCTGTAATTATCTTGCAAAATATGCAGAGATTAACGGTGATTATGAAAATCTGTCTAATTGTTCTCTGAAGTCGTCGCTGATCAAGTGGTATCTTGAAACGGCCGCTGCTAGGGAACTCTTGACACTGAACTGCAGGTGGGCAAGGGAATGTGTCACTGTGCCTTTTCCCCATAAAATCTTACCCTGTGTTTATGAAATCCGTTTTCATCACTCCCAACCCCCTGGCCCACATTTTAACTCTTCACACTGGTGCCCTGAAGAGGCTTCCAAGACGCTCTTAATGGGCTGCTTGGTGTCATTGTGGTTCAAAGCCTCAAGTTCAACTTGTTATTTATTCAAATAATTAATTACTCTTGTATCCATCGAGCAGTTTGTCATGACACATTAATGACTTGATAGACTTCCATGAACTGGTGAACACAGAACAGCAGAGCGTTTTTATCGTCATTTAATTTTAAAACGATCCTGTGTGAAATTATCTCGTCGTGAGTGATGGGCGCATAAAGAACCAACTCAGCAAAGCCCCTTTTGGATCATTGCTTTATTAATGGGTAACGTCAGGGGAATGAAAAATGCTAACATTGTCATATTCTGCTGCTTGGTGGAGATGGATGGCAGGAGAGTGGGCGAGGGCTCTGCACGCTCACTGCCATGAGTGGGACTCCTCCCTTCCTCACGACACAGCCAGAATGCCCCCTTACCCACCTGGCTGTCTGATCATGCCCAGGTGCCCTGGTTTTGGAGTTTACAGTTCTTGACATTTGTGTGTGTGTGGTCTCTTTTTTTCTTAAACTTGGGTTTTCCATGAGTGATATAAAAGGAGTCTCACGAAAACATTCCACTTTATTGCTTTGAACATTAAACGTTATTAATCCAATAGAAGAACGTTAAAGATATTGCTGTCACCTTTAAATGTGAAATAATATTAGGAGCTTAAAAATGCTGGGTTAGGAGAAAAGATGTTCTTAGTTGCTTTCAAGTCTTCAGATGCCCATGCTGGGTTGATGATAAAATCCCATTTCTACACAGCTCACAGCACAGCATCTACCTGTTTAGAGTAGCCCCCCGCCCCTTTTATTCCCTCTCACACCCTGAAAAAACCTTCTTCCTTGTTTTAATTGCAAACTTGGGAGTCTTTACAATGACTTCCCATAATGCCACCCAAAGCCAGCAGACAAGGCTGGCGATCCCCTCAGAGCCAGTACTAGCCTGTGGATTTGCCAGGCGGCTCTGACAGCTGCAGGGCTGCAAGAGGGACCACGAGAGTGGAGCAGGGAGCCAGGTGCTTTTTCTAGCACGCTAGATGAAAGGGAATGCCTGGAAGTTTGTCTTACAAGCTTCCTGTTTCTGCTTTGGCTTAGCCAGGAGTAGCTTCACCACCTGCTTGGATGTCCAGTGCAAGAACCTGGGAGCCAAAGGGTATTTTTCCTTTCTGCCACACTAGTCACCAGAGCTTACACTCCCCTAGAGGATGGTGGCAGAGGTGGCTGCTGACCTCGCAACAGCTGCCTAGTGCTTCCTGTGTACTTGCTGTTAATCATCAAGAAAGTTCTGTGATGTACACACAAAGGTATGGGTCTACTGTTATCTGCAAGATGTTTACGCCCATCTTACAGACTGTACTAAGGTGGAGCACGGAAGTAACATGTAGAAGCTTGGACACTAGATGGCAAATGGAGATGAGCTGAGAGCAAAGCGTTTGGGCAGAGGGCACACAATAAGACGCGGGGGTTCTAAGTAGAAACCTGAGGGCACAGACCAAGACAGGTATGTAAGGTGGAGACAGAGGCTGGATGGGCAGTTTGTCTGGTGGAACACCTTAATCCTGAAGCTGGACACTGGGGCCAAGTGCCTGTGACATTCCTAGAGATGTCTGATAAAGCGAAGCTGCCTGGTGTGGTGGGCACATCTGAGTACGAGCGGAGCTTCACATCTGCGGGTGAGCAGAGCAGAGTCACGGCTTGTGGGAGTGCTGGGTGGAGTTGGATTAGATTTACAGGCTGTGGATATGGAACACAGTTATCTAGGGGGCCTCCTTAGGGACCCTTCAAAGAGACAGGCAGGCATTCCGAAGTCACATGAGATTACAGATGCCACAGGCTTGGGAAAAGGTACTGAATTCAAAGTCCACAGCAGGTGCTCCAACCACAGGAGGGGCAGCCCCGTAGGAAGGCCAGTCCACACAGCAGCCAGTCTGTAATAAACTGGGGTGGCCGGGGGTTCCTCAGAAGAGCGGCCTCACTCTTCTATGGCGGAAGGGGGCTAGGGACTTCAGCTCTCAGAGCTCCTTTGTCAGAGGTAGCAGTCTAGATGGCAGTGGCTGATTCTGGGTACATGTGAACTTTTTTAGTGCTCTGAAGATGGAGTCTTTACAGCTGGCCCCGAATCCCAGAAACATGGTTCCTTCTGAAGTGTGTCAGAAGGCACAGCAACTTGAATGCTCATTACACAAGCAACTCTCAGTCCTGGACCTCAGACTTCCCAGAAGCCTCCAGGTGTGCCTGTGCCAGGGCTCCTAGCCATGGCTCCTTGAAGGGCCTCTGTGCACACAGGCCCTGTGTTACCTGCTGAGGATGGGTCACAGCTGACAGCTGGTGAAACTGTGGCCTTTGCACTAAGCACAGCACTTAGTGGGGAGATATGATCAGCCAGGCTCTGAACACCCCTGACCAATACAAGGCAAGATGTTTAGAGATACTGGTTCCTAAGTAGAGCCAATGCTAACAGAGCACCTGAGCACCTGCCTTGTTATACAGGCAGCCTCAGGGTTGCAGAACTCTCAGGGGTTGAGCCTCTGAAGTCTGCAGTATGAAAAGACCTCAGAAAGGACCCACATCTGCAGTTGTGTACTGTGGTTTTAATGGCAGGAGTTTCTATGGCTTATTACTTTCCACAGTACGGGGAAAAAAACATTAATAAATGCAGACACCTTGTGAATGACTCTTCTGGAATCCAGACAGGGGTTTTTATTTTTTCCCCTCCATCTTTGCATAATTCAAACTGAGCTCTTCATAATCTAGGGCTGAGGAACGTGACACTTCCAACTGGGACTGGAGCCTTTGGCTTCCTCTCTCTGTGCTTCTGTGGGAAATCACTTGCAGCCACTTGAAAACCTGCCCTGACATTTTTAAAAGAGGCATTTTGGTCAGAACAAAGGAGAGAACACATTTCTGCACAGCCTCCCAGCTTAGAAGGTCCCATGCAAGTGACACCCCACCGAGAGGCTTTCAGAGCCCCCGGGAGCTAGGGAGGGCTGACCAAGTAACAGGAAAGCAAGGCCTGATGGCAGACAAGAAATGCCAATGAGAAGTGGTACTGAGCTCCAAAACACTTTCTTAAAAGCCCCAGGGAAGGCAGAACATGGTGCCAATCAAGGAGGAGGAAGAACCCTGCAGGAACCAGGACTGAAGCAGAGTCGGAGGTGATGGGGATGTCCCAGACCCTGCACACCTGGCACTGCTGGGTACTCAGAGAGATTCAGAGCCAGCAGGATTCTGCTGCTCCTAGCCTCTCCCTTGGGCTCCAGTGAAACCAACCCTCCCTGCACCAGCTTCGCCATAATGACATCTGCCACAGAGGGCTGTACAGACTTGCTCCATGCACCTCGTAAGTAGCAAGAGAACCAGGTGCAGAATGTGGGTCCCCTGATGGCTACAAAGTTATTTATTGGGCCAGTGGAAAAACTGTGTCAGCTTAGGCTTGGCAGGAACTCCACAGTACAATGTCAAGGCTCTGGCTTGGAGAGGGAGCAAAGCTTAGGGCTCAGGAATATGGGACAACGGCCATTCACTTTCTGCTCTATCTTCCTTGTGAACTGTCCCCAAACTGTCTCTTGACAGACACACCTGGAAAGCAACAGTTTTTGCTTGTCCTGACCATGTGAGTCCTGGTGGAGTAGGAGCCAGCCTGTGATGGCACCTCTCAGTTTGGTTCCATGAAGGCTGTTGGACAAGCACCAATCCGTGGCTTCATTTGTGTCCAGAGTGAGGAAAACACAGGTGGACAGGAGACAGGGCACCACTCCACCCACACGCCTTTCCTCTTAGCAAAGGGACACTGGGTTAAGATGCTTCCATGGCTGTTTGAGGTCTCAATCGTATTACCATGACACCATACAGGAAAGACAGAAGGACAGGATACTGTGTCCTTATACATGGCTCTGTTTGGATCTGAGATGATAACACTCATGGTAGAACAATCTGCCGATGGCAATCCAGAAGGTGGAGGCACAGATGAATCTGTCAATCTAAAAAGGTGCGCTCTCAAAGAAGGGTGCTCACAGGGGTGTGTGCTCACCAGCCAGTGAGTGAGCCCTTCTGACACTGCCCCAGAACCCATGTAGAGCCTATAGGGAGGTAGAGACAGGAAGCACTTCAGAGGTTCAATGGCCAGCTGTCCTGGTGTGCTCAATGGGAAAATAACACAAAGACCCTGTACCAAAATAGGGTGGAAGGTGAGGACCAATATTTGTGGTTGCCCTCTGACCTCTACACATGCCATAGCACATACACACCTGTAATCACACAGGACTGTGCGCACACCCGCATTGTATACACATATATAACACACTCTCTCTCTCTCTCTCTCTCTCTCTCTCTCTCTCTCTCTCTCTCTCTAATACCATCAAAGGGTCAACAGCTATTGCTGCTGATGTGATGAAGGGATCTCCAGGGCCTAAGAATAAGGAGGGACTCGGCTGGACAGGGATGATGAATGGGGTCTGAAGTGGGGGAAGACTGGAACACTCTTCGGAGCACACTGGGCTAGAAAAGCGGCCAGTATGGGGTGCCAGGGCTTTGACTGGAAACTGCTGGTCCCTGGAGAGGAAACTTCTGTGAGGGACAGGAGCTTGTGGTATGAGGACATGCTACACAGGATTCTCCGAGGTGATGCAGGCCACTGGTCAGGCACTTCCTGTCCTTGCACACTGTAGCAGAGACCCTCAGCTGTGCTTCCAAGTTCATGATGACTACAGAGTAACTATTTCTTTTCCACATGGCTCAGCTGCAGTCCTGTCCACCTAGCCAGGCCTATTCTTCCAACACTCCAGACAGGAAGTGGGGGGTGGGGGGAGCTAAGTTAGTAAAAACATCAGCCAAGTATACTGTCAGCTTGTTAAAAAAATTCAATTCATTTTTATGTAAAGAAATCTCACAGTGAAAATTATTAACAATGATGTCACCTCCTGAGGAATTCATTTTAGTGAAAATTTATTTAAATAACTTGATAAATGACATCAATTTTTACTTATTGAATCACTCCTTTCAAAGTTCACCAACGCCTGTCTTGTTCCTGAATTGCTGAGTTTTGTGAGAGACATGTGTACTAAAGAGTTGTTTTTTTTTTTTTTTTTGGTTTTTCGAGATAGGGTTTCTCTGAATATCTCTGGCTGTCCTGGACTCGCTTTGTAGACCAGGCTGGCCTCGAACTCACAAAGATCCGCCTGCCTCTGCCTCCCAAGTGCTGGGATTAAAGGCGTGCGCCACCACCGCCCGGCTTAAAGAGTTGTTTTTAAAATATGGAGATCTGAGGACATTTTAGAGAAGTATCCTACAAAATACTTGCTCTTTGAGATGACCTCTTGCACATTGTAGTCAACTACAAAGTATTTGTATTTGGGGTTCAGGATGTTGTATCTGGGTTAAAAATGAGGCCCATATCCCTCCACAAACTTATCCTTACTTTTTTTTTTTTTCTTTTTAAGACAAGGTTGAAGACCAGGTTGGTCTTGAACTTGTGGCAACTTGAACTTGGCAACTTGTGGTCTTGAAACTTTTCCTGCCTCAGCTTCTGAGTTGGGATTATAAGTGTGGGCCACTATGCCTGGGTTTGTCCTCACTCTTTAAACAAAACGTTACTTATGTATGTGGTATGCGAGCCACCATGTATGCAAGTCCCACAGAGGCCAGAGGAGGGCATTGGAGTGATAGGTGGTTCTGAGTCACCTGACAAGGGTATTGGGAACTGAGCCCCAGTCCTCAGCAAGATCAGCAAGCATTCTTAACTGCCGAGCCATCTCCAGCCCCTGTCCTCACTCTTAGTGAACATCTCATTTGGTCAAGAGCAGGAACAACCTCCTTCTTGTTTTCTGGGCCACTGCAGCACCCACTCTTGAGACAGATTCACTGAGATGGCCAAAGGGCTGGGAACAGTGCCAAGTCAGGAACAATTCCTTCCAGGAAGAAAAAGGCCCCTCTGCCTCATTAATCCCAGCTGAGTAAAAATTAGCACCTGAAGGTGAGAGGTGGTGAGGACCCTCCACAGGAGTGAGCGCCTGGCACAGCCTCTGAGCGCGGGATTGGCGTTTGCTTCATGGGAGGCAGCCTCCAGGCAAACTTCGCCCTCATATGTGTGTAAAACCTTTGGAATCTCACTGGAAAAACTTTATTTCCAGAGTAATCTTTGAAGTCTGAAAATTGGCCGTTTATTTCTCAGTCTGGAAAGCTGGACTGAAGCTGCTGGAGAGACCCAGGGGGCACTGTGGGGTGTGAAGCCTCTCAGCCCTGTTCCTGTTAGGTCTTCCTGCTTGTTCTTTGCACCTCCTTTCCCTCTCCCTCTCTTCTCTGTCCTATCATGGCTTGAGAGCCTTTCCTAGGCCAGGGAGAAAAGCTGGACAATGTGGGGACAATGCACTCAGGAGGGCCCATGGGTGTGTAGCATGTGTGCGCGTGAGGGACGTGGTTCTGAGGTGAGCATGGCAGGCGAGCATAGGTCAAGGGTGTGGTCAACGCCTACTCCTCAGAGGAGCATCTGCCTGGGGCTTGACCACACAGAGAGACCCCTCCACAGTTCAAGAGGGCAGGCAGGATATCACCTGTGAAATTTCTAATTTCAGAAGTTAAAATGACACTCCAAACTTTTGCCAGGCCTGGGAGGCAGAGGCACGAGGATCTCTGGGAGTTCTAGGGCAGCCTGGTCTACACAACGTGTTCTAGGCCTGCTAGGGCTACATAGAGAGACCTGGCCTCAAAAACAAACAAACAAACAAATAAGCAACACCCCTAAGCTAAAACAAACTCAAATTACAAACTTTAGAACAGGGGCAGGACAATGGTGACCAGCACTTTTAAGCTCCTGGGATTCCTTTCTGCATGTGCCAACCCTGGTTAAATGCCACCCCCTGAAGCCTCTCTGGCTACATCAATCCTTTCAGTGGGACTGGTCCATGTCTATGATGAGGGCACCACAGCAGGCCCGGGTGCTCATGGTGGAGATGGCGTTTTTCCTAAGGGTGACATGGCAGAGATGGGAGACAATGTTCAACAATACATTCTCAACCTGACGGAGGGGGAGTGTCTCTTCCTTGTGGCTGTCATAGCCAAGAGCACTTCAGTATGTCACCTAACTGGTCACAAGGAGGACACCGGGTGGGTGACATTTTTAATTCTATTTGGTAGGGATGACTTGAATCTTCCTGGATGATGTCTTGTCTGGGTGGAGCTCAGACCCCACTGATCTAGGACTACACTTAAGGCCCTGCAGGTGACTTGCCCCTGCGGAGGGCTTAGTTCCAGAAAGGCTGGTAAGAAAGTGTTGAGGCTGCCAAGCCTTTCACAGTTCTTTTATTTCTCACAGCAGTTACCGATTATCCTTGAACTGCCTTCCTGAGACTCTGCATTACTTCGGCCCCAAACTCCCCTAAACCCTCAGATCACCCCACCTTACCTGTCAGTGAGATCAAAGGCAGCTGTTCCAGGCTGTTGGGACACTTGGCTTAACTGAAAGCAAAGGCTGGGTGCCTGTCTTGTTCTTTCCCTGTCTGGGATACTGGGACAGCTCACCAACCTTCAAGCCTATGGCCTAGACTCTGCTACCCTAGACCACAGTGCTGTGACTGGAAACACAGATGTGTGCTCCCTGGCCACCCAGGGCTGCCATCACCCTGCTGTGCACCTGCAGCCAAGAACTGCCAGCCCCAGTTTAAGCTAAAACAGAGATAGGGTCCCCAGAGCAATGTTGTGGCTCTTTGCTTTTTATGTCCCAGAATCTAGCAGTAACCCATGGATAATAGAGCCTCTGGGTTTAATAAAGAAGTGGCCGATAGTTGGGTCCTCAGGGGTGTCTCCATCCAAGGGAGCCCAGTCCTGCTGGGAAAGGGCCTGGCTCCTGATCCCCTCATAGGAGGGAGACAAAGTGCCTCACCATAGGGCCGCCACCCTCAACGGGGGCATACAGAATAGAGACTGAGCCCATGCCTTACCTTTGGGGCTAGGTAGCACAGACGGTCCTCACCTGAGGACCTGGAACATGCCTGGAATCTGAGTGCCATCTGTTCAGCCTGCCTCTTTGACTCCAGGCTTTAATGAGGGGCAGATGCTCTTTGATTCACCGCTACACACCAGGAAATGGAGTGCAGTTAATAGACACTGGGCTAGCATGAAAAGCTGTGTGACCAGGTAGAAGTTAACCAGACTCTCTGAGCCTTAGTTTGCACATTGCAGACTGGGATTAATGATGCCCCACCTCTTAGCACTGCTGTGCGATGGAGCAGGGATAAGTGTGGCACTGGGGATGAGCTAGCACTTTAAACACCATTACACATGGCTGATATTTGTTTTGTTTTTGTTTTTCGAGACAGGGTTTCTCTGTGTAACAGCTCTGGCTATCCTGGACTCACTTAGACTAGGCTGGCCTTGAACTCACAGTGATCCGCCTGCCTCTGCCTCCCAAGTGCTGGGATTAAAGGGGTGCGCCACCACGCCCGGCTTATGGCTACTATTATTGTCTATTTCCAGAATACGGAAGAAAATAATCAGTGCTGGCTCCATCTCATACAAGCAGAGCGGTAACTCTCATTCAGGGAGGGTGATGCTGGGTGATGGACAAGTCGTGGGCTGGGACCACCATCAGCAGAGCTACCCCCCATGGGAGTTAACCAACTCCCACAGGGACAGCAGCACCTGTCACCCAGTCCAGGCTGTTGGCCAGAGGAGAACATGAACGTGACAGCAGAGCTCACTGAACACTCGGGTGCTGGGCACACAAAGATGGCAGGAGCCAGGCACGTGCTTCATGGGGCACACTAGCAGCAGAAGGAAAGGCACCTTTGGGGAGGCAGAATGAGTGGGGGACATTGTCTTGATTTGCTGTGTGACCTTGGGAAAGCCACTGACCTCTCTGAATCTCAGTTCCTTATTTGTAAGGTGGGGATAACAAGTTTGGGGATAAGGAAGTCAACCCATGAAGGTGACCTAGTTCTGTAAACAGGCACAAGGCACTCACTTCTCTATAGAAAGGCCAACCAGGAGGACAAAAACCAGCCTCATGACACACAGTCACCCCATGAGCACAGGGACTCTCCGTGTTTACTGGGCCCAGGCGAGACCTGTCTAGGTTCAGAAACACACAGGGGCCAGTGGCAGGAGAGGGAGCGGATGGCTACATTAGCTCAGATTGTCTGTTCTTCTGAGACCCAGCACACAGGTGCTGAAGCCTCACTGTCATGCTAGCAACAGGAAACCAGGCAGCCATGCCTGCTAGTGGACCCAAAGGAAGCACTAAGGGATTAGGGCCTAGTTACTCTGCAGATCTTTGGGCTGTGTGCCTGTGGCCAGTGAGACTACCCCAGGACTTGGCTGGATCAGTACCCAGTGTGCCCAAACTCCAGAGCTATGTATCTATGGGCGCTGGCCTATGTGGACTACGCTGGGCTCAGGGGTCACTGTGATGTGAACAGAAGCCTATGTATCCCAGGGAGTGAGGGGCTTCCAAGGACACATTGCCAAAGACTGAAGTCCTGGGAGACATGACACAGCTGGTGCACCACAGGAACTTCGGGGACAGAGCTGTCTAGCAATGAAGCTGCCAAAAGGCAAAGAGACCACACAGGGATAGACACACAACATTGCTCTGTCCTGCTGGGGCTTAGAAAGGAAGGGACAGGCTTCTGAGGTGCTCCTGCCCTGGGTATCAAGGGAAAATCATAGGAGTGGCCTAAGGAGAATGGCTCCCTGGGGACTGTCCTATCCAGGGAGAATGGGAGTCTATCTAGGCTAGAGGCCTCCAGGATGAGGGCAGGGACCTGGAAGGGTCCCTGAGGCCAAGGGACCACCAGAGGGAAGGTGGAAGGTTTAGAGTAGAGGAAAAGGATCAGGACTCACAACAGCCTCGGCCCCTGCACAGAGAAGGCCACCAATACCACCTGGACCCCAAGGGACACTTCTATCTGGACAGAGGAAAGCTACAGAGGGGCCACTACAGGCAAAGTCCTAAGAGCCAAAATCACTCTTGCATGGTGCTATAGGCCTAATATTCTAGGTATTTTAGGATAGCTTGGGATACTCAGTAAGTCTCAGGTCTCCATCTCATTCCTTCCCAAATAACTTCACAAAATACACACGAGGAAACCAACTCAAGAAAAAATAGCATTAAAAATTCATTAATTCTGCTGGGCGGTGGTGGCGCACGCCTTTAATCCCAGCACTTGGGAGGCAGAGGCAGGCGGATCTTTGTGAGTTCGAGGCCAGCCTGGTCTACAAAGTGAGTCCAGGACAGCCAAGGATACACAGAGAAACCCTGTCTCGAAAAACCAAAAAAAAAAAATTCATTAATTCTAACGACAGTGTCCTTTGCCTTACAGAAGCTTTTTAGTTTCATGAGGTCCCATTTATTGATCATTGTTCTTAGATCCTGAGCTGTTGGTGTTCTGTTGAGGAAGTTGTCTCCTGTGCCAAAGAGTTCGAGGCTTTTCCCCCACTTTCTCTTCTATTAGATTTAATGTGTCGGGCTTTATCTTAAGGTCTTTGATCCACTTGGACTTAAGTTTTGTGCAAGGTGATAAATATGGGTCTATTTGCATTCTTTTACAAATTGACATCCAGTTAGACCAGCACCATTTGTTGAAGATGCTGTCCTTTTTTCATTGTACGGTTTTGGCTTCTTTGTCAAAATTTAAATGACTATAGGTATATGGGTTTACTTCTGGGTCTTTGATTTGATTCCATTGATCAACTGGTCTGTTTCTATACCAGTACTATGTTGTTTTTATTACTATTGCTCTGTAGTACAGCTTGAAATCTGGGATGGTGATACCTCCAGATGTGTTTTTACTGTAAAGGATTGATTTAGCTATTACACAATGGAATACTACTCAGCCATTAGAAACAAGGAAATCATGCAATTTGCTGCCAAATGGATGGATCTAGAAAAGCTCATCCTGAGTGAGCTAACCCAGACCCAGAAAGATGCACATGGCATTTATTCACTTATAACTGGATTTTAGCCATATAGTATAGAATAACTATCCTACAACCAACAGACTGAAAGGAACAGGAACATAGACTTTGTTACTTGTTAGTGGGACACTTTGCCCTAATGGAGCTGCCATGTAGACCCTTAGTGCAAGAGGAAGCTCTTAACCCTCATATGGCTGCTGAACTGAAGGGGGCTGATATGTAGGGCACCCCACACCGGAGGAGTAGGATAGGTAGAAGGGGGAGGAGGGAGAGGGGGGGAGCCCAGGAGGGGTGGAGGGAGGGGACTGTGATGGAAATGTAAAAAAATTTCAGTAATTATGAAAGAAATTGAAAGTGTGTTCCTCCCCCCAAAATACTCCAGCTGGGCCCCACATGCTTCCAAGACCAGTTAATACTTAGAGGGAAATTTTCTCCATTCCCAAGCTCCATGGAACAGACATTACAATATTTTAGAAATATTCTCATATTTGAAAGAAACAGTCCTGACCCTTCAGTCATTCAAAAATGGTATTCTGATAAGCATCAAGCCTAAATAATTTCCATAAATGCTTGACTCATAACATAGACAACAGCAGCTGAGAGTTAATGTACATTTAAAGAACGCCACACCACACTAAAGCAAGATTTACTTTAGACTACAACAATAGCTTTGTAAATGCAGAATCATCAAAACAAAGTGATTCATCTCAATGAGCCAAATGAGAGGGGGAAAAAAACCCTCAACATCGTTTTAATAGACTCTGACTTTTTTAAAATATGAAATTTAAATTAGTGCCTGATTCTGAAAAAGGAATCAGTGTGTGCATAGATGTGCATGTGTGTGTGTGTACTGTGTAGTGTAGTGTGTGCTAGTGTACCATGTATTGTGCAGTATGTGGTGTGTGTGTATAGTGTGTGCCTATGAATGAAACCACCAGAAAACCTAACGGGCAAAGCAACACGTAAAAGGTCAAGACCTAGAAAGGGACCTTTGAGACATGGACACTCACTCTTCCAGAAGGAAGAGTCATTTACTTTAAAGGTGACCATCCTTTCAGAATTAATTTGTAAATCCAATGGTTTTCGAGCAAATCTAGAGAGTATTTTCCTTAGAATTTTAAGTAACTTTAAATTTCAACTGAATTTTAAAAAATGAGCTAGAACTACCAAGACCATTTTGGAAAACATTAAGACAGGAAATCATAGACATACTTCCAGGGCTGGAGAGGAGCTCAGTGGCTAAGAGGAGTTCCTGCTTCTGCAGGGGACTCACAGCAGGCAGCTGTGGACAGCACCTGTAACTCCAGCTCTGGGGGCTCTAGTGCCCTCTTCTGACTGCCATGGGTACTGCACTCATTTGCACATACCACACACATACACATAATTTTTAAAAATCTTTAAAACAAATGTACGCATTTGTAATAAATAAAGGTGCTACTGCCATTAGGCTATGTATCCAAGCCAACAGGTCAGGGAGGGAGCCACAGAACATACCATGTAGGCTGTGATGGCCATTTAGAAATGCCTTTCAGATGCATTGGTTAAAAAAGAAATATGATGTGTGATAATAACACTGATGAGCAATGCATTTTTATCCCTATCATAAAACAAAAATTTGAGGTGAACTTTAGATCTAAGTCTGAAAAAAAATAATGACAGTGCCAGGATTTACCAAGAGACAGGGAAGGGCTTTTCTACACACAGAGGCAAAGAGACAAACAAAAAAGAAAACTCCAACCAAAGAACAACATGCAAACTGGAGAAGAGCAGTAATGAGCCTGACTCACAAGGAGCTCCCTGCCCATCATGAGAGTCTGCATCAGGCAGCAGGACAGGGGGTGGGAACCATCAGCAGGTCAGGAAAACACACAGCCTCAGTAGTTACCCAGGAAACACACACTAGCAAGAAGCCACCATGCCATCTCTCAGATAGACATGGCTTTTAGACATTAACAGCCAGTTGTGAGGCCTTGGGTGGGGGTGGGGGGGCCCAAACAGATCACCTTTTGTACGTGTGTCAGTGATGTAAACTAATTCAACCACCATGCTGGGCGGTTTATATACCACAATTATGAGACCCATTTTACCCACATATTCACCTAACGGAATAGACAAAGTACAGGTGCTGACTGCCCACGGACTGACACACCCGGGTCTAAGTTCTGGCAGTGCAGAAGCCACAACGGCCCCCTTCATGCAGTTAAGAGTTAACATGGCACCTTTATGCCTGTTTACATTTCTCCTGACTGCAAATGGCGTCGTGTGCCATCTGTGAATGCCTGGGTGCATGAGTTTCGAGAATGCGTAACTTCTTATAACCTGTGTCTATGTTTTATGGTGGTCGGCCGTCAAGCAGACGACCACCTACATATGTTTTATGCATTCGTGACCTATTTTATTTTTTCTTAACTTTCTGTACTTTTAAGTGCTTTGAGGTTTTTCAAACCCCCACAAATCTCAAAGAAAAAAAATTGCATATGAGTAAGCTGGCAAAGCTTGAAGGCCAAACCAGTGTTCTTCACAGATCCCTCTCAGAGGCGAAGACCAGAGTCCGTGACAAGGAGAGAGATGCATGATGCCATGGCAAGCAGATACTTAGCCACAGGAAGGATCAAACTGTCCAAACGTGCAACACAGGAGGCTCCACGATGTCAGCCCAGGCGACACACAAGGTGGACACAACATAAAGCAGATGTAAGATCACTAGGGACTGACTGTCCACTGGGGAGGGGAGCAGCCAGAGGTGGATGTGAGTGAACTTTTGGGGTGATTGATATGTTCTGTCTCTTGCTTCTGGAGGTGGGTCATCATATAACTTGACATTCTTCAAAATTCACTGAGCTGTACTCATAAAAGTAATGGATTGCATTGTATGTAAAATTGTAGTCCAATAAATCAGATTAAAAAATATCCAGAATGGACAATTATATTGAAGGTAATTAATTACCTTTGCATACAAGTGCACATCCCTCCCCTCAAAAAAAAAAAAAAGTCAAGAGAGGATAGTCTCTAAAACCTTGTTTTTATGAGCAAAGAGGTTATGAGTGACATTTTCTTCCCACACTTTCATATAGTTTTTTCAACTTTTGTTTTTAGTAGTGAACATGAGACTTTCATAATTCAGAAAGGAAATGGCTTTTATCTGGATTTGATTTAACACAGAGAAAAGAAATGAACAAAAATCTACTAATGAACCATGTGTTTGGCAAAAAGCCTTATATTCGGTTCTTGTTTTCTTTCTTTTTTTAAAGATTGACTTTTGTTATTTTCAAGTGTGTGTATTTTTGTGTGTTGGTGTGTCAGTATGTGCACATGAGCACAGGTATCCAAGGAGGTCGGAGGAACTGTGTCTCCCTGGAGCTGAAGTTACAGGAAGTTGTAAGGTGCACAATGTGGGTGATGAGAACCAAACCTGGTCCTGTCTGAGCAGTGTGCACGCTTAACAGCTGAGCCTTCTCTCCAGGCCCCACTGCATTAGTTTCTTACAGGAGAGAAGGCCAATCTCATGTCCAGCGAACATATCAGTCCTATCAGCACTGAGGGAGCCCATCAGCCATCTGAGTCCAGCACTTACGACGTGCCTGTCTCAACAGGGACTCCAAGAAGTGAGGGTGAGGACAGGAGGGATACCTAGTCCAAAAACTTCGTTTGCAGCCAGGGAAACAAATCCCAGAGAAACAAAGCTACCTTCTAAAGTTTGGAAGGTGGAGTAAACCGGAAGGACTCAAATTTGGTTAACACGGGCCTCTATCCTGTGAGCTGTGAAACATCTACCCACATGCCCCAGCTCTGCCGACTTACCCACTTTGGAGGACTGAAGGCACAGGCCTAGCTGGTGGTACTATTTTGGGAGGTGGGGCTTATTTGGAAGAAGTGGATCGCTCACTGCTGATGTGCCTTGGAATCCTGTCACTGTTCCCTTCCCATCTTCCTCTTGCCTTCCTGGCCTCCATGAAGTGAAAGCTCCTGCTGCCAGGAGGCTCTGCGTCACCCCAGGCTACAGTGATGGGGCCTGCTAACTCCAGAACCCAACAAATCCTCCCAACTTTAAAACTGTTTCTCTGAGGCATTTGTCACAGTGACGGAGAAGCTAACACCAGGACCAAGCTGGAGAAGTTAACACCAGGACCAAGCTCCTGATGCGCTGAAGATAAAAGCTGACAACAGGAAGAGCTCCTTGCCGTCGGTCAAGGTTTCCCAGACCAGGAACCACTGTCTCACATCCCAGATTCAGGGTTTCCCCCAGTACAATGACTGACTTTGTATTATTCTTATATCTGAAACTCACTTTTAAAATTCAGAATGCCTAGCACTAATGGGTGTCTACCACCCCAAGGACTCATTCCCGCTTCCCTCAAGAGTATGACTGTCCTCAGCCCATTGTCATAGCAGGATGGAGAATCCTGTCCCTCTGCCCCTGGCTGAGCTGGGGCTCTCACAATGTTTCACAAGAGCATGTAGGAGCCACTGATGTATCTTTTGGGTTTTCACTATAAAAACAACTACAGCTAGGGGCTGTTCTCTCAGCTTGGATCCCAGAATAAGAAGATACATGGGACAGGGTCCTGGCCAACTCACAACCACCAATGTGTGATCTGAGTGGTACATAAAGTAGGGTATGGTAAGCCACATGAGCTGGGGGACTGTTTGTTAATGTAGCAACTCCAGCAAAGACTGATGGATATGCCCATTTTAATCTTCTGAACAATGGAACCCATTGTATGCTATTATGGATGAAGTAAAAAGATTTAAAAGTCTACTGTATCTACTCTAAAATCACCTTCCCACACACACCTTTGAGAAACACACAACAAACAGAGAGAGAGAGGAGGGGAAAGGCAGTAAAAACAGACAAAAGAATCAGCTCTGAGGGGAGGAGTCTCCAGAGCCATGAAGGCAAAACTGAGAAGGTCTGAATCATACTGTAGAACCAGGAGCTCCATCACCAGTCAGAGCTGGCTGTGTTCCTGTGCATTGCTGCTTACATTCTCTGGGTACTGGTACCTGCCTCCAAGTCTGAGAGGATCTGAGTTCAATACCTGGAACTCAGATGGTAGGAGAACTGATTGCCACACACAAGTTGTTCTCTGATCTCTACAGACAGGCACTCCTGGTATGAGCACACTCCTGCACACACACACACACACACACACACACACACACACACACACACACACACACACACGTGCTAATTTTTAAAAAATATTTGTATCAGCTGTAAGAAAGATCCCAGATTCAGAATTGCTAAATGTGTAGGCAAAGTACTTCTAAGAATCAAAGGACATTGGGAGACTTGGAAAAAAAAAAATCAGTCGAGAGGCCAGTTCCCTGAGCAGGTGGCTTCATTATGAAACCTAGCCATTAACTCTTGTTAGAGCAAAATCCACTGGACTGCCTAAACAAAAAAAGGTCCTTGCTGACTCCAACTCTTATGCAGACATTTGGCACAATAGGTTCCATTCAGCGATCTAGAACTTTCAGTCTGGATGCATCATGCTCTAACCATTAATGGTCCACTTGTTTGCTCAGGTAAATAACATTAGCATATGCAAATTATGTCTAAATATTCTGTACTATTAATGCTAGCACTAATTACATAATAATAGTTACCAATTTCCACACAGATCAAACTTACAGTTTTGTAGCTATTAGGGAAATTGTGCTTTGTAATTAAGATAATCCTCATTTCCAGATGCTAATTAACTATATAATAATTAGTCTCACTCACTAATGCAAATGAAGGATTTTCATCTTTATTGATAAAGGAGTTACTTCTTATCGGTTAAGGAGTGGTCTCCTAAGAAATCTTGCAGAGAAAAGCTTTTCCCTCTAAAGGTTAAAAGGTAAACCCATTTTTATCAGCCTCATTTGCGAATGCAAATGACGCCTGATTAATCAAGTCAAAGATAAATGTGCTGGTCTTATATCAGGACAGAATGTATAGCTTACTGGGTTTCCACTGCAAATACAGATAAACAGAGGTCTGCTCAGCCACAAGACCTCTCCTCTCTTATAACCTTTTGTTCTCCTTCAGGCAACAGGAAGGACCTGGAAACAGCAGTGACTTATGTTCCAGCCACAGTGAGAACAGGGGAGCTGAGAATTTTGTGAGTAAATACACAGGCGAAAAAGAACTACGTTTGCTTGGATTATTAAGTTTTCTGTGCTGCAACAGAACACAAACTGGCACCTCCCATCGTGACTAATGAGAGCTGCCTGGGCGAGAACAGAAGGGCTGACAGCCAGCGAGGCCTCGTTGGCAGGCCCCAGCCAGGGCCTCGCCGCATTCATCATCCGCTAAACCAATCCACCAATTCCGCACCACCATTTGTCATTAATTATGCTAATCAGCACACCATTACTCTCTGATGACACTGTAGCTGTTATTAGCTAGTTATGGCTTTTCAGAAGTACAACCGATTGTGTACGCACGGGCTGTGCCTGCATTAGCCTACAGGGAAGAAATGTCCAATTACAAAAAGAAGAAATTTGCTATTATCTTTTTTATAACAAACCAATTTAGTAATTAGAAAAGTCTCTGAACTCACACATTCTTTTCCTTCCCTTTCACTTAAAAAATAATTGAAACCAAAAAATGTGCTTTTCAATAATTCTCAGAAAGAAGGGGCAATACAGAGACATTTAAAAGTGGGGTCTGGGAACCACATACCTGGCCTCACAGGGTGCTCTCCCATTATGCCTCTGAATTAGCAGGACTACTTTATTATGTATATTTCAGCCATGCCCTCCCTACTCCTGAAAGAGGGAAGCAGACCCATGTGACCTTTGAAGCACTCTCACAGGGGAGCAAGGCTGTTCCATAAGGATGCCAGGCAGTGTCAGCCTCACCTGGCAGATGCTCCTACAACAAGGACAGTGACAGCCTTCTTTAACCCTCATTCTCCCTCTCATACTCGGGCCTCTCAAATGACCTTGGAGATGAAAGGTTTGGCTAAGTTAGTACCTGCATGTCCTGCACATGGTTTGGGGGAACAAAGGGACTGTCCCTGGGTATCACTGTGGACAGTAGTCATAGCAAAGCAAGGGAAGGCCCTTTTCCAAAATGCCAGACCTTGGCAAGAGGCTCACACTGACCCTGGGGGCCGGGGGTGCTAAGCTCTGGCACTTGTCCAAAGAAGGTATCAATCCCAAGTCTCCAAACTCGGGCTGGTAGTCTTTACCACTAGTTTGAGAAGCTTCAGCTGGATTAAGAGCTCATTAATATCATCAGGGTAAATGGGCCTATTAAAACATCTTTAAGCAGTATCTGAACATAAATCTCCCTAAACTATATTTAATGACTGTACTTAAGATACATTATATGCAAGTCTTAATGAGACATTAGATAGCATTTTGAAGATTAAAATTAGAGAATCCATATAAAGTCTGTCCACTTAATGTAGCCGTAAGCTATCCCGATGAATGCATTACTACCAAATTATACTGCATTAGAACAAATATTTTTAATCATGTCTGATTTATGCATTCCCCTTTTTTTGCATAACTTTCGTTTAAAAAATCCATTTGTAGTTTACAAAAAGTGTATGTGAAAGACCTCCAGTTTTTGGAAGTACTGTGGAAGGAAGTACAGAGACAGAATCTTGGTACTGTCGAATGCAGCTGCTCGGGCTCTGAATCCCATTCCATGTGTGGTTTCATGGCTTGTACTTTCCTTTAAATTTCCTTCAGATTAGTTAGAGTGAAAGTAGAATTCAGACAAACATTCTGAAGACTGGAATCAGCAACACGGACGCGGTCTGAGCCTTGGCACTGGTGATAGGTGTACCCAGGCACCCAGCAGTCTTTCCCTGGTGCTGTTCTCTACCCGTGTCCAGTGCTTTGCCCTGCAGATCCAGATGGGCACACTGTTGCAGGGTCTGCGACCCTCTGTTTGCCTTTGGTTCACCAGAGCCTGTGGAGGCGTGGGTGAAGTCCTGTTTCCACATCAGTTCCCCCTGTGTAAAGACTACTTAGTGTGGCTACTGGAAGAAGGAAGAAGGACATTAAAAGAAAAGAGTTTGGCTTCCCCAGGACTGTCAGGATTTAGATTCCTTAAACAGATCCTTAGATCCTCTGCAAGTCTACTCAAACAAGAGTGATTTTTTTTTCCAGAACTGCAGAGTGGCTGGGGTGTGGGCCACACAGGGAGCTGTGAATCACTACAAAGGGGCTCCACGGGCATCTCTTTTGAAGACAAGTCAAACTTCCTCTACACTGTATTTAAAATGCTACTCCACTTAGTGAGATTCCTTTTTCAAAGCTGTGAGGAGGGATCCCAGGCTCTCAGATAACCTGGGCAAGTGCTCTGCCAGGGGCCCCAACCGATCCCCAGCCCCAGCCAAATGGGGGAATTTTAATGCAATAAAAAGCTGTCTACCCCCACCCACATGACCCTTGAATCAAGACAGTGACTTGGCGCCTTTCTAGGCTGAGTCTGTGGGGTGTCTCAGATCCTGCTTGCAGACAACCTGAACCTGAAGATGCTTTGGGAGCTGGTGAGGACTGACTGCCATGAGGCTCACTGGAAGCAAGAACATCCCATACCAGCTTAGGTGCCTGGCACCCTGGAAGGGAACTAAATCGTCCCTGAAGCTTTTTTTCTTCTTCCTGATGCCCTCTACCCAAGTGTGGCCACCTTTTATGCAAGCTATTCAATTATGGAAGGCTTCTGGGATTATGTAAATCAAGACGAGTCAACCGATGACATTTCTCTTAATAGAATGAGATTACGAAGGCTCCCCGCCCCCCCAAAAAAGAAAAAAGCAACACAATTCAAACACAGTGGTCACTGAAAGAAGATTCCACCCCTGCATGTAAACCGAGAAGCAACAAGCCCATTTCCACTTACTCTCTCCAGATTGCTTCTCCCCAAAAGAAACTACTCCATAATACAATTTTGCGTTTTTAACGGCACAAATGAGGGCATTCTTCATAAATAACAGCCACGCTCCAAGTACAGGAGCTCCTTTTTATTAGGGACACAGTGATGAACAATGAGCAATGTGTTCTATTATTCTTTGTCAAATCACAAAACGCTACATTAGAATAACTGTGCTGGTCAATGTAATATAGTAGATTAAATTCAACTTCTGTGGAAAAACCACTGTAAAACAGCATGATAAGAAGGCTATAAAAAATTTAATTTTACTCCAAACTCCATCACAAAAAAAAAACCGGTGTGAAAAGTAATTTTGCATAATCAGTACACGCCATCTGGAACAATTAACCGATTTCTATAGAAGTATGAGGATCAGTCATATCTGCTTATTAAAGATCAGAAATTATACAAGTAATAAATCCTTGAAAAAACTAAGCGTACTCCCGCCTGTCAACGCTATTTTAACTTCAAATACTGAAGAACGCCTGATAAGGCTGAAAAGAAGAGATTAATATATGCAAATTACATCCAGCATTTAAAATCCCCACAACTGTCTCTGGTTTTCTGTCCCTTATTGCTGCCTTTATGTTTTATTCATACACCAACTCACCTGTCACTTCATAAGCTATAATATTATGGGGGTATTATTAAACAGCATAAAGCCGTGCTTTAATTGGAAAGCTTCATTGCATTTTCCAATTATTTGGAGTAAATTAAAAGCAGATGCACATAGTTTAATAAAGAGTCTAATATCAGTTCCGGGAAATCAAAATTCATTGTCATTACTATGCCGTGATAGTTTTGCAAACTGTACTCAATTTCAGGTTTTTCAAAAGAAAATCTGTCTATGCAATCTGTTAATTGTCATTCTGTTAATAACTGTTTAAATATCCAAACTACACAGCAGCTTCCTATTAAAAAAATTAACTGTAGGCTTCCTGCAAGCAAACAAACAGAAAGTGTTCCTGGGCTGGGCTGGACCCTGCAGCCTTGAAGTGCACCTTAAAACAATGGGCGGGCTGGGCTCTGACACCAGCCGCGCACAGCAGCCTTGAGCTGGAGGACAAAGAATAGCGGGCTGGTGCTTCTACCAGCTCAGGGGTTCCAGTTCTTGCAGACGCTCTCTGCGGAAAAGGGCAGAAGCTGTTATAGATGGTGCTTCCAGAGGTCTGCACTGCTCAGCAAAAAATTAGCCTCCAAAGTTTTAATTGGCACACCCAAAATAAATCCTTTTAATGAGCGAATTAACTGATTCGGGACACAAACATGGGAAAATCAAAGAGAGTAAATGTTGTGAGCATTTTGTTCTTTAAAATAGACCCCAAAGGGGCATCCCCTGACAAATTCACAGCCTTTGAGTGGCATGATCTGGGGGCTCTTTGGCACCAGTCAGCCACAGTGTCTACAAGTGGGCTGGATGGCCAGATGAAGGGCTGTGGGCAAAACTGCTCTGAGTGGCTCTGAAGGACCGGTCTTAAAGGTTACTCCCGGTGAAGAATCCAGTTGGTGGGCACGGTCCAAAGCTACAAGTTGCAAACACACAAATACATGTAGCAAATGCATTTACAAATGGAGAGTCAGAGGGGCATGCCAACTGGTGCACATAACCTTTTCATTTTTGTACTAAGTGACAGAGTTTCTCAAATCCTAAGTGTGTAAATTGTAATAGGACAAGCAGTAATTGACTTTTAAACTCCACCCACAGCCAGAGCTACAATTACGGACTGATGCTCAGCAAAGTTCATAACGTGTAGGCTCTTTCCTGCAGTCCAATTAAAACCCAAGTCTTCTGAGAAGGTGAGAGCATGGGATTTACATCACAGCTCTCGTTTCAAAGGGCAGAGTGGCCAAATTCCAATCTAGCAAGGCCAATCCCCTCCAGGCCGGAGAGAACACAGAGCTTTCAGCCCAATAGTTGAAAACCATGTTCAGAGATGAAGATAAAAGCAATTCTTGTGCAGTGATCCAAAAAATAGCATCTCTTCCCCCCCCCCCAAATTACTTGTTTTAATAAAGTAGACACACTGTGCCAACTCAACCATTTAATTATCTGCAAAAATGATGAATCAAAACAATAGTTTGCAACAATAAATGAGTAACCTCTGATTAAAATGTCTGTCCTCATTAAATCAAAATAAAAGGTACAATATCTTAAAAAAAAAAAAAAAAAACAAAGTAGCCTGAAGAAATGAGCCATTTCAGCCTTTGCAGCCTTACCTGTAACAGTGACTATGTCCTCCTGGTGGACACTGAAGGAAGTTGGCGCATGTTCTCTAACTAAAAGGACACAAGGAAGGATGCTGTGGCTTTCAGAGGACTGTGATATGACTGGCTTCCTTTGAATGTGGTTCCATGGTGAGGACAGGGGCTTTTTATCATTATTGATATTATTTCGCTAAAGGGTCTAGGGAGGGGTGTAGCTGGGAAGGAAAGAACCAGAAGAAAACTCACCTACTCATAAGATTCCATCTCAGATAAGAGCTGGGTAGGAAAAGAGGAAGGGAATCCAAGGCTGTAAAACCTTGAAATCTTAAAACATCTTTTACCCAGTAAATTGGCATCTCAAGCAAGCAGTGGCTTCTAAGGCTGGAGGGTGGGTTTGTCGGACACCAGAGGGCCCCGAATCTGGAATCTGCTCAGGGCCTACCTCACAGCTCCCTTAATATGGAGGCTGCACAGCAGGCCAAGTGAGAGCAGGACTTCCGGGGCAGGTTAAAGGTACTTATGACAGCTATCATTTCTAGAGTGCCGTTGTGGATGTTATTTCTAATCTGCTGAAGCCAAAAGAGAAAAATGTGATTCAAACTTACAAAACAGAAAAGGGAAATGGTGTTACAAAACTGTCTCTATTCACACATCTGAACAGGAAGCATCAAGACAGGAAAGGCTCCAAGACCAGTTCCTCTCTGGAATAAGAACACAAATATCGAGCACCTCCTGTATGCCTGTTCCTGGTTGGGTGCTCAGCACACTGGGAAATGAGATGTCTTTGTTTTGCTAATATAGGTGAACCCTAAACTTTGGCTGTGAAGAGAACTACTGATTATGTATGTGCATGTGTGCGTGTGTGCGTATGTGTTCATGTATATGGAGGCCAGAGGTCAGCCTCAGGGGTCATTAATCAGGAAGGCTGTCCACCTCAGGTTTTTGAGACAGAGCCTCTTCATGGCCTAGATCTCTCCACTAGGCTAGACTGCTGGCCAGTGAGCTCCATGGAGCCCCCTGCCTCTGCCTGCATGGCACTGGGGTTTTAAATGAGAGCTACCACTCCCAGTTTTTTTGTTTTTGTTTGTTTTGTTTGTTTTTTGGTGGGTGCTGGGGATTGGTCTCAGGTACTCACACACACACTCTACTGGCTGAACCATTTTCCCAGTCCTGAAAACCCTGAACAGGACAGTTTAGCCAAAGGCTCCTTCCTTAGACCTGGGCAATCAAGTACAAGGCCAAAGCTTCTCAAGAAGCATAAAGAACCAAGAGGTTCACTGGCCTAGGAAGCCGATTGTCTTGAGCCTACAAAGGTGACAGCACCTTTGGCAGAAATAGTTGAGAGTTGGGGACCAAGTGACTCTCAAGACAAAGGATCTTCTCTAAGGACAGAGTTCTGCTGGGACTGGATGTATTTCAAGTAAATACAGGAGGCAAGGAACACAAAAGCCCAGTGTGTTTAGTGCCTCTAGGAAGTGAGCAATTAAGGATGCCTGAGTGTGTCATCAAAAGCACTGTGCGGGGCCAATAAGGCACGCTTTGTTCTCTTATTCACGATTATGGATGCTGCCTTGCCAGTGGATCAAGGGATCGCTCATGCTGTAAAGCATGCCAGGCATGAGAAAGCACTCGCCAACAAAGGATTTCACCTTGGAGGCGAGTTCGGCATCATTCACCATCCCAGAGACAATGCCAAGACAAATCTGAGTGTGGAGATCAGATCTCTGAGACATGTGACAAATAATTCCATCCCAATACCAGGCTGGGGGATCAAAGGAGCATGCCTGCATGTTTGCTTACCCACTTGCTTCCCTCCTTCTTTCTTTTAAATAAATAACAAAGGGGCTTAGGATCATCATTGACTATAACTAGGAGGAAGAAACAAACGCAGTGGGTGTGCAGGGCAGCACTGAAGGGAAGATGAGGAGATGGGGGAGGGGGTAGACTCAGGTGCTCTGTCTGTGGGAAAGGCAGCTTTGCTGTTCTTAAATGGGCTGGGATCTCCTCTGCGCAGCTGTCAGAAGTTAGATGCATCTGTCCCCAGAGAAGGGAGGACACTTTGGTGTGAGACACCGGGAAGCTGCTGAGCTTATTATCCACACCTGTGCAGTGGGTTCTGCTGATGCGTGCATCACTGCCTGGTAGGTCTCAAGAGGCTAGCCTCAACCTCATACCCATCGAGGCCCCAGGCAGGTGGAGAAGAGGGGACTGTGAAGCAGAGGGGACATGGGGTGGCAGATCATGGTCACAGAGAGGTGGCTGGAGCATAGCACCTGCAATTGTTCACTATCCCTGGGTCTGGCTTCAGTGAAGGATGGCTCTTTGGAGGCTTGATCAGATTGGACCCCTGCTGGTGGACAGACACAGGGATTCATGGAGCAGTAAAGCTCAAAAAAGGGAGAAATTTGTTGAGGGTTCAATCCCAGTATGTGGTATGGTGGGGTTGGGGCCACACACCATCACTGTACAGTTCACTACAGCAAGGGGATACTGGTGCCCAGAGATCTTGAGACAAAGACTTACACAGCACAGCCAGTATAGTCCCACTTGCGGATAAGGGGTTGTTGAAGGTGCCTCCCACATACTTTTACCTGTTGGGGAAAGGGCCTGAGAATGGGTAGGAGGAATGTTGTAGTAGTAGCAACATTCCTGTGAAGTCTTTGCCGCCTGGGAATGGGTTCATTTCTTACCAAGAACCACTGGCACCCCCCCTCCCCCTTCTCAGACAGGGAAGCAATGTCAGAGGAAAGATTCACTCCTTGCCTAACGTTACTTCAAATGAAGAGATCCTGAGCTCCCCAATCATGGCTCTGCCTGGCCAGAGCCTATCACTCCTGATGCCCTTGGTACTTAGAGATCCTAGTCAGTCATGTGTAAAAGGCCTTCTCCAATAAGTTTCCAGAGATTGGGACCACTAGTGATTTCAAATAGCACTGAGGCCGAGCCTGATGCTGGGGTCCTTGCATGAATCATTTGGGGGCTGTACACTTTCAACTTTCAGTTTAACAAAGGGAGAGAAACACATGGCAATCCTGACTGATCATGGCCTCAGGGCCTGATGTCCAAACTTGGATTCAAATCTCTGCCCTGCGTGCAACTCTGGGCGGGTCCATCTCTCCAAACTCCGTTTCTCACCTAGAAAGGGCTGTCTTGGATTTTAAATTGGTGACAAAGTGCACAGGAAGTCCTCCACACATCAAGTACCAGGGGAAGGGTGGGTATTATTAAATACACAATTAACTCAATCCCTTTTAATAAAGTAAAACCAACTTCAGCTCCCTTAATGAGTTTAAATGAAAGAAGTTACCTTAATCTTATCCTCTTCCCTTGTCAGCTGATGGTTTATTATTTCGAGAAAAACACAGATGAAGAGCAACACAAAAGGCAAACTTGATACACAACCCTTTCTAGACAGCAGTGTCCAGAGCAGACCCTGGCAGTGGTGTCAAGAGCAGAAGAAGAGCTGGGATCAAGTACACTTTCTTGGTAGCTAGTATGTTTTGGGCCAGGTCTGCAATGGCATCCTTTGTCAGGAAGGGAATTACGAGGGGTTACAGACAGAGAAGATAAACACCTGGGGAGGAAGGAGTGCCCAGGCTATCTTTTGTCTGTTGGGGTGGTTTCTGAACAGTGTGCCCATGAGGTCTAGGGGCTGTGATTGTATCAGGCAGCATCTTGGACCATCTTGAGCTGCATGTATCCATGGTACCTGTGGCCCTGACAGAGGTGTGATCACACCTGTCTCAGATAACTGCAGCTGTTTTTTTGCAGAACTGACCTGAGAGGTGGGGCTTCCATCCAGATCTGGGGCTCCCCAGGTCCCCGATGGGGAACTCAGGCCCAAAGGTCCCTGCCCAGGTCCACCTAAGGTTCCTTGTCTGCCTCACCTATAGATTTAAGGCATTACTGCCCATGCTCTGCCAGGCTTTCAAACCAAACACAGGCTGAGAGCACAGTGGGAGGCGGCCACCTTCTTAAGAGCTCTGAAGTACCTGTCACCTCGTAATATTTTTATTTTCCACAATGATGAAACCAGAATGCATCTTGGTGCTTCCCCACCTGCAGAGTGCAGGAGTGCACACAAAGGCCTCGGAAACTATCAGCGCCACCACCACCCCCCACCAGGCATTTTTTTCCTGCAGACACCAAAGGTGCATACAGGAAGATTTTATAGACACCACTGGTCTGCCTGCCTGGCACTCCCCTCTTCCTGCCCCTGGGCTGTCATCCTGTTGCCTCCCCAGAAGTGCCTGTGGGCTGTCTGCCACAGAAAATAGCCCACTTCTAAGTGACAATGCGTGTCAGCATCCTGGTTTCCAGGGGTGCTGGCTGAACTATGACAGAGCCTTTACCACCCATTCCTCTGGACTGGGGTGGGAGAGGACATATTTTCCTTAACATTCAGAGTGACCATATCCATCTGACGTCTGTGAAGGAGAACCAGGCTACAGTGAAGGTCATGCTGGGCATGTGCCAATGTGTTCTAAGTCACGACTCCCTACAAATCTTTGGGCCCTTCCACAGGTGACAGACACCCTGTAGAGAATAGAGAGCACTCAGATTCCCACACAGCTTCTTGCCTTGCAAACTTTTTTACAAGACCTGAATCCTCCCAGCCATGGAGGGAGGACAGAAGGGGGAGCTGGACACTTGTTGTGTTCCCAGGTGTGAGAGTGACTGTAGCACTGCGTCACTCACCTGAGCATCATTTAAAGCTCTAAGGGATGGTACTCATATAGGTTATGCAGTGTACAACCCGGGAGGCTGCTCTCAGCAGCTCTCTCTCTCTCTCTGAAAGCTGGGTAGCATGTGTCAAAATTCTGAACATGTGTCCTGTCAGGGAGGTGCCAGCCTTTGTCAACAGGTCTCCTGTTGATCACAGGAGCACAGGGCCTGCCACGGGCCCCCAGAGTGATAAATGAATGGAGGTTGAGCAGCCTTGTTCCTTCTGTGAACTTTGCTTACCTACATCTTCCTGGCTTAGAAAGAAAGGGGAGAGGCTAACCCTTAGGCTTCTGAATAGGCTGAAGATGCGTAGCACAAGGCAGCATAGGGGGAGCCAGGAATATGGCAGCAGACTGGAGGAGACCATAAAGGCTCTGAGGAGAGCAGCTTGACAACAGGCCTTTGAAGATAGTTTGGGAAAGACACAAAAAGGCGAGGTGGGCTGAACTGCTGTTGTGCCTGGTGCAAAAGGAGAGTCAAAAGCCAGGACACAGAGTGATCCAGGCTGGCAGGATATGGGTGCAATGTGTCAGGTGGCAGGGGAGGTCTGGATGGCGCAGTCACTAGCGGCCTGGGGACATGGGGAGACATGCAGGTTTGACCTGAGGAATGAAAAACCCAAGCTGTGAAGTGTTTCCACCTGGGCAGCTGGATGTGACAGAAAGGCCTGGTCAGGCAGGAGAGCCATGGGGGCACTCAGCAGGTGCTTGGGCTAGAACACAAGCCCAGCCAAGTGGGGATGCAGAAAATGAGGAGGGGGCCATACCAACACTCAGCACCAAGGATTCACAGGGCACTGGGCAGTGTGGGCCATGGGCAGGGCATAAGGTTCAGTCCCTCTGTGGCGCCCTGCAAAGACACTAGCAGTCACAAAGCCCCAGAAGGCGTGAGCTCTGAGTGCCCTGTGAATGTGGGTATGCGTAGTGTTCATTAACTCCTGTGACATGCCACCACGGTGAATGTACAAAAGCACATCCAATTAGCCAGGCCTCTGTGAGTATTTGCACTCTTAAATCTTTTTGCATTCCGAAAGGGTTAAAGCTTATTATTAGCATATAATTTACAGTCCTTTCTCCCAGGGAAGGAATAATGCACAGTAAATGCCACATTCATTTTAATAATACATGTTACAGTCTGTGCCCACATCTGCACAAAGGTAAAGGAGACAGATTTTTTTGACATGTCCCACTCTGCCATCTAAACACAGGCTTTTTGTTTCTTAAGTGACGGAAGGTTTAATCAAGAAAGCAGGCAATTCATCAATCGAAACAAGGCAGTGTGCGTGGCCTGACAGCACACACATGGTTGTGTACAGAGAGAACCTGGCCACCTGTCAACCACCCCTTTTACATCAGGATATACAAATATGCTGGGTGATCAATTCCCATCCGCTTCTGCTCAGCTCTTCTTTTCCTTATTATATATAGTTTTTTAGACTTGATTTCACTGTCAGTCAGGGCTGGGGCCATGGCCAGCACAGGTGGTGACAAAAACCCCTCCCACCTCTGGCGCCACTTGCGTCCCCCTTGACCCGACCACTGCTTTCAGATGGGCTTTTCACTGCCTTCTGGGACTTTCCACACACACTACACTCTGTGGCTACATCAAGTTGCTGATCCCCACTAGGACATTTGCTGCCTACCCAGGCATCTACCTAACACCTTCCTAACTCATCCCAGGTGTTCCTGAGCACTCCAACAGATAAAGGAAAACAGAAATCAGAAATGTAACATTGCTTCAGGTCACAATAGCAAGTCTACCAAAGATAAAGGTCACAGAGACACTGGGAACACAGAGGCAGATCCTGAATGCACTCCCAAGAATGGACGAGGCAGCAATCATTAGTGACCCACTCAACCTATGCATAAGCTAAAAGGAGATCCATAGCATGCCATAAGTGGAACTAACTGCAAATGCTTGTTACCCAAGACCCTTTGCACCAGTGTCCATGACCAGCATAGGGCTGCCCTGCTGTGTAAGCCTCATGTCTCTCCATCCAAGCCTGTAAAGTTTCCCTGAGGCATGAGATGTATTTTCAATGTTTTCTTTGGGCAATGCAGTGTCACTCACATTGGCTCAGAGCTCACAGCAATTCCCCTGCCTAGGCTTCTTAGTGCTAGGAACAGAGGTATGAGTAATCACATTCATCTCCCTCCCCGGAGGGCGGGGGGGGGAGGGGGGAGGAGAGGGGGAGAGAGAGAGAGAGAGAGAGAGAGATGAGAGACATTTCACTCCAAATGAAAGGAATCATGTTTGGGATGGAGTGTTCTGCTTATGTTGCTGGTGAGGTTTCAAACAAGCAGCTCCCCTGGACATACAGACTCTTGGTCATAAAGCACACCCCCCAACCAGACACACAGTAGACTCTTCACCACAAGATGAAGAGCTGCTGGCAGAAATTTTATCCCATTGGATGAAATGTATAAATCACGAGTTTCACAATACTGATAATTAAATGTCCATCTTCCAATTTAAATGAGAACTGTATTAAAACTGCATGGAGAAAGGCTGATCCTCAGAAATCATTAATTATTTTTAATTGCTTCATGCCTTCACAGCCCACGTCAGAGTTCCACGGCTCATCCATAGATCTGTGTTTCAGGGGAAATTGTCCTCCTTTCTGCCCTGACAACAGGACAGACTTCGACCCAAACACCTTCAGCTCTCCTTGGTATCAAGAGACTTGAAAGAAAGCTGGTTCTTAAAAGAGCAGCCATGGGGCAGGAAGGTGGTGTTTCTAGTAATAAAAGAGAAAACTGGGTGGTGGGGAGGAACCTAACACTGGGGATTGGGGAGTCAACGTCATGGAGTCGTCCCAGGGACTGAGGGCAGTCTGGGGCCACCTGCCTGGGTGCTAGGCAATGGTGAGTCCCCACCTCTGCTCAGCAATGGACCTGGTGTTTCTGCACTGAGGCCCTCCTCAGGGTCTGAGATGTTTAGGTTTCCTCAACTGCCAGTTTTTATTCATATTTGCTTAATTTTACTACCTTAAACTCCAACATTAGACTTTCTTGAAAAAAAGGAAAAAGAAAAAATAAGTTTTCTGGGGTTTAAAAGACAATTGGAGGGAGGAAAGGGAAGGGAGGAACTGTAATTATATCTTAATTTCAAAAAAAAAATTTAAAAAGGCAATTTTGTGACGCGTGTAACCACAGTCAACAAAGGCCTGGGCAATGTGGCTTCCACTGCTTTCAGAGCTTGTTTGTTAAGCACATCTGCCACGGTGCTAAGGAAGCATCCTGGGTTAGGAAAGTGACATGGAGGGCCCTTCTCATGAGAGTCCTCTGCTCCAGCTGTGCCTCTCCTGGCAGCCGCCTGGCATGGTGTGCGGCAGCTGTGGGCAGGAGGCTGGGGAGGTGCGGCCAGTGCTCAAGTGGTGGGGGTCATTTCAATGCACGGACTGCTCTCATCAAACGCTGTTACCTATTGGCACAGGAAGTTGGGGGTATGCTATGAATAGAACTGAGTGCTCCCTCCCCCTGAATGTAAATCTTTACAGTTCTCTCACTCATATACAAAGTTGCCTGGCGGAGCTGCTCCCCTCAATATGTATCTGTGGGGTTGTTATCCGCCTGGAGGATTTTACACACAGAGCAGAACTAAAGAGACAAGGCTGGCCACTCCAAGTCTCGCGCATTCAGGGCTACCCTGTTCGTTCAGTTTTGCTTTCAGGGTGCATACACGGGGCTGTCCTCCACTTGCAGGGCTCTGGGAGGAAAGATTATTCTCTGTGATCAAGAAAAAGAATACTCAGCACCTCCCCAAGCAATCAGTGCCTTTAATCTTACCCTCCCAAGACTCAGAGCCAAACACAGAACCTGCTGCCAGACAGCCCCATGGCCGCACCCAGCGTTCCCATTCTCTTCCCTAAACACTGCTGTTTTCTCAAATCCATGTTGATTTTGTTGCATGTATTTTTGACTCTACTTAAAATTCTATTGGGTTAGATGAGATGGAATGACCGGATGGTCAGACATCTAAACATCTGAAGAAAGTTACAGAAAAAAGAGAGATAGCCTCTGGGGCAATGTGGCAGACGGGGCCAGGAGAGGAGCCCCACACTTCAGGGTCTGGGTGAAGCTCTCACCAGCTAAGCATCACAAATTCCAACACACTTCACCAAAACCTACTTTTCTAAAAGACTCATCAGAAGCCTCCTTACAGTGAAAAGACACATCCTAAACCCTTTGTGTGACTGCAGTGGCTGAGTTTTATCCAAGGAACATCCAGAGTCTAAAAACAATCTCACTTATCAAAAAGGGAGGTGTGTTTCTTAACAACCACCTGAGATTAACTGAAGAGCCACTGGAACACTACACACAGCTAATGCTGAGATACTGAGTTGGGCTGAGACCTGTCTTTGAGAAGCCCACCCCTGTGCTCTGGGTGTTCCTTATTCTTTCCAGAGGTGCCTTTCTGGTTTAATAAACTATAACCATGCTTCAAGCTGGCTCATCCTGAAATGCCTTTTGTATCAAAGCCAAGTGTGATCTACTTTACTTGAGTCTAGGTTCCTAAAAGTACCCAGGGACTGTGAGCAACAGGGTACAGCTGTGCCTGTCCTTGCCACTGCTGACAGGGCTAAACTCCCAAAATAGAAGACTTTTCGTTAATAAAAGATGTTGGGTTGGAGAGATGGCCCAGTGGTTAAGAGCCCTGGTGTTCTTCCAGAGGACATGGGTTCAATTCCTAGCACCCATGTTGGGGTTCATAACCACCTCTAACTCCAGTTCCAGGAGATCTAGTGCCTCTTCTGACCTCTATGAGCACTAGGAAGGCACACAGGAGCACATGTACATACATGCAGACAAAACACTCATACACATAAAATAAAAATAAAGAAATAAATCCTTTTAAAATAGCTTAAAAAATAAGACATGCTCAAAAAGAAAAATGTTAGATGGGGAAAGTCCTCGGGGTCGGTTGTGGAATGAATGACCTAGTCAGGTCCACTTGTGGTGCTGAGGCCAAGACGAGCCCTTCGAGGGGCTCACAATACAAAGGTGCATGACTATGCAGCTCACTCAGAAAAGGATAGCATAAGAGGGACAGTTGGGGAGGTACAGGCTATGTGCGCCCACAGTAAGAAGAAATGCCTTAAACAAGGTATGGACCTTTCTAGAACTTACATTTTTAAAATGAGATCTCACTAAACATTCAGCTAGTTGTTTTTTTTTTCCTCACTTGGCAACATTCACACTCTGTGTACTTTTCCTTCATTTATGGCTAGCTAAAAAGGGAGACCATTAGACAGGCAGTTTGTAGGACGGCCTTGCCATGGACAAGCAAGAGATACCCACACGCCCAGTTTCTCTCCCTGCTTCAGAGTCAAAGTAACAGTCCTCATCCTGGTGAGTACTTCCCCTCCTTTTTTGATAAGTGAGATTGCACATCTGTAAAAATTTTCCAGAAGACAGTCCCAGGAGAGGAAGGATGAGGACCAGATGACTGCTTCATGGCTCTTTCTGAGGGTTCAAGATGGCAGCACAAGGGAGACAAGCATTTCAGGATGTTAGCACTGAGCCAATGAGTTTCTCAAGACATATCCTCTGGACTGGATCATGGCCGCTGATGTGCCGCCTGCTGAGTGCTGAGCAACAAAAAAAAAAAAATCACTGGAAGGCTATGGAAGCTTAGAGCCCGGTTTAGTGAGGGAAGGCATCAGACAAGGAACAAGCTGGCGGAGGGGGTGCCCCCGAGACCCTGGAGGCCCGCGGGTGGCAGATCATGTGGCTATGGACTGAAGGGGTCTCACCCGGTGTGCCTGGGCAGAACAGATGCTGGCTCAGCACTTCCCTTCTGCCTGGCAGCACCCTGTGTGGCCTGTGTCTTCCGCTGCCACAGAAGCTCTGAGCTAAGGCTCTCTCTGCAGGCACTGGGGCAGAAGGAGACTCTTGGCACAGGGCACAGGGATCTGTACCATTCAATGCCACTGAACAAACGCTGGAAAGTAAATATCCCCACACTCATTCAACAGGACTGCCTTTTACATTTCTAGTCGTATTGTTTTGACATCTCCTTATCTCAGTGAGGGCTGTAAGTAATCCAATGGCTATGGCCACTCCAGGAACCACAGAGAGCATGCCAGAAGTCTGCATCAAGGGAAGAATGACAAGATCTGTGCTGATGGCTGGGAGGAGACAGTTTGATGATTCATGTCGTGATTTGCAGAACTACTATTGTGGGGAGTCAGCACTGGGCTTGGCTGGTTGGGGTACATGTCACCTTAACTGCTCTTGGATTAAATCTCTGAAAATCCTTATTTTATGCCAAACTGAGATGTATGCCACTTGATACCAGATAGTGTTCATGTGGGGGGGGAGTGACAGCACTTGACTTCATGTAGTGTCAGAACAAGACAGAGGCTGGCAGCCAGTAGGGGTAGAAGGGTGTAGATGAACTCCCCAGTCCCCCACCCCTCGCTGGTTGCCATGGTGAGCCTGCAGGCCTCCTGGAGCCCCCAGGGCCTGCAGAGTATTTCTAGTGGTCCTGTGAAAGCCAGCTCCTAGCAGAGTGACTTGGTGTCTGCAGCTGCTGAGGAGACCTGAGCTGCCTTTGGCCTGGGCTCCAGCCTAAATTACTTCTGAAGATAAAAATCCCACGGGTTGTCACTTACATAAATGGGACAGGAAGTTTCTGATCCGCTTCCCCTATGTCCCAAGGCTGCTACCTTGCTATTGCTGAACCAGCAGCTGAAATGGGCCCAGTCAACACTTCATCAAAGCTGCACCGAGGAAGCAGCAGTTCAGAGCAGACGGTGACATCCCTACCAGACCAGAGCGTGCATCCTGTGGGCCATTTGCTGAGGCAGCATGAACAGCTGGGAAAGCCACCAGAGGACACAGGGATGGTTGGTGTCCCAGTGCCAAAGCCATAAGATTGGCAAGCTGTAGAAGAAAAGAGGTGTGCGGGGGGGGGGGGGGGGGGGGGGGGGGGGGGGGGGGGGGGAAGTCCTTGCAAGGGTCTGAGGGGAGTGGCCTGGGTTTCACAGTCCTGTTGCTTACCACTCTGCCACTCTGCCTGTGGGAAATAGTTTTTCTATAAAATAGGCCATCTTTCCACACTCGTTAAGTTCCCTGCTGACTCTCCTGAAATAGCCAGGGTACGGAAGCAGGGTTCTCCAGAGACACTTCTCTTAGACACATGCTAACCCTCCCACCCTGGCTCCTGGAGCACAGCCAGGGCTGGGACTTGGGGCTCCCCATTCCCGGCAGGAGTTTTGCCCAGAAAAGGAACAATCTGCCTTTGCTTTCACTTCCAAACCTGTTAGAGGGTGATCATAACAAGAGAAATGAGCACTGACAAGAACTGTGCCACTGTTGGAGTTCATCTACTTAGTAACCCGAAGTTGCAGCTTTTAGAAAAAAGGAGAGAGAGATTACCTTTTAAATAACCGATTCATTATGGGACATGAATGAATGTCATGTTCTCGTGTTCAAAATGTCACTCAGCATTAAGGATGTGTGCTGGTAAGCGGCACCGATTTACCACATTCCCCTGACAAACACCCCTGTCTGGGTCCCCAGCGATGAGGGCCATTTGTGGGCTTCCTGGGCTCTTAAGAGAGTCGCCTGTATGGCCTCGCACATCATGAATCACGGCTCTGCACTGAGGCTGCCCCGTTTCTCTTCCCTGGTGAAGTTCCTGTTGTAGTAACACTATCCCTTTCCAGGCTGAGTTCAGAAACCACAGACACAGACTCTGGGTGAGTGAGGGGGGACAGGCTGTGTCCCCACAGGACACACTGGCTGTGAGAAGTGTGAGGTGAGGACAGGCAGGCATAGGGCAGGCAGGTGAAGGATGTGGTAAGTGTTCTCCCAACCCTCCCTCATCTTGAGAAACCCACACATTGTCCATCATTAGTTTCCAAACCATGCCATTTAGCCTTTCTCTAAGTCCCAACACAAAGGGAAGGGAAGGCCAGGTCCTACAGGGAAGGGACAGGGCTCTGTGGAGGAATAAGAAGTGGCAGAAGGTAGCCACAAGACACAGTTCTGCACTGGCCTGTTAGAGTGGCCTGCATACCTGATATGGCGTACAGATTGGAGAGCTGGTACTCATACTCTGTGCTGGTGTTGTTTCTGCCTCGGAAGGTAGCCGGTAGTGTGAGTGAGATGTGCCTGAGAAAGACAGGGGAGAAACGTGGTTACGAGGAGTGTAACCTAGACCCAATGGCCTAGAGCCAGAAAGCACATGATATCACCATCGCTGAACAGAGCAGTGTGGAATGGTCTGCTTCTGCAGACTGTCTTCTCCCTCCCCCTTGGCCCTCTCAAGGAACCAGCAGCCATCTTCTTCCATCTTACAGGGCATTCCACAGAAACTGGCAGTCTGACCCAGGGTTCGGGGTGGGATACGATACATCAGTATGACCAAAACACCCAGGCTGGGAATAGTGGCTTTCACCCACCACAGGATTCTTAGGACTCTTAGGTAGACTAGTGACCTCTGGCAGTGAGCATGGCACCTTGCTTTGAGCCACTATGTCTTGTACCCCCTGGCACAGGGATCATAGTATGTGCTCATGGAAAGCCATTTCCATAAGTCCACAAAGCTGGCTGTGGGCTTGTGAGCCGAGAGTGGAAGTGAACTTATGCAAAGAACAGGAACAGCCCTTAACATGCTCATCGCTGCCTTTAGACAACACTGGCAAGGAGAGCTATGGTGATGGGGGAAGTACTAAGGGCCCAGCAGGTCCAGGGAACATAGCACCAACAACTTCCTGGAGGGATGGCTAGGGCTGGCTTGGGATTTCTCAGTCCCCTGCACTTGGGCTACATCCAGCTATGTCTGTTGCAAAGATGCTGGTGGGACAATCACCACAGAGCTCCTGTTCATCCTTCAAGACCTTGCCCAAATGCCCAAATGTTCTCTCTCAGGGCTGAGATGTGCTCAACAGCAGGGCCAGATGTCAACTCTGTACCCTATTTGCTGGACAGCTTCTGTCACAGACCAATTATTGAATACTTGTCGAGAACATAATCCTCTTGGTCTTTCTGTGACAACAACTGCTGCCGCCTCAGGGACTGCACCTCTCTGCATGGTGTTTCTCAAAGGGACGTAAGTGTCCCGTGCCTCTCTGCCACCAAAGGAAGCAGGTGGGTGAAGGAAGAAGGCAGTGACCGCAGCATGCAGGGACTCACGGCAGGAGAAAGGAAGGTCTGTGTGCATAGATGGATGTGGAACTAAGAAGGTGCAGAAACAGGCCTCACTAAGTCTCTGAGGGAGGAGCCACTCAACAGTTAAGTGTTAAACTGTAGTCAAGTTTCTACATTTTTTTGCACATTCTTCTTTCAGGAAGGAAGCAGAGACACTGGGCTGAGGAGACAGATCTCCAGAGCTCAGGCAAGAGGAATTGAGTCTGGAGTGAGCTTCAATTGGCCAGCCTCACATCCAATGCCTAATCCTCCCCACAGATGAAGAGGAAACAGTAGCAACAGCAAAGCCAGTAAGAATGGGAATGGGAGACAGCACACAGATCCCCACATCTTCTGGAGGGAATGGCAATTTTATTTAAAGTCATGTTATGTCAGCATGGAGAGAGGTCACTCAGGCAGGATGGCAGTATCCTGGCCATGAGTCTGAAGCCAGAGATACCACAGACTCAAGATCCCTGCCACATACTGGCAGAGCAACCCAAACAAGCAGCAGTACACTGCAGATGGACAGCTAGTGGCCTGGCTGTCTGTGGGTCATCGGATGTGAGAGTCAGTCTCAGAGCTAGCACCTGGGAGCTGAGTGCCTCTGAAGGGACGTGTGTCATCTCCTGGTAGACACAGGTCTTGGAGCGAAGGTTAATCTTGTCAACTCAATGGGACTTAGGCCCCCTCCATGTGGACAAGTCTCTCTCTGGGCATGTAAGGGAGTTTCCAGGTTGGGCTGAGATGGGACGCTCCATCCTGACTAAGCACAGCACCATCCATGGGATTGGGTCCTTGGATGAACAAAGAGAAAGCAAGACGAGCACCAGCTTGCTCATCTTCCTGTGCATCCTGACTATGGATACAATGTGACCTCCTGTCCCCATCCCTTCCCCACCATGACAGACTGACTGTACCCTCAAATTGTGAGCTCCTTTCTTCCTTAAGTTGCTACCATTCCAGAGTCCTGGGTCCTAAGGGCCTGAGAGTGGAGCCAATGCAAACTCACTGGGACTGTACCCCTTCTCTGTGAGGTCCTGTTGGCTTTGGCCAGCCCCAGGGCCTCCCCCCACTCGCATTTGCCAATCACAACTCAGCTTTTTGTGCCCTACCCCTGTGGCATTCAGACCAGAGCAGGGCCTTTGCACTCACTCTGTCTTCCAGAAACACTCTTCTGCAGCTCTTCAGAGACTGGCTTCTCCAGGCCAGGCTACTTCACTGATACCCGTTTTGAACACCCTCAAAGAGATGCCCCCTTCCCATGAATTCCTTTCTAAAGATGCCGCCCACCTTGCTCCCTGCCCAGCCCTCCTTCTGTGGGGTAGAATTTGATATGTATCACTTTTTCTCTTCTCAACACCCCCAGTGCTGAGAACAAAGCCCTGTAAAATTGTTTAGGACTTGCCGAGTGAATAAATCTGATTTCGTCTTGTAATTAGGGGTAATTTTGGGGATCTTCCAGCAAGGCTCCCCACTTGCCTCCTCCTCATCCTCACGACTGGGCTGGTTAATGGTTTGGAAAATACAGCTCCCTCTGATTCCAGGATAACTTTACATATACAGTATACACTCTCCTTGTGGCAAGGCTTGCAAAGCCAAGGATATCAAATATGGGTGTGTGGAGGGGGATGGACAGTCAGTTTCAGCACAACTGCGCGCTGAAATAGTTCAAGCCTCTGTACAAATCTTAGAAGATTGATAGATGGACCAAGTTAGCATCTGTAGCACCTGAGAGAAAGAAGGAAAATCTAGTTTTCCACGTTTGAAGCTGGAACCTGATAGCCCCAGGTGCTCGGCAAATCCAGACGAGATGACAGCACTGTGCTGCAGTAGGGAAGAGAGGGCCGGGATGTCTTATGGGCCGCTCTGGCCGCTCAGCTCTTCTGCAGTTGGGCCAAGGGCTGTACAGCTTCAACAACCACCAAATATTCCAGGAGGTAACCATGGCTCATGCCCATTGTGGGACAGAAACAGGGGGGTCACAGGAGTAGGCTCCAAAGGGGACTACTCCATAGGCAGACAGGGTGACCATGGAGACGCCCCCCTAACGACCGACCAGGAAACCTAGAGGGCAGGCTGCCCTCTCCTTGGGAGTCTTGGGAATCATCGGTCATCAACAACTGCTACTTGACTGAGATAACAATTTCCCCAACATCTGGTTGATGGAAAAGCATCAGGGCAGCCTCTGAGAGCTTTTGCCCAGCGTTCCTCTCTCGGGACCTGTCAGGCCCTGCCCTGGGGAGGCAGGGCTGGGGCTGGATGCTGCTTCTGGAGTCATTACACAGAGGTTGGGGTTCTGTAACAGATGAGCACCAGGCCGCTGCCAACAACCACTCTGGCTAAATAGAATGCTAAGGGAAATTTCACTCTTGCCCCGGAGTCAACGTGAGGCATCTTATTCAATTAACATGGCCACTAAGCCTCGGACAATCCTGTACAAAAGCCCTTCAGTCACAGATGACATTTTATTATGTGACAGTAGTTGCCAGCACAATTTATTTCCTTTGACTCTGCCTTTTCCTTGCTAATTTAAATCTGTATTTCCTAGTGTTGATTCCAGGTCTGTGTGAATTTTTAAATGCAACCATCAATCTTGTGGGCCCAGTGGTCACATGGAATGCAGACGGCTCTGCTGGGCAAACTGTCGACGAAGGCAGTGAGGGGCAGCTGGAGACAGCTGTTGTTTTTATGTTGTATCCCCATACACACACGTATGGTCCTCTTCATTCTGTCCTCCTAGGGCTAAAAGTTGACTTCTGAAGCAGCACATTCCAGTGTGTGCTCCGGGACTAGGTGTTCATAGGACTTTGGGTGGGGCACAAAGCCGCAATATTTTCCACAATATTGAGCTATGTGACTTTCCCTAAGTGGGACGTTAAAAAAGCATAAACTAAGCCATGTGTGGTAGCTTATACCTATAATCCTAGCCATATAGGAGGCTGAGGAAGGAGGATCACTATGAGCCCTTGGCCAGCCTGGGTTATGTAATCAATTCCAGGACAGTCTTATTAACAAAACAAAATAAAATAAAAAACAAGAAAACAAAATCCAAACCACCACAAACTATAAAAAAAATTCAATAAAGTGGACTTTGAAAAAATGCAGTTAAAAAATGAACACAGGGCTGGGAAGCTGGCTCAGCAGTTGAGAGCAGGGCCCTCTTGAGAGGGCCTGAGTGTGACTCCCAGAACCCACATCAGAGAGCTACAGCCATCAGGACTCCATCTCCAAGGGCCCCAACCCCCTCTTCTGGACTCTGCCCTCAATGGTACATACGATTCTCAGAAATACTCATATACATAATTACAAAATAATGAAAATAAACATATAGATATATATTTGGTTTTTCAAGTCAGAGTTTCTCTGCGTAGCCATGGCTGTTCTGGAACTCTCTTTGTAGACCAGGCTGGTCTTGAACTCACAGAGATCCACCTGCCTCTGCCTCCCAGGTGCTGGGAGTAAAGGTGTGCGCCACCACGCCCGGCTATATTTATTTGTTTGTTTGTTTTTTTTTTAGTATGCATATGGTATTCTGCCTGCATATATGCCTGCACTCTAGAAGAGGGAAGAACTGGAAGAACAGCCAGTGCTCTTAACCTCTGTGCCATCTCTCCAGCCCCAGCTAAATATCTTTTAAATAACAGCAAATGCTTGGGGCTTCTGCCTTAAGGCATATTCAGAACATGGACAACTTAGAAGAAAATAACCCAGCACAGAACTGGCTACAACATTGGAATTGATGCATCTTTAAGGAAAATACAAATAGTAAATTTGCTATGAAAAGACCTAATGACCACAAGTTGGGGGGACATGCAAGTTCACAACATAGTGCAACCCCTCCACCTTCCAGATTGGCTGAAATTAAAGAGATGGATATTGTCAACTCCTCGCAGGGATGTGGGACAGCCAGAGCTTCCAGGCTGTTCTGACAGGAGTAAAGCAGCATCCCCACATCAGAAAGCAGTTTCCAGTTTAGTTTATGAAGTGTACACCTAGCCATTCAATGACTTCTACCCAAGAGAAAGAAATGGGAGTGTGTGTCTACACAAAGATTTGCTCTCAAATGTACTGTTTGCTTTATTTGCCATAGTGAAAATGCTAAGATCAAAACAGATGTGTAAGAGGTGCCTGGGTGGTATGACTTGTCATACTGTGTCATACTCAACAATCAAAGAGGATCAATCTCAGGACAACCATGTTGAGTAAAACAGGGCAGAAAATAATACACATGATATGATGCCACTTCTGAAATATTCTAGAAAATGTAAACAAATCCACAGAGATAGACTAGTGTTTGCCCAAGGAAGGAGGGCTGCTTTACAGAGAGGACAGAAGACTTGTGAGGGGCACACTCTTTGGTTTTGGTGAGGGTCTCACATGTGCACACATCCACTTGCAAACCATGTGCCCTGCATATTGTATGCACAGCTTACAATATGCAGATCCTACTTCAACAAAGCTATGAATAGTCTCCTAAGAGGATCTAACTAGCAAGGACAAGGGTGTTCATGGATTCCAGAGCAGGCAGGGGAGGGGGAAGGATCTCAGGTACTGAGTCCTGGAAAATAAGAATGTGACCTGACTTTTCCTATCACACTCAGGACCTGAAGATGACAGAGACTTTGAATTTGGAAGGTAACAAGTGGTGCTATGAAAAACTTTGAATAGAACAAAGAAGACACTGCTGTCTGTTTTTCTAGAATAAGTGCATTAAAACTGTAGCTGCCAACCCACTACTGAGGAGGCTGAGGCAGGAGGATTACTTGAGCCAGAAGTTCAGGGCTAACCAGGGCTATCTCAACACAGTGAGATACTGGGAAAAAAATCCTCCAGTTAATTCCAAGATTAGGAGTGGGAAGCAGACCAGGTGAACAGACCAGGGCTTATTCATTCTTTTTGGAAATGTGAGGATATCAAGGGACGTGGGAAATGATGTATTTTAGATAGAAAACATGGCTTGCTAGCATTCTCACAGAATCTACCTGAAAAGGCAGATACAATCCCTGACCAGCTCAGCAGCCAGGTGCCAAGGTTGCCCCAGCCTGCAAAGGTGCTTGGAGGGTTCCTCGGCCATCCAGCTAAGCAGGTGGGGATATAGTTTGCTGGAGGTTGGACTTGGGTGCCAACTCTGCACTGACTATGAAGGTTCATGCAAACCAAAAGACAGCACTGTAAGATTATCGTAGAAAGTTACACACACAGAAAGCGGTGGTTATGGGGGTCAGGGCTGGGAGAGGGCTGAGTGAGGAACTGAGGGAGGGACCATGTGTGGAGTGGAGCCTTAGCTAGCAGGAGCTGGGTCTTTGGGCAGCAAAATGGGGCAGCTTTGATGACCTTCTAACATTGCCAGGGGCAGAACAAGTAGAAGGAACAAATAAGCTGGATGCTGTTGTGTAACACAGCCATTAGGCAGCTCCAGAACAGCATGTCACAGCCAGCTCTGAGGGACAACATACTTCTGGGCATAAGTGCAGTGCCAGCAGAATGACTGGTTCTTGAACATGCCAGTGGTGCCATCAGCAGTAACCCTGATGCAAGTGTAGATTCCAACACCCCATTCGCCCCATGCTTCTCACTGCTAATGTTTTGCTGAGACACTGCTTCCCTTCTGTTCAGAAAGATGACAATAGCAAAGCCAGGTGGGGACTCTCAAAGCCATGGGCAGGACACTCAGAGATGGCACAGACTGGGGAGAAAAGGCTGTGTCACCGTCTACATCCTGTGTTTGTGGGACATGGGAGTGAACAAAGGAAGAGTTGAGGACAGTGGAAGAACCATCCAAGAGCAACAGTAAATGAGTTAAACTGATGGTGGGGGCTGGCAAACAGCTAAATGAAATTCCCTTTCATTCCCACAAAGCACCACTGAGAAGAAGTCGGCTGCCACGCACAGCTTCAGCACCAGGTGTGAAGACGAGCTTAATGAACACCACTTAATGAAGAAAAAGGCTCTGGTAAAACACCTGGTGCAGGCAGGGTGTGGGAGTTACAGGGACGGGACCTTCACTGCACCTGCTGGCGTTTTAATCAGCACCTTTTGAAATAGCCCCACTACAAGCTGGTCAACGGTGTCAGAAAGAGGTCCCTGGCCAGTGCCCACACTCGCTGACAGTCTGGGGACCCTTGCTTCTTAAGGACCATATGCTCAGGGGCTGGCTCACCCTGAAGGTAATTAAAATGGATCATTTTCAGCTGGAAGGACCTGGCCAGCATGCAGATCCCTCTCTCAGACCTCCCAGAATGGCTCCTGTTCCCGGGTCCTCTGAGCACCTACATTGGGACTGAGTTCTAAAAGGTCCCAGTGAATCCAGAGGCCACTTTTCCTTGGCCAGCTCCTTTGAAACAGAAAGGCAGTGTTTCAATAGCTACAGGTCTGGACTTGTTTCCAGCTGGGCTTTTCTTCTTCTTGCTGCTCTTGAAGGATGTTCCCAGAAGAAGCCACTGTTGTCATTTTTATAGTTTGATACGACACATTTCCACACCGGTGAAGGCAAGTGAGTGCTGTGTGCTTACCGAAAATGTTTTCCACACCCAGACAGAAACTGAACCTAACTCTCCTAGGGAGCTGGAGCCCATTCGAGGAGAGTCGAGTGCCATCGGTGTGCACACAGGCTGCTGTCGCGAACAAGTAGCCACACACTGTGTCCACTTGGTTACTTCTCAGGTTAGTTTTACATGTGTGTGCGCGAGCACGTGTGTGGAGGTCAGAGACAACCTGTGGGAGTCAGTTCTCTTCTAACATGGGCCCAGGGGATAGAAATTAGTTTGTCAAGCTTGGTGGCAAGCAGCCTCACCCACTGAGCCATCTCGCAGCCCTGTCCATTCATCTTTAACTGGGCTCCTGCTATAAGCTAAGCACTTTGCTAGGTGCTGAGATGGTTTAGGAAGCCAGAGTGGAGCACATTCTACCAATGGGAGTCTACTGACCACAAACTGAAACAAACATCCATCCATCACAAAGAGAAAAGCTGTAAAAGCCCAAGACAACAGGAGTACAAACAAGGTTTCAGGCTTTGGCTTTAAAATAATGGGGGGGAGGGGCAGCTAACACTTGTTGAGAGCCTCCTTCATGACCCCACCTGGGAAGGGGAGAAAAGGCTCAAGCCACAAAATAGCTATTCATGTGTCAAAATGACAACTTAAAAGATGCCACCAGGCAAGATACAGGGAACAATGCCAGGTTCCAAATGGTGGAGGACGGGTGGGGACTCAGATAATGCAAAAAGGCTTTCTGGGGAAGGAGAATGCCAGAGGCTTTGTCCCCACAAACACCTGAGACGGTGACAGTTACACTATTCCAAATGCCTCACAACCTCCCCTAAATAACCCAGTAGGGAACACAGTATTCTACAGATGGGGGCAAAGTGGCTTCGAGGGTTAAAGAACCTGCCCAAGGTCACACAGATGAAGAAAGTGGCTGGGCTGTCATTGGAACCATGCTCTTTCCACTGCAATTGTCACTTTACTGATGAACTGCAAAGCACAGACACCAATTGTTTACTTCCCTCTGAAACACCCATTTGCCTTGATCAATATGACTCCAGCCTACCAAACTATAAAATGAATTTCCCTCATAAGCCATTCCCCAGCCCCCACCAGAGCATAATCCACTGGAAAAGCCCCCCCCCCTCAAAAAACCTCCCAAAAAACAAAAACAAAAGCTGTCATAGGAAGACTAAGGAAATCACAACTCCCTGAGTTCCTGCAGCTCGGCTTTAAAGTGTGCGCAGCTCGACAGCATATGGCAAATCAATTACTAGTTTAAATCTTAAAACAAAAACATGGCAAATGCAGCACAGAAATAATCAGGTACAATGGTTCGGCTCAGATTACAGCGGCCACTGGAGTTTTGAATACAATTAATCATCGTTCCAGGCAATGAGAAGCCATATTGACACTTATTCCTAATTTGAATATTTAATTAGGGTGAAGTTCTTCATCAAATTATCGCAGAACTGGGAGAAAGCCTGGAAGACTTACACAATTACTACCTTAACCCCTTCCCAGCTGCTCCCTGCCCGAGAACACTCTGGCTCAGCAGGGAGGAGGTCGGCTGCTCTGCTCTGCCCTGGTTCTGAGACTAGGGAGGGCTAGAAGGGTTAAGACTGAGATGGAAGGAAGCCAAAGAAAGACTCCAGCGTGTGTGTGAACCAGGCCCGCACTGACTCGAGCTGAGATGAGCCCTGCAGTAGGAGCTGTGTACTGGGTGCCCATGGAGCACCAGCTGCAACAGGTCTCCCTACATTCCCACTTAACTCTCACTACAAGCCTGCATGGAGGTACCCCCATCTTTTTTTTTTTTTTTAAAGATTTATTTATTATGTATACAGTGTTCTATCTGCAGGTATATCTGCAGGACAGAAGAGGGCACCAGATTTCATTATGGATGGTTGTGAGCCACCATGTGGTTGCTGGGAATTGAACTCATGACCTCTGGAAGAGCAGCCAGTGCTCTTAACGGCTGAGCCATCTCTCCAGCCCAGGTACCCCCATCTTAAAGGAGAGACAGAGGCTTGGAAGAGTGCTGAGTCTTGCCCCAAGTGGTCAAGACAGCTAAGTTACTTGTCACCCAGTTCCAACAGCAATTCCCTCTGGGCATGGGTCTGTTCCACCAGCTAATCAACATAGACTCTCAGCCCACTTCTGAAACCTCTTTGACTTGTGTTCACCCTGTAAACCACATCCACAGACAAAGATACATAGACAAGCTTACTGTGTGCTGTGTGGTATGAGAATTAACATTAGTGAGTCAGACAGGAGAGAGAGAGCTTGCACTTGCCTTGGCCAGCTCACCATGGAAGGTGGGTTTATGACAAATTGCTGTCATTAGAACCACTCAACCATGTGAGTTCATTGTTATTCAGTAAATTCTGACATGGTAGGAAGTTACAAACCTGGGTTTCTGGAATAGTGTGCTCACGGCACCCACCACATCTGGCTTTTCATGTTGAACTATGGACTGAACTATGTGTGTGTTCAGATCCACTTTGGATGGTGTGTCATTAGATTCCACCCCAATGATTACACAACCAGAAGTAAGGAATCCCATCTCCAAGCCACCTCTACTCACAGCCCTCACTGAGGCTAAAGCCCTCTTCTGAGTTCCATGGAGATGTTAAGGCGCAGTGACAGACTGACAGGGCCACAGTACCAAACGTCTCTTACCAGATTCAGATGGGCTCTACCACCCTCTTTTGGAGGGCCTCCTGTCTCCTCTCCTCCTGCAATGGTGGCTTCAGCAGGACAGAAGGAAAGAGCCACTCTGGGCAGCCCAACACCACCTTGTCCCTCTCACCACAGCCCCCCACCACTGGACCTCCTGCCTAAGCTGGGTCACAGCAGGAGACCCCTGGATCTATCAGGCCCTCTTCAGAGCATGCTCGTGATGGGAACGAATGGCGTCAGGAACTTTGAAACTTTCCTTTGTATATTACATTAATCCATATAAGAAAATCTCTTTTAATGAGGAGTGATGTAGTCACAAACTCTCCAGAGCCATAATTAGAGCAAACTAATTGAAGTTGTGTTTTGACACACTTTCCAAATTCACAGGTGCCGGATGACATATTCACAACACTGCTGCCGCACAACCATGGCGACGGCAAAATCATTAGGCTAATAACGCTTATTTGCATTCTTATCATGCCAGCAGCTCTCTCTTAAATACTGTTTCTACCACTGCTCCTTTACTGTAACTTTCCACTAGATGGTATTAACAGTAATTATTAGTGCTTTAGTGGAATTTTAATGTTAAGAATAACAACGCACATTAGCATACACCGAGTGGCAATGCTGTCTCTTAACTACCACCCATTTGCAGGTTTGGAGCTGCTCCCTCGGACCCCAGCCCCAGGGTGACCAGATCCCATCTTTGCAGCATTTATGACATCTGCTTGGGGTCTGCACCCAGTGAGATCTGAAGTTTGGGTTCGCCATTTACTGTTTCAGATTCTCGATGAGAAAGTCTTTCTTCTCTCCCCTTCTCTCTCTTATAAGAACAATAAAATGAAATAGTTAAATAGAAATATTTTCCAAGCAGTTAAAAAAATTCTCAATTTACAATCCTGTCTTTGGCAATAATACTAATGAGTTCCAGGAGGCCAGGCACTGGCCAACCTCTGTCACCACCCACCCTCATGGTGATTAAAGGCAGACAGGGGACAACTCACTTGTGGGTGGGGCTGGGGGTGGGGAGGGTTGGATCTATCAATGTGGAGGCACTGTTTGCCAATAGCAAGGCCAATTTTTTGGATGTTTAACTCAGATAGATAGATAGACAGACACATACAGACTCAACAGTTCTAAGTAATGGTTATTAATGACATACTATTTGAAAGTGACAAATTACTTCTGAAATTTAGAATCCAAGAGGTATAAAGAGTGAGCGGATTCCACAGGACATGACAGGAGATGACAGCAAATACACAGGGCTCCCATTGATTTGGGGTGGGAGGAGGGCAGGGCTTCTTTGCTCGGGGCACTGGGCTGACTGTCCCTAGCTGTTCATGTGGCGACTGAGGGTATCCTGGTGACATGTTCTTCTTCAGTGGAAAATGAGGTACTTGCTGTGTTGTGTGGAGACCAGGGAGCCACTGAAATAGCAGATTCCTTAAGTATCCTAGGACTAGAAACAACAATGGCCTCAAACAAGCAGAGAAAACATTTCCTTACAGAATGGCCAAAGACTGACTCTTTCCTCAAAGCCTGGAAATTTTCTTTTTCCCAGCTTACAATCCTTGTACCAATCTGCTGTTTTTCAAGTCACGATTACTTCTAAAATAAGATAAAATAAAATAAAATAAAATAAAATAAAATAAGGGGAGTAAACTCTCAGAGCTGCTGCAGCCCTCCGAGTCATTGTATTTATTCACTACATTTAAGTTTTATTACACTTGAATCCTGCAATACCTACTTCCCATATGAAAAAAGCCAAACCTGGGCCTGGGACGCCACCCTTCCATCCCAGATGATCAAGTCTAATCTTATAAACTGAAATATTTAAAGACTTTCTAAACCCCGCTGACCCAACTTCTAAAAACCAGGAGCACATGGGCACTGCTGGTTTCTCATCTCCTTCCAGCTGACATGGCTGCCTTTCCAGAGCGGGGGGGGGGGGGGGGGCAAGCTGCCTAATGAGCTTTGTGTGTGAGAGCCCAGAGCAGGCGAGCAGCCCAAGACCCCTGACCAAGAACCCCAGGCAACACTTTCCTCCCTTAGCCCACCCTGTCTTAAGAGCTGTGGAAACATCTTGGTTAGCAGAATATAGACCTGCAAAGGAGGAGGTGGGAGGTGGGCCATGGGCTGCACAGCTGTGTTTGGTTTGGTGCCAGTTCATACCTGCTGGCTACAGGGAACTCCAAGGCAAAGAGCTGAAAACACAGGAGGCCCCTTGCAGGCAAACAGGGTATGCTTGTGGTGAGCTCTAGCATTGGTTTCTCCTAAGCCTCACTCTTTGCAGGGTAAGTCCTGAGCCCTCCAAGGTCAGTCTTCACTCTTTAAAGAGGGACTGGATTATTTATTTACCTTGAATTGTGATTGGAAAGATGAAAGCTGTGTATCCACACAGGTATGTGCACTTCAGTATTTACATGATCCCTAATACAAGATGCCCAGAAACTTATAGCTGAAATGATGATAACAACTGCATTTTTCCTAATAATCACTATTAATATCACTCAACTAGAAAAAAAAAAACATATGCTGTTCAGGAAGGATATCTGAATTGAATTTTACCCGACCCATGGGCAAAAACCCCAGATAAACTCGGAAGGTTTTCTGAAAGTTACAAAAGGCAAAGGATTTTTTATTAAATATCCAAATTAATAATTGAAACCCTGTCTTGAAATAGAGCAATCTAGTGGGCAGGGAGGCAACACCCCAGGAAAGAGAGCTGGTGCAACACTCATTTTTACTTTGTTTGGCGGCCAGATTTCCACTAGAGACCCTGGTAAAATGTTCCACAGAGCTACCTGCAAATAGCCTGTCAGCTTCCGCTCTGATAAAAGGTAAATATCCTCCTCTAAATGGCCAAGTTCACAAAACCAACCCCAAAGTGAGCTGATAAATCTGGTCTGACACAAAAAGAACTATTTTCATAATCATGAAACAGCCTTTCTCCAAAGCCAGGAGCTGAGTGCACAGGGTTGGGGTGCACTGGAAAAGAGCAGGGTATATTGGAAAAGAGTGGGCCTCGGAAAGGACTTGGCATCCACAACCCAGTTTTCCAGGACAACCTCCAAGAAGAAGCCACACAACTGTCACTGTGAGAAATAAGACACTCGCTATGTCACATGAGCTACAGAGTTCTAGCAAATTTGCAAGCAGCAGACACCTTGTTAAAACCTGGTGTGAGAGACTGACGGCCGCCGTCAGTAGCTCAGAGGTGGGAGCCATATTGACTAATAGTCAATTCTTCATTAAATAGGAGCCCTGACTTCCCAAGAAGCCGTATTAAAAATTAATATCTAAAAGTGTATTGCTCAGCCTAAAGTCATCATTCATATCTAACAATACCAAACTGCATTCTAATGAAATTTCTCCTTCAAAATTACCCTGATATCAACACTAAGCTGGGGCTGGCTTCAGAGGTAGCCAAAGGCTCTGTTCACCAGCACCTTACTGGGCAAGTGGCTTTCACAATACTCTCATGACTCTAGAGTAAATACTGCCTGGACCCCTGCCGAAGCAGGAGCTGGGAGCTGCGCAAGGGGTGATGACATGGAGACCTTGGGTATGGAGTGCACTGTCTTTGGTCGCAGCTCAATGACACCACCTTGGCCCCTCTGGTGTAAATTCAGACTGCTGATGTCATGTTCAGTCGGGGAGCCTCTGGAGGCTAAGTGCAACCCTTGTAATCCCCGGGAAGTCCCTGCCACACATTTCTCACTCCATCAGCTGGTCTGGAGCCTGGAGAAGCTGCCTGTTTAAGGTATCTGGGTAGCAGAGGGCTGTCTCTCCTTCCGACAGAGGCCCAGCTCTTAATTGAACGCCCAATAAACTCAACAACCAGGGGCCACATGACCACAGGTAGTGAGAACGTGCCAGTTGGAGGGAGCTGGCCTACAGGCTGAGACCTGGGCTCTGGGACACCAGCTGTGGGACACTAGGAAAGAGACCTAACTTTTTTTCATCTCCATTTACTCCACTTGAAATGGGTCTGGCAGCAGTGCCTGCCCCATGGAGCTAATGCTAGGATGTTTGTTTATTGCTTATGGAGTCCCCAAGATGGAGCTGGGCAGGCTGGCACTGCTGTGTGGATCTCTGCTATCTGCAGCTGGATGACTGAAGAGATGGACAGATGACAGGCAGATCGACAGGTGAGAGGTTTGTGGGTAAGTACATGCTAACTCCTGGCTCCACACTAGCTCCCATTATACAATCAGCATATACTTTCTGAAAATATTTCCCACATGCTGGGCATCTGGAACTCAGAGGTCTTGACCAATCTGTGGCCATGTTTCTTCCCAACCACTCCCTGTATCAAAGAAATAGTGTGGTTAAAAGGTTTCAACTCACAGTGCCACTGTACCATCATCTTCACTGTTTCTGAGTGGCCAGAACTGGCAGAGGCAGCTGGTGTCCAGCCAAACTCTTAAGGACGGAAGAGGCTGGCACAGGTGAACACTCACTCTCATAGTGGCTGCCACAATGAGTCATGGCTGAACCCAGCAGCCTCCCCTCTAACCCAGCTCTGGAGCTCAGGCCTGGCCCCTCCAGGGGCTCTTCTCTAACCGTCACTGCTGGTCCTCTCTAGGGAATGGTGTAAGGCACATAGTATTTTCAAACCAGACAGCAAACATCTGTATACCTTGAGTAAAAAGGCTCTACATTGTGGTCCACATCTTAAAAAGCATCTCATTAAACCAACAAACAAAATCCAGGTGGGTTTCATATGACGGAAAGCAAATCAAACTGAGCCCCAAGCTCTTTTGACAGAATCAGGGCAGAGTGCCCACCCACCTTCAAATTGCCTGTGGTTCACTACGGAAGAACAACCGTGCCATGGCATGCTCACTATCAGCAGGGAGGAACGGTTCTTGGAGCCAGCTCTCCGCCTTGCCTCCTAACCTGACCAGGAGGCAGGGTACATATGACCCTTCAGGAAAAAAAATGAACCTTACACTAAACCACAGCATCTTACCCCAACCCTGAGCAGAGCCCAAGTAGACCCTGCCTATAGGCAGTACCAATCTTCTGCCATGGAGAACAGGAAGCGCATGCTACCCCAGGAAGAGGAAGACATGGCCTCCCTGGACTCAACTGTGTGGGCCTGTCACTCCAGCCCTGTCTCAATAGGTAAAGTGGTGGATACATCTGTGGTACAAAGATATCTTGTAACTAAAGACTGACACGGAGGATTTGAGGCTGTTGGGCTGGGATTCTGCTAGTGTCCTGAGGCTTCAGCTCGCTGAGGACTTACTTTGCTAGTCAACCAGAACATTTCATGAGACAGCAGAACTGGGCCCTGGGTCCAGCAGACAGGCAGGGCCAGGCAGGCAGGATGGCAAATAGCTCATGGGCTGTGACAAGGGATATGACAGCAGTGAGAGTAGGTAGTATCTCCTGCAGGAAGGGCCATTAACCTTTTAGATGACAGCCCTGGGACCCAAATGATGGAAACATTTTTGAGGTCAGCAGGATCTATGTTCTGAAAACCTGACACCGACATACAAAAGTTGTGACTGAATCCTGGTGTTCCTGAGAGGAAGACTAAGTGCATGTGACAGATCTTCTGCCATCAAAATGCCCTGTTTCCCAGATTATCTGTCACAGACTGATAATATCCATGCAAAAAGTTAAGTACAATTATGTCTGTCACTGAGAAACATACTTTGCGAGCTGTGACTGACAACGTTCTGGGAGCTGACAAATCACTGGAGATCCCAAACGCCTTTAAGCAGCAGGTACCAGGACACAGAGGCACCAGCTCAGCCTGACACCTGTGAGTGGCTCCCAGCAGGCTGCATCTGGAGGGGAGGGTGCTATCTACGACCCACCACTGGAAAACGTGTGATGTACTCTGTGGCTTTTAGTGCGACAGTGATTCTCTCTCCTAGGAGAGAGGTGTCCATGAAGGACAGGCAGGCCTGAGTATGGTTTCTCCTTAGGACCACAAGGAGAGGTGTACAACAAGGACTCATCCTCCAGGCCCAAGGGTAGGGCAGAGCACAGTTTCTAGGCAGCCCCCATTCAAGGTCTACACTGAAATGAACTATATTAGTATATTCAGCCCTCTGGGGTCCTAGCCACTTATTTTGGATGGACCCTGGAGGGGGTCACACAGGAACTATTGCTTACACACGCCATCACTGGGCTGAGACACAGTGTCTGCACCACCGAGGCCTGGGTATTCTGGAAGGCCTGTCTGTACCCATCTCAGGGATACACCATGGTGGTAGCTTTCCTCCTACTGGAGCCTCCACCACTGCCACCAGCACTTGAGTGGAAGGGGCAGTGCCTATGGATTCTGGAGCAGGCCTCAGTGGCTCACCTCCTCCCACCAAGTCCCACCTTTCTAGTGTCACCGTTTCCCAGTCATCAGATGTTCGACCGTGAATCCATCAGTGAATCAGTTACTGATTAACTCAGCACCATCATGATCTAGAAACACTCACACACACACTCTCACCCCCACACACTCACACCCACTCACACCCACACCCACTCACACCCCACTCACACTCACACACACACACAGATACAGTCTTACCTCCAACACTCACTGGAGGCCACACCTTCAGCATATGGGCATCTGATGGATACTTCCCAGTAGCGCATGACCCCCTAGTGGCTCTTTCAAGCCACAGAATCTACTTTTGTGATGTTTTATTTGTTTTTGAATGGAAATGTTGAGAACTGGTGGCTGTGGTGCACGCCTCTAATCCCAACACTCAGGAGACAGAAGCATGTGGATCTCCGGTCTATATAACAAGTTAGTAATAAGTTCTAGGGGCTGGAGAGTTGGCTCAGCAGTTAAGAGCACTGACTGTGCTTCCAAAGGACCGGAGTTCAAATCCCAGCACCCACATAGCAGTTCACAGCTGTCTGTATTTGCTTGCTGGGCGTGGTGGCGCAAGCCTTTAATCCCAGCACACTGGAGGCAGAGGCAGGCGGATCTGGATCTCTGCAAGTTCAAGGCCAACCTGATCTACAAAGTGAATCCAGGACATCCAGGGCTACACAGAGAAACTCTGTCTCAAAAAACAAAAACAAAAAAAAGTAATGAGTTCTAGAGTTGTAGAGAGACCCAGTCTCAAAAAGAAGAAAAGGAACAAGTGTTGACCCCCAAATGTGCCACCTTGTAACTTCAACCCACCTTAGCCCTTCCTCTCCTCATCCATTCACAAATGCTTATCTTTCTGATGGGTAACCATTTAGACATCTGAAGCCAGCTGCCTATCTGTACTCGGGCTAAAATTCAACACTGCAGTTCCGGAGCTTTTACATGACTCTCCACCGAACTTGACAGGGTGTGACAGGGACCCAGCAGGGTGCACAGCCACAAACTCATGATCAGTTCATCACTTCACCAACTCTGTCTCTCTGGGCCAGGTCTCCTGCATTTGGCCCTGTGCTGTGGACCATGTGGCCTTCGAGAGGCCCTTCTGTTTGCACCCACTGCCTTCTATCTCCTGGTTCCCACAGGTGTTGCAGCGGTGGGGTTACATATACAGCACTGATTCTAACCTTTGGCACACACGCTCTCCCTAGTGACTGTCATCCGCAGGTTTGATAAGCAGGACTCTGACGTCTTTATCAAGCTTCTGATTCCACTGCTCAGGAAGCTGGGGCCGGTAGCCCACCAAGATCTACACCTGAGCCACAGAGGGGCATTCACTCATCCACACGAAGGTTCCTGGCACTCTTTCAACCATGGATTCCTGGAGCTTTTCATATCTTAGTCCAGGCAGCTGCAGAAGCTCTCCATTCCAGTGGAGTCACATCTGAGACCCCATGTGTGAGAGGGAGTGGGGTGCTTTGTCTGAAGATGATTCCACTATTGGTCCCTGTGCCCCCAGGTGGCAGCCCTGAGCAGAACAGGAAGCAACCTCCTCCCCCGCCCCCGCAACCCCCTCCACCACCAAGGCTGGCTCCACTTAGCTGAAGCCAGCCCAGAAGAACAGTGTGGAGACAGGACATGCCTACTGGATAATGAGCATTACACCAGCAGGCAGGGGATGGCATGCCCACCGCCTGGAGAGAGATGCAGGCTCCAGGTCCTGGACAAAGTGGCTTATCCCAGAGACCTAAGCTGGGGTTTGTGGGGGAAACCAGGGCTCACTGCACTTAGGATGAGTTCTGCTAGGGCGTCTTATGCTGCTTTTGACATAAACTCCACTGAACTCAAAATCCAAGTTGGACATCGCCAATGAGCATCCTGCCTTCCCAGAGACCCATGTGCAGGAAGGCAAGAAGCGGGGCTCCACATCAAGTTTTACCAAGAACGCCTCTGCAGCAGTGGGAAGGCTCAGGTGGGAACCGCCTGCTCCTGGGAAAGAGAAGGCAGTGCTGCTGGGATGACAAAGGTGACGGCCTGTCACCTGCGAAAAGGTCAGCAAATGCCCCTTTTGTCTGAAGTAATGTTGGAAATGACAGCTCTCCAGAAAGCTGCTGGGAATGCTTAAGTCCAAGTGCTGGCAGAGCACAGATCCTTTGCTTTTGAGACTGACTCCCAGGCTCACAGCTTATCTGCCACTCACCCATCTCCTTCTTGCTTGTGGCTCCTGACCAGCAAAGCTTCCTGCCACCTCCTAGCTGGCCAGTAGAGGGAGCCCCATCACCACTCTCCTGGCAGCTATGTGCTGGTGCTTGGATCAGGTGTCCCCACACAAAGACCAGGGAAGTGTTCCCGATGTTTGTGGTTTAACGCTCCCTGGGAAAATCATGAACTTGCTATATATGATGATGTCACCAACATAAAAGTACACAGGGGAAGGAGTTCGGAGGAAATGTAACAAAACGTTATGAGAATTTGCTCACTGGAAACGGGTTTTGTTTCTCCATTATTTTCTATATTCTGCCAGTTTCTCACACGCACTTATTGCTCCTGTGACTGAAAAACTGCAGTGTTCAGGGATGTGTCATCTGGAGGGGCAGCAACATGGGGTCCTCATGGCCAGAGAAGCATGTGCTCTTACACTGAACATGTGCTGGGGCAGTGACAATGGGGCTGCTCTCTCAGAATGAGAGGGTCTTCCCAGCTGACGTGAGCACAGGCAGCCCAGAGGGCTACAAGACTCAAGGGAGGCAGCAGGCTCAAAGAATGAAATAGGACGGGGTGCAGGGTTCAAGTGTGACTTAACTCTGGGGCCTGGAGCTGGGAAGTCCTGGGGTGGGGGTGGAGGTGGGGAGAGGGTATAGCCTATGGGGGAGCCGA
>CAJQZJ010031933.1:576216-596972 GCA_907164525.1 Lophiomys imhausi | reverse complement strand
TGTGTCTGTCCTAAAGCTGTCACTGCCTTACAGAGACCCAGCATCTCCAAGAACAAAAAATTGCACTCAACCCTTTTTGTCTTCAATGGAAAATTCAAGTAAGTAACTAGTGATTCATTTTTGGTTTTTGGTTTTTTAAAGCAAAGATGTTGAATAGTAAAAGAATAAAATCCAAGACAACCCACAAAAGATACAAGCACCAAGCCTGGAGGACTTAAGAGGCTCACACAGGCATACACAATGCCTGTAAATCAATACCCAGCCAGAGAGGAGGGCTGGGAGAGGAGCAAAGCAGCATTTGCATACAGGAGGTGATCCTCGTGATCGCTGCTGACTTAACTCAGCCAAATTAGAATACATTTTATATTGACTATTTTGACATTTGTTTTATTTGGCAAGTAAAACAGAACTGATCCAATTTCCTTGCAACCATTGTAAACCATAAACCGCACCAAGGTCATAAAATATACAAGCCTTAAAAGCACTTTGCTGGGTTGTGCCACCCTCCAACCCCACCAGCTCCCAGAGCCTGGGTACTTGCGGGCTGCCTGCTGACGGGTGACCTGCCCTCCTGTGACAGGCAAGCTCAGGATGAGCAGTCTCCTTGTTTCTTCTGAGACAGTAGGGGCCCTGTACTGGTAAGGTTTTGTTGTTGTTTTATTAGCTCAACACAAACTAGAGTCATAAAAAAGGAGGGAACCTCCCTGAGGAAAACACCTCCAATCAGATTGGCCTGTAGGCAAGTCTGTGAGGCATTAGCTCACTGTGGGTGGTGCTACCCCTGGGCAGGTGGCTCTGGGTGCTCCAAGAAAGCAGCCTGAGCAAGGCCGCCATGGTGAGCAAGCCATGGGAAAAGACTCCTGTCCACAGCCTCTGCTTCAGTTTCTGCCATCCTCCCTCAAGGATGGTCTGTGACCTGGATTGTATAAGCCAACTAAGCCATTTTCCCCGGGGTTGCTTTTGGTCAGGGTTTTTCCACAGCAACTGAAAACAAATTAGAATGGCTTCATTCCTTGTGACAGGAATGGGCACCTGCCTGAGGTGATACCCATTTCTGGGCCCTTCCAGACCAACATGTCTTGGAGGGGGAGTGGAGCTGGATCTGCTTATTCAAGGCAATTGAGCCCCAAGGGCTCTGCAACCTCCACAGTTAATCCAAATGAGCTGACCACAAACACCAGAGATAAGTCTAAATTGACCTCATCCAGCACAGGTGACAACCTGAAATGATGCTGGTAGAAGTGATGGTGACCCAGAGAAATGCCCTAGGACAGAGCCATGATAGTATTACCAGTTGGTGAGGACAGAAGGAAGAAGTGACCACCCCCATTATGCCAGCCCCACACTCCAGAGCAGACACAGACTCAACTGCTCATGTGTGGTTCAGAGTTGGTCAAGATGAACACTGCTCCTGGTGCGGGAAGCTGCCACTGGAAAGACTGGGTTGTCTTCACAGGGTCCAAAGACGGAGTCCTTGGCCTGGGTTCACTATGGTAGCCTCTACCAGAGAGTGGATGATCACATGGAAGGACAGCTTGCAGAGGGCAGAGCAGCCTCTTGAGGGCAACTGCTCCATGAGGGGGAGTGGGGCTGGCTTGGTTTCTGTCCTGCTAACGAGAGACACTCACCTCTTTCCTCTTGTGGGAAGCTCTTCAATGTGGCCTCCACCTCAACCCCCAGCAAACCCATCTGTCAGCCCTTCTTCTGTTTGCTTTTGCAATATCTCAAACTTAATCCATTATTGCTGTCTGTCCTCGGCAAGCAATTTCCTTAGTGGTGCTCCTGTTGTTTATTTCATGGGAGTCTTTCCCCATCTGCTTTTTTGCAAAAGGCAGACATGCTACCCCAACCAGCACCATTAACAACAGCTTCAGAGTGGCTCTGCTCACCACAGGGACTCCCTGGAATGAATTATTATTATAATGAATGCAATCTTCTGAAAACCCACCATGTTCTAAGGACTGCTTCTAGTTTGTGGCCCCTGGAAAGAACAATCTTGCACACTGACCAGTCCTGCTGGGTCTCAGATGAGTTGCTGGCAGAGGTGAGAGGGAATTCTGCTCTTGGGACCCGGATCACCTGGCTGCCACACACATACCTGTGTGTCTATGAAAGGCAAGCCAATATTATTGTTTTGTTTTATTTGGTTTTGTCTTTGAGGTAGGATCTCACTATGTAGCCTTGGCTGGCCTGGAACTTGCTTTATAGACCATAGAACTCACAGGGATCTGCCTGCTTTGGAATTAAGTGCTGGAATTAAGGGTAAGAACCACTCTGGCCAGCTCAGCCAGCCAAGTGTGAGCCACACTTCCTGCTGTGTTAGGAATCTGTAGCATACACACACTATAGAATGTAGAGTGGTCTCTACATACGTGAGATGCACGAGTTTCTGAACATGACTTTTTTTTTAATGTTTATTTATTACTTCAAGTTACAACTCCATCACAGTGCCTCCCAGTCATCCTCTCACCCTCTATCCCCTCTCCCTTCTGTCTTAGTCCTCAGGAGTGGAGTGTCCCTACATATCAGTCCCTCGCCCCAGTTCAGCAGTCATGAGGGCTAAGAGCCTCCTCATGCACTGGGGGCCTACATGGCGGCACCAGTAGGGCAAAGTGTCTCACTAACAGGTAACAAAGTCTATGCTGAACATGACGTTTTTTTTTGTTTGTTTGTTTTTTTTCGAGACAGGGTTTCTCTGAATATCTCTGGCTGTCCTGGACTCGCTTTGTAGACCAGGCTGGCCTCGAACTCACAAAGATCCGCCTGCCTCTGCCTCCCAAGTGCTGGGATTAAAGGCGTGCGCCACCACCGCCCGGCTTGAACATGACGTTTTAAGGACCAAGTTTAGAGTTCTGTAAAATTTCAGACATATTTTGCACTGTTTTAGCAGATGTTAAGTGGGTGTTTTCTAAACTGTTACATGGCTCGGCAGGACCAAAGCCCAGGTAAACACATGGCGAGACCACCAACAAAGCCTCACCTGGGAAGGTTTGGGGCTGGGGTGGAAGCGGCTGATGACTGTGAGGGCGTGGTGGGTTGAGACGAGTCATGGTTTCTTGGCACTCTGCCCATGCGATACCAGATGCCCATGCTGTTCAGTTCCCTGCAGAAGACAAGAAAAACTTTCAAGGCACTGCTGAGCGCAGAGCACTGGCCTAAGAAAGCAACAAAGTCAACTGCTACCTTGTTTATGTGCTGCCTCAAACCCCAGGGAGGCCACTGGCCCCTGTAAAACAGGACCCATCCCTCCCTTCGTGCCCTGGGTGCCGCAGCCCGAGCCTAGGCTGAGCGCACCTGTGCCACACAGGCGAGCCTTTGTGGTGTGGCCGTTTTCAGCATCCTGCCTGCCTGATCTGCTCGCACTGCCTGCTTGTTGGCATGTACCCACGCTTTGTTTTCCATCTCACTGGTCTCAAGCCCTCTATGCAGTCAGTGTGAGGCAGTTTGAGAAGGGTCTGGCAGACACATGACTGATTTCTAAGCACGATTAGGATTTTTCTTTAAGTCCACGCAACACTTCCAAATGTCTAGACTCGGCCCCTCATAGCTGGGAGTCACTACACATGGCCTCACTCCAAAGTCAGTTGGGAAAACGGCCTCAAACCATCAAACTGGAGGCTCACGACCTATGAATCAGCATAACCTCGACACAAGTACAGAGGTCGGCTATACTTGGTATGACAGCCACGGTGGCCATGCCCCGTACTGCACACCTGCGATGTGAATGAGGCAGGAAAACACAAGCGAGCCCCCCTGCTGCCCCAGAACTGTGTCTATGGAACCGGAACCGGAAGCCGAGGGGCAACATCTCTTCCAAAAATAAAAGGCATTTATTCTGCAGGTCCTGGCAGTAGCCTGGGGCTGTTCTAAACCTGACCTTGCCTTCTCAGAAGATGGAGCCCAGCTGCAGCAGCACCAAGTCCACCCACCTCCACCCACCGGCCTCAGGCTGCCCGCTTCAGTGAAGGCTGTGTCCTTTCCAGTCTGCGCTTTCTGTCTCCCACAGGGCAAGCTTGGGCCTCTGTCATGGGGCACTGGATTAAGTGACTTTGGTTCTGAATCCTCACCTCAATTCTCTTACTAAAAAACCATGCTGTGTCCTCTAGGAGAGGACGTTAGGGTCCAAGATGAAATAAAAATGGTACTTCAGCAACAACAACAAAAATTATATCAAGAAAGAGTCCAGTTCTATATATCGAGACAAATATTGATAAAATCTATTCTTCAGAATTGTTTAAAACAGTTAAAAATTGTATCTTTTAAAAAATAGTATTGTAAGCCGGGCGTTGGTGGCTCACGCCTTTAATCCCAGCACTTGGGAGGCAGAGGCAGGTGGATCTTTGTGAGTTCGAGGCCAGCCTGGTCTATAAAGTGAGTCCAGGACAGCCAGGGCTACACAGAGAAACCTTGTCTCGAAAAACCAAAAAAAAAAAAAAAAAAATAGTATTGTAAGCCGGGCGTTGGTGGCACATGCCTTTAATCCCAGCACTTGGGAGGCAGAGGCAGGTGGATCTCTGTGAGTTCGAGGCCAGCCTGGTCTACAAAGTGAGTCTAGGACAGCCAGAGCTGTTATACAGAGAAACCCTGTCTCGAAAAAAAACAAAAAAAAAAAATAGTATTGTAATGAGAGATGTAAGCAGTAGGTGTGAGTACAGTGGTCGGCTACTGCGCGTGTGTAAATGGAAGCCTTTGGAGTGGTGCGCGGCTGTTCTGCCAGCTGCTTCCTAACCCTGTAACATGCTTGGCACAGCTAGTTTAAATCAGGTTGCAAAGCAGGGTTTGCAGGTATGGGAAGAGAATGGCCACAGCCCTTCCTTTATTTGTTCAGTTTTTGGTGCCTGGGATGGAGCTGAGGCTGGCGCACGCTAAGCATGGGTTCCACCACACAGCCACTAATGCCCAGCCCAAGTCCACCTTGATGAGAGCATATGAATTCACAGTGGAAGGGGCTGATGGGACCTCAGCCATGAGACCCCAGTCTCAACCAATTGAGCACAGTAGGTATCTATTTTCTTTGGTCCATCCAGCCCCGCCTTCCTGACCTTTTACCTCCCTGCTCATTTTGGCACAGCCACCCACCCACTTTGCTAGTTTTCCTTGAGCTACTGAACTGGTCCTTACCTCTAGCTCAGGCTGGTGGATGAGGGAACGACCTTCCCCAGGTAACAGTGATCAGGTAGGGGTGCACCTAATGGTGGTTAGATGAATCAAGACCAAGGACACTGAATTCTAGAATTGTGATGGGCAGCTCAGGAAGGCAGACCTCCTTGTCTCTGGCAAAGGACAGCAGTGTCAAGCCTCCCTGGAGGATCAGGTGTCAGGAAGCTCCCACCAGAGGACTGAGGGGACAGGAAATGAGGTCTTTTCATCCTCAGAGTTCCTACTTCCGCCTGCCCAAGCATGGCTGCCATGTCACCGAACAAATGTTTCCTTTTTTGTAAGCCACTCTGGGTGGGGCTTCCTGTCACTCAGGCTCATGGGGGCCCCAAATGAAGTTCTGGGATCTGCCTGCACTTGGAGTTTATGGAGCAGCTTTGGGGCCAGGCCCTGCTCACTTCTTGGGTTGCAGGTGACTAGAACCCGATGGGCCCAGCTCCAGCAAGCTCTCTGCTATTGGAAGACCTGCACTGCACGGTAGAGTCGTCTAATATATGAGTTTCTTCCTGACTAGAACCAATGTGCCTGGAATAAAACCCAGGGAACTACACTTTCCCCCTGGGCGCAACACTCCTTATGGTGTGCCCACAGGTGACCCTCTGTTCCCAGACTGTGCCACACTTGCTCCCCCTCTCTGCACACCCAGGTCAGCCTGTCTTCACAGCTGGTCTCTTGACTGGGAGATCTGCTCAGTAACTCTGTGTGATAACTTAACTGTAGCCCACAGTCATCACTAAGTCACACTCCTTCACTGTCGGGAATGACCTTGTTTACCTTCTTGCTCACTGTTCATCTCTCCCTTCAGAACAGCCACTCTGAGTGGGCAGGGCCTCTGCCCCCCTCTCTCTCCCACACAGCATCTGTCCAGTGGCACAGCACAAACAGGTTGGCCATAAAATGTCCCAGGTTGATAAGCAGTGTGGGGAGTTAAGGCCCACAGTGGTATAGGGCGAGATGCAGAGGGGCCTGAACGGTGACAGCACAGGGAAGAGACGGTCCTAGCACGGAGCAGCTACAGTGTCAGCTGAGGTAGGCTGAGGACAGAGTTATGACAAGCTCCATAACGGAGCATGGCTGAGCTCAGCCACTCTCAGGTGAGGGAAGAGCGGATGTGGAAATATTGTTGAGACTTACCCAATAAACGTGTACTGGGGAGGTGCTTGCTTGGTCCGGCCCATGATGCGAATGTCGCAAATGGCAGCTTCGGTTGAATCCCGGGGAATAAATTTAATGCATAACCTCTTCTTCCTAAAGACCAGCTCCTCTAAGGGAAGGATGGCAGAAAGGTGTGAGTCTGATGGAGATGCCACCTCCTCTCCCTTCAGGGATGCAGAAGGGGTGGATCACCCTTGTCACCTGGCAGAGGGCGAAGCCCCACTCCCTGGGTTTCCTGAGGCCCCCAAGGACATGTGATGACAACTGTACACCAGTTACTCTGCCCTGCACCCAGGGCCTGATCTCAGACACACTAGCCAAGGAGCTCCTAACTGTTCCCATAGTCCCAGGGCAGCTTCCCCAGGCCTCAACCACACCTGTAACCTGCTGTAAGCCTTTTCTTTTTCACGTTTTATTATAGAAATCCTCACTAATACTCCAAGGGGCGAGAACTACAGGGCAGAACCACCTGCTCCTGGTCAGCACACTGGCTCCAGCCCTTCGCACACCTTTCCTTTTTCTGGATATATAGAAGAAATCTCCAACACTACGTCATGTAGCCCAGTCCCACCCCAGGAGGCATGGCTGCCATGCCCCTGCCATTTCTACCTAGAACAAGGGAACTCCTGAACTCATCCGTAATCTGAAATTTGAGTTTCTCTATCATCACACAAGACCTCCCTGCCCCTTTGTCTGGATCTGTATCTAGAGGTTGTGGGCCGTCGGGTCCTTTGGTCCCTTTGCTCTATAACCACCTCTCTCTGCTCCCTGTTGCCTTGTGGCACAGAGAAGCAGGAAAAAAGACAGCCATTCTTCCCTTGTCCAGTATATCAGAGCTGGATGGCTCTGGCCCAGGTTGGTCCTTTCTGGAGGTGGGGCATGTGTAGGCTCCCTTCATATGCACTTGGAATGTGGGTCATGACCCTCCTGCTCCAGCTATGGTTTTTTTTTAGGATGCTTGGAGTTAAGGCCACACGTTGGTTCTAGGTTTCAATGCAGCAGTTCTCCAAATCCTGCCATTCCTTCTGCACTGATGAGTTCAGCTCTTCTATCTAAAGCATGGCTTTTCTTCACCAACTCTCTGGCCCTCTGAGGTGTGCTTTGAGCAGGGAAGGACCACATGACAATGTGTGGCTCTTCCCTGTCTTCTCTCCAGCCAGCACATGATAGCTGCTGCTCTAGCACCTGATGACGGTGCCCATCAGCTCATCTGTGGTTCTGAACTTTTCCCACACTCCATAAGTCTTTCAGTCAGATTTATGTTTTTTTTTAATTTTCGAACATTTTTTTGAAATTAAAATATATCATTTTCTCCTTTCCCTTTCCTCCCTCTAGCCTTCCTATAACAACCCCCCATTTGCTCACTGTTAAATTCATAGCCCCTGACCTCTTTTCTTTTATTGTTATTACATATATATTCCTAAATATATAGATGCAACCTGCTCAGACTATATAATGTTTCTTGTATGTATATGATTTCAGGACCCACCACTTGGTACTGGACACACAGTTGGAGAGGCTCTTCCCAGGGGAAGACTATTTCTTCTACTCTCATCATGCAGCTGCCTGTATTGGGTTTTGTTAGAGACAGGGCCTAGATCAGCCTGACACTTGTCATCTCCTGCCTCAGGCTCATAAGTGCTGGGATTACAGGTTTGTGCTACCACAGCTGGCTCCACTGGTTGATCGGCTGGATCTGGACTGGAAGCCTAGCTCTGTCACTGCTGGCACTAGCACCTCAGAAGTCACTTACCCTTGAGCCTCAGTTTTGGCACCTGGAGCACAGTCCTGTTGCAGGCAGGCAAGAGCAGGGTGGCTCTGTGGGCCTGTAGAGTCAGCAGTACTGTTGGGTCCTTGGCAGGTTTTGGGGAAAGGGTTTTTTAAAAGCTGGGCTAAAATGCCCACATCCAGTGAGTTCTTTCCCAGAACAAAAGCAGAGGGCTACATGGTCTCCTCAAGCTGTAGAGATGTCTCTAAACCACATGACAAACATCGCCCTTGAGGCAGAGATGGCATCCTGGAGGAAGGGGCACAGAAGTAGCCCTGCACCTAACACCATCAGCCTCAAGCTCAGCCCCCGAAGGAGGTGCCCTGGAGGGCTTCCCTGAGGTAACCCACAGTGCCGATCTCCTGCTTGCCTGTGCCTCCATCTGCAGCCAGCTCGGTAAAGGACAGATCTGCTCGTTCATTACACATGCTTAAACAGGCCTCATTTTAAGTAAACATATTATACATAGTCAATAGAAGTGTGTTCAGTCATGCTAATGAACACAGGGAGAGTACACAGCACTTTACTAAAACAAACAGTCTTCCAGTGTTTAAATGCTGTATGGACTGCAACAGGCTATATTTTAAATTAATTACAGGAGTCTCATCTTTTTGGCTGACTTTATGAAATCAAGGCTTTAAGTACTCTCAGGAGACACCAGACTGACCAGGAGGCTCTTGGTCCCCTGAGAAGTCTTTGAGAAATGGTCCCATGACCAGGGGTGTGCTTAGACACCTGATGGAGAGCACAGGACCGACTGGAGAGTAACTGATTCAAACATGTGCACGGGCTTCCCAGCCAGGACCACTGGGCCCCCAGCACCCAACACAGGCTCACAACAGGGCCTCCTAACTGAAGGAGCTCACCAAACAGGAAATGCAGAATGGGAAATCTCTTGTGGCTATGCCATATATCCATACAAAAGACGCTACACATCAATTATCTGTCAAAAATGAACATCAAGGAAATATTTAAAACTTTGAAAACCTCAGGGAGAAAACAGACCAGGAATGAACACAAATCAACAAGGCCATTTTAATTTGTAAACAAAGAACTTCCCTAAGAAGAGGCAAAGCTAGCAAGCAGACATTCTTGCTAAAAGAATGCAAAAGCACCAAGGCTTCTAGTAAGTAGCAAACTATAAAGTAAATACAATGGAAATAGTAAAAGGAAATAAGAGGCAGAGCACTTGGGCCAGTAGGTCTGAGGAAGTAAAGCTCTTATTGCTACCAGACAGCGAGATACCGGTTTGCCAATAAAGCTTATCTTCATATAAGTCATGCAGCTGGCAACAGCTGGCAAGTCCCTGTTGGGGATGGGCCCTGAGATGATTCGGAGATGGACCGAATCTGCTATCTGTCCTTAAGGAACAGAAGAAATAGCAGAGGCGTGAAGAAAACTTGAAAGGCACCAGGGTGCTCCAGCAACATCACAAGGCAAGGAGTATCATTCTCACCTGACAAATGGGAAAGTCAGCCAGGAGACCTGCTTGGGATTCTACAAACACAAGTACAAGAGCCAGACTGGCTACTAGGACATAAGGACTAGAGTTCAGGGTTGGTCCAACAGAGGATTCAGAGATGGACAGGGCCCTTCCTTCAGTTTCCTGTCTGGGATCCAGATTCAGGTCCTCTTGTCTGTGCAGTGAGCTCTTTATCCACTGGGTCATTCCCCAGCCTGCCGTGACTATGTGTAGGGATTACCGGAAGCAGGCAGAGCTATGCAGAAAGCACCAGCTGCTAGGGCAGGGAGGTGAGGGTTGGGAGGCAATGTCACCAGGACACTGGTGCCTGCTTTGAGGACAGCTGTGGTGATGAAAGGACCATGATGGCTGGCCCACGAGTCTAAATATTCTAAGCACTGGACTGTGTACCTTAAATGGGTGGATTACATGGTATTTGAATTCAATCTTAATAAACCACTATTTTAAAAAACCCTGCTACATAGATACATAAAATCTAGATGTGAAAGATCCTTAGTGCATGTATGTGTGCATGTGCATGTATGTGTATGTACGCATGTATATGTGTGTGCATATGAACCTGTGTGCATGTGTAAGTGTATGTGTTTATGTACATGATTATGTGCATACATGTATATGTGTATGTACATTTTGCATGTGTATGCATATGTATCTGTGTGCATGTGTGTGTGTGTTCTTGCTCTTGGCTAAGATGTAGTCACTGTGCCTTGTTTTTCTTTTTTTTTTTTTTGGTTTTTCGAGACAGGGTTTCTCTGTGTAACAGCCCTGGCTGTCCTGGACTTGCTTTGTAGACCAGGCTGGCCTCGAACTCACAGAGATCCACCTGCCTCTGCCTCCCAAGTGCTGGGATTAAAGGCGTGAGCCACCACGCCCGGCGCCTTGTTTTTCTTATATGAAAACAAGCCTAACAATCGTCTCTGCAGAGGTCTCCTAAAGGTAAAATGACATCATAAAGGTACAGCATTTAAACGAAGCCTTATATGACACAGAAAATATCAGTGTCCCAGTATCTGTGATAAACACCCTGACCAAAGGCAACCTGAGGAAGAGTAGGTTTATCTGGCTTACAACTCCAGGTTAGAGTCTGTCACTGAGGGGAAACCAAGGCAGGAACTCATGCAGTTAGACATGCCATATTCTCGGTCAAGAGCAGAGAGAAACAAATGTATCATTGCTTCCTCCAAGTTTACTCTCATCTTCCCCCTGCACCCTCACACAGCCCAGGGCCTCCTGCCCAGGGAAAGATGCAGACTGCATTGGGCTCAGTCAGTTAACAATCATGAGAGTCCCCACCCCACCCCCAAACATGCCCAGAGGCCACTCTGATCCAGGTAATCCCTCAGCTGAAGCTCCCTTGTAAGTGATTCTGGGTCACATCAAAGTGACAGAACCAACCAGCACCATGACATGTGCTGGGACACAGCACAGCAAACTGAGTCAGCCATGAGGGACCCACTGTTTCGCTGAAATGTGTGACTGAGGGTGGCTGTGGGGACATGGAAGCCGCTCAGTATGAAATGCCATCAAGGAAACGGCAGGCAGCACTGGTTCAGAAATGTTCACACCATGGAAAATGTTTAAAAACCACATATATAATAGAAATAACAACAAAGAACAGGCACAGAATTCCTTAAAGGAATCTTACAGATAAAGGGATCTGTTTTCTTATCCACTGTTCCACTGCTGTGGAGGGGACTCATGAGTAACTACAAATAAAGCGAGTTCATGTACACCCAAATGAAGAAGCTCAGATACACAGGCTTCCTGACACCATCTTAACAGCCCTGCTATTACAATCAGCACTCCAGGACCTCAGCCCCAGACCTCCAGGACCAGAGCCCCTAGCACCGAAGGAAGCCTCCTGAGGCAGCTTCTCCATTTTCCACAGTTCCCTGCAGTTCAGCTCTGCTCAGTGTTGCTCAGTGATTGGGGCATCTGGTCTAATTTAAATCTTTATTTTTTCAGGTTTTTTGGTTTGGTGTTTTGTTTTAAATAGACAGGGTCTCATGTAGCTCTGGCTGGCCTCAGAACTGCTACATAGTGAAGGATGAATTTGAACCCTGATTTTCCTGCACCCATCTCCCAAGTATTGGGATTATGGGTATGAGCCACCACATCTGGCTCCAATTTAGATCTTGCATGCTCTAACTTGAAGTCCTTCTGGTTCATGCTTCTTGTTTGCTCTGTGAGTGTCAAACCAGGCACAGGACTGTTTCTTGCAACCCCTGGGCATCTTTTGATCTCTGCCCTTTCTCTGTTTTGCTTCAGGGTCTTGTGCCAAGCTTGGCTTTAGCAAGAGCTGAGGGAAGACCAAAGACCAACAATGCCTAGACTCACTGTTATGTTCTTGAGTGACTTCAAGCAGCAGGAGGCATCATTCTAAGACTCTGCTCACTCTAAGGCAGGGACCCACACATTCTTCAGACACACAGAGAGTCAAGGTGGCTGTCACAAGTGACAGGTTTTCTTCACCATTCACAGGAAGCCCCCTCAAATGTTTCCAGAGAAAGTCACAAACAGAGTATTCAAAAGCCCACCTAGAAGAGAAGGAGACTGTCCCCAAGGCAAGTGCACTATGGGCTGACTCACGTGTGTCCACTGTCTCCTGGATGGGAATGAAGCCCACAGGCAGTGTGTCCTTGACATCGATGAGCTTCATGTCCACCAGCACATTCCCCAAATGACTCTTGGGAAGAAGAGAAAACACACAGACTATTAACTGGAACAGTTCTAGCTTCAGGATGCATATTTTTAACACAGTGACTGCTGCAGCTTTACCACAGCAGACTGAACACATATTCCCTAGCACTTACCAGGGATGCCAGGGTACTTCAGGAAGGAGGCTGCATCTGCAGATTCTCAAAGCCACTCACTTAGCAGGGGTAGGGTGGGGTGGGGTGGAGGGGTCAGGGGAGAGAGGTGTGTGCATGTCTCTGGATCACCACCCAACATCTCAGGGTCAGGGTGTTTTAAATAGAGGGGGTTCTGGGATGCCTGCAGGAGAGGAGCTGCATCTAAACTGAACAGGGATGATCACACACCTAAGGGGCTTCTGGTCATAGACTGACAGTTTTCAGCTACAAGATACACCTCACAAAATCCCAAGAATCATAAACTAACAGAATGGCAGCCGGGTCACCTCCATATTCCTTGCCTTCTGAAATGCCTCGCTGTGTGTGTGTGTGGGGGGGCTCTTAATAGCTCCTATTTAGTGGTGGCAGAGGGGTCCACAGTGCACAGTTTCCATAAAGACATCTTTTTAAGATGGTAGGTGGTGCACCATTCTATAATTGCAAGAGAGAATTCTTTGCAAGTACGCCAGCATCTGCAGCCTTCTTGTCATGCTAGAAACAGTTCTCAAGAAGTCTGCCCTCCATCTTAAACATGCAGGGCTACTGTGGAGATTACATCCACATCTGCAGAGTTATCTCAGCCTCATAAGAGCCAGTTAAGGCAAAAATAATGGGCTCCTAACCCAAATATCTCCTGTTAGGATTCCAGCAATGTGCTCTGTGTGCCCATTTTGCAGAAGCACGGTGTTCTCCAAAGCCCAGCTTGAATGAATGCTCATTTTCCTTGTCTGCAGTCCTGGACACGCACCTAAGGGGTGAGCCCAGGTTCTGCCCTCCCAGGACTCCTCAGGCCAGTGTTCCCTGTTGCTTAGAGAAGGGGACCAACTTTATCTCTGAACTTGGAGAGCCCAGACTCTACCCCACCCTTACAGCACAGGCATCTCTGAAATCCATACAAGGAATATTTACTTTCTGAATGAAGCCAGGTACTCTCTTTAAGATCCTTTTAACTTATAACTATCAGTTTATAATAGGACACTGTGGTGATCTGAGTAAAAATGGCCCCCATAGGCCCACATATTTGAATGCTTAGTCATCAGGGAGTGGCACTATTTGAAAAGGATTAGGAGGTGTGGCCTCGTTGGAGAAATCGTGTCACTGGGTGTAGGCTTTGAGGTTTCAAAAGCCCATGCCAGGTCTAATGACTCTCTGTCAGCTTGTGGAGCAGGATGTAGCCCTCAGCTACTGATTCAGCAGTATTCCTGCCTGTGTGCCTCCCTGCTTCCCACCAGGATGATAATGGACTGTAAGCTGGCCTCCAGACAAATGCTTTCTAAGAGTTGCCTTGAAAATGGTGTCCCTTCACAGCAGTAGACCAGTTACCAAGACAAACATTGTGAGGCATCCATCTATCTACCACCTTGAAAGACGTCTTTACAGAAACTGTACACTATGGGCCCTGGCTGCCTCCACTAAAAAGGAACCAAAATGATCCTTGCCTCTACTGCTCACTCAAGCTTACCTCGTATTTATCCCACAGTAGGGACTCAATAATTACTGACTAATTAATGTTTGTGGCACCCTTTTCAACAGAGTGGGTGCTGGTAATCAGAAACTGAGTCAGACCTCCTCAAATGGCAAATCTAAACCATGTCACCAAAATCCCCCAAAATTGCTTATTAGTTATTATGGTGCATAAGTAAAAACATGCCTTAAGTTGAAAACCCAAAGTCAGAGTGGTGGTAGCCTGTGGCCAGCAATTCCATGACCATGCCATCAGACATCTGTCCTTTTCTCTCTGTGTCCCTGTGCTTTCCTACAGGTTCGTGTTATCACAGCTCAGGTGGCCAGGGCTGAGGAAGACAGTGTACACTGAGGTGTAGCATGTCGGGAGTGGGTCATCTCGACTGTGGAATAGACTTCCGACTACATGGGAAGGCCAGACGCAACTGAGAACCTTAGAATCACTAGCTGCCTTCAGAACAGCCCAATCTAATCTACTGCCGTCCCCCTCCCCGCCCAGGCAGCAGCTCTTCCTATCATCACTGCTTCCTGCACCAAGAAATTACAACTGGACATGTTCTGCTGCCCCATAGATAGATGGGCATTCATCAGTATCATGTTTGGCCATCGTCAGCTTAACGCTGGACTCTGCAGAAGTCAACTGCACCCACTTAGCAGCCTCACCCTCCATGCTCTTGAGAAAAAGCCTCAGTCATAAAATCAGAGCATTGGTGGCATGGCCATTTTACAAGTGTTGGGAAACCCTTCCATGCATACAAAACGGAAGGGTGCACTGTCGAAGCTTCCTGCAGCCTGAGTGTGGTCCTCTTCCACAGGGCTGCCACTCTGCGACCCCCCTCCCTTTTACACCATAGGCCTACAACACCATTAATTTTCCTGGTTCCCCCTCCCCCACTTGTGCTCTCTTTCATTTCCTCCTCATAAATATGAAGAACGTATTCCCAATCCTTGCTGAGCAAATGATTCATACCAAAAGCCTGATACACACTGACTCGGGGTGTTTATATTGTCTCAGGTAGCCAGTATTTGCTACTATACTGTAATTATTTTTGACAACTTTGCATTTAAGGTAGCCACAGATAACCAACTTAATATTCAAATGTTCATAAATCCTTCTGTTTAACATCCTCTCTACCTAATCTATGCACATTATTATTACAGGTAACACAGAAAGTACGGGGCATGAGAAGTGCAATTAATCTCACTCCTTCCTCAGGAAGCGACGTCACTCTAAAGCCAGGTTTCTATATTAATGGCCTGATTGAGGGAAAGGAATTTGGGATTCAAAGGAAGCTCTCCAAACTCCCTATGTTGCAGGTCTCAAGTCACCTAATTAAGACGTGGCCTGCTCTGGAAATCCCACACCCTCCCAAATGGTTGTAAAGTGGTAAAGTTGTAAAGTCTGCCATGCCTGTGCTCTTGACTACAGGCTAGGACAGACAGCCGCCACTGGTGAGGATGTGCTTAGCTTCTGTCTCACTCAAGACCTGGCAAGTGGGTTCTGTTATTACCTAAAATTTTGTTTCAAAGCAAATTCTAACCCCTGATTTGATCATCTGGATGCCATAAAAGACACATTCAATCCTTTCCTTGATGCTAGGGATGGAATTGCTAAGCAAGTTCCCCCCAGCACTGGACACATTTATTCTCTTTCCATTAAAAAAAAAATTGGTGCACCTAGGTTTCATTTCAGGGTAGGGGGCGTGTCTAGCTGCTCTCCTGGCAGCCTCACACCCTTATCATCCCCAGAACCCAGCTACTGATGGAGATAAACATGTTTTCTAGCAGTTGCAGGGACTGAACTTAGGGCCCCATGCATGCTAAGCAAATGCTCTCCCATTGCCCTCAAGCCAAGGAATTGTGATTTCTACAATCCACTCCAAACCAATGAGTCCAGTTCCTTCTCTGCACCATAAAGGACTTGCTGTTGCCCCACTCCCAGGACTTCAAGAACTCTTCTGCCTAGAAGAACACCTCACAGATTTCAGAAGGAAATGTAGCGAGTCCCAATGTAAGTGACCCAAGGGACCATGGCTATCCTGTGAGGCCAGTAACAGTACTGGCATAGGGCTGTGGTGGTTTTGAGATGGGAACACTTGGCCCCCAGTTTGTGGGGCTCCTAGGGTAGGTTTAGGAGGTGTGGCCTTGCTGGAGGAGGTACATCACTGCAGTGAGCTTTGAGAGTAAATGAGCTCACAATTCTTCTAGTTCTCACCCTGCTTCATGAATGGGAGCTCTCAGGGTCCTGTTATCACCACCATGCCTGCCACTTCTTGCATGCCTTCCTGCTATATGGATTTTTATCCCTCTAGGACCATAAGTCAAAATACATCCCTCCTTCTACAAGTTGCCTTGGTCATGGTGTTTTATCATAGCAACAAAAGAGAAACTTAGACAAGGTGTTTGACCAAGTCTTCAGGACTTCCTCCCGAGAGTCCAGCAGCAGTGAGCTCACAGGCACTCCATGGGAAGCAGTGGTCAGCAGACGAACAGAGACAATAGGAGCAAAAGTGGAAATAGCTTTCAAAAGACATTTGTGTGGACTCCAAGGACAGAGGAAGTGAGGAGGGTACATGAGGAAACAGGCGCATGAGGGAGCAGGCGCATGAGAGAACAGGTGCATGAGGAAACAGGTGCATGATGATGCAGTCATATGAAGGAGCAGTCACATGAGGGAGCAAGTGCATGAGGGAAGAGGTGCATGAGGGAGCAGGTGCATGAGGGTGGAGTCACATGAGGGAACAGGTGCATGAGGGTGAGGTCATATGACGATGCAGGTGCATGAGGGAGCAGATATATGAGGATGCTGGTGCATGAGGGAACAGGTGCATGAGGGTGCAAGTGGGATGGATAGCTGATGGGTCTACTGATAACCTAATGAGCTCAGCATTACCTCTGCTCTGTGGAGTCTCCTCAGGCTACAGTGAATCTAAAGGATCTGTGCAGATCCTGGACCTGGCAATGGGACATCAGGCTGGAGGGTTATGATGAAGATCTGGCTGTGATGGACAGGGAGGCTGTGGTGGAGATAATGGCTGTGTAGGTGCCTACTCTGGCTAAGCTCCACCATTCTGCTTTTGAAAATGCATTCAAAGGCCGGTATTAAAAAAGATTCCCCTATTCAGCCATAAACTCTATACTTTAAAAGCAGCAAATGTATTTCTCTTTTAATTAAAGGGGGACTTAGGGGATGACTTCGCCCTCATCCTGAACATGTTAGGAACAAAATTCAGAACAAAGAATTACTAATGAGCAACAGGTGGTGTGTGATCATATTACAGTCCACATTCAGAATTGCTGAAGGGATAAACCTGGACCTGGCAGTGGGACCCCAGGCTGGAGGGTTATAATGAAGATATGAGCTATGACAGAGAAAGAGGCTATGATTGACAGGGAGGTTGTGATGGATAGGGAGGCTGTGATGGACAGGGAGGTTGTGATGGACAAGGGAGAAAGTGATGGACAGGGAAGTTGTGATGGACAAAGGAGGCTGTAATGGACAAGGGAGGCTATGATGGACAAGGGAAAATGTGATGGACAGGGAGGCTGTGATGGACAGGGAGAATGTGATGGACAGGGAGGCTGTGATGGACAGGGAGAATGTGATGGACAGGGAAAATGTGATGGACAAGGGAGAATGTGATGGACAGGGAAAATGTGATGGACAGGGAGGTTGTGATGGACAAGGGAGAATGTGATGGACAGGGAGGCTGTGATGGACAGGGGGGCTGTAATGAACAAGGGAGGCTGTGATAGACAAGGGAGAATGTGATGGACAAGGGAGGCTGTGATGAACAGGGAGGCTGTGATGGACAGGGGGGCTGTAATGAACAAGGGAGGCTGTGATGGACAGGGAGGCTGTGATGGACAAGGGAGAATGTGATGGACAAGGGAGGCTGTGATGGACAGGGAGACTGTGACTAAGAAAGCTTCTTTCTTTTCATTTAGTATGTTTTATATTGTTATGATTTTTTAAAATTTTAACTACAATCTATATTATCATTATAATTAAATTTATACCAATTTATAAATTGGTAAAAATATTTCCAAAAATAAGTATCTGAACTAAAAGAGATGTTACACCCACCCCCTTTTCCCCAGAGAGAGGCAGTGACTTCACTATTATGGAGGGGTATAAAAATGGGAGATCAGAGCTGGGCATGTTGGTGGATGCCTTTAATCCCACCACTTGTGAGGCAGATGCAGGTGGATCTCTGTGAGTTTGAGGCCAGCCTGGTCTACAAAGAGAGTTCCAGGACAGCCAGGGCAGTTATACAGAGAAACACTGTCTCGAAAAACAAACAAACAAAAACCCCACCACTAACAAAAAAAGTGGGAGATCTTCTGAGGAGGAAACAAGGTACAGTTACAGGCTGGCCTCATGTAAGGTAGCTCACCAAAACTATTGTCCGTTTTTTTGTTTTTCTAAAATGCCTCATTGGGAAAGATTTTGTAGGTATCTTTAAAATTCCCTAGTTCATTTGCTCAAGTATTAAAAACCAGTGTAAAAGAATTGTATACAAGGAGATACCTCTCTGTAATGATAAAACGTCCCATGTCACACAGAGGCTCTTTAGAAACAAGGGCTTGTCATGTCTAGGGACAGTCATGTGGTAGTGGGTGTCTGGGACCCTCCAGTGAACTGGTCTGCGCTTTCCCAGCTGCCATGGAAGACTCTGCTGTCCATGGTGCCCAGTGAGTTGTCACTCTCAGTAATAATAGCCAGATGAGAGAGAAGTGAGAGAAATTTCCTGGTGTCCTTTGGAGAATACATCTTAATGGAATTCACTGTGCACTTGGGGATGTGGTTAATAACGTTGTTAATAAATGAAACACGGTGCTGGCTGCTGATTCCAGCCGTTCACTGAAACCGCATATAAATTAATACAGCAATGAACATAAACCACACACAAAAAAAGAGAGGAAACCCCAACCAGGAATGTAAATTAGTCCTGCCCACTCAGCAAATGGGAAATGCCACCAGACTCACATTTTCTTTGGAAAATGATCTTGTGAAACACAGGTATCTGGTAACCTTGGACTTGAATAACCCGTCCTTCCAGAGGTCAGCATCCACGCCATCTGCTGTCTGCGCAACCTGCAGAAGAGAGATGGAAAAGAGGGTCACAGGTAAGACAAGGTGGAACCGGAACGTGCGCAGGCAGCTCTCTACCTGTTCCAATTAGCACCAGCCCCAACTCTCCTGGCATCTCATTAGTGCACCACACTCGGCACAGGGAAGAACATTTCCAAAAGGGAAAAGGGGAGACTGTGAAAAATACAACTTCTAAAAATACTGTCCCCGGGGAAGCCATTGATTAAAGACACCCTGACAGAAACCATTCTAATGAGGGAAAAATGGCTTTTGTTGTAATGGTCTGCTAAGGGATCGGGTGGTCAGCACATTAGGCTGTTTGTTGCCACTTACTCAGGGGCAGGCACAGGGCACAGAAGAAAGCACCACGGGGTTGAGATGCGCCTGTGAGGGGCACCCCCTGCCGTGGGGACTATGTGACCTCCTGCCCATGGGAGCCAGGAAGTTTCAGTGAGGGGTTCTATTGGGGGCTGGGGGTGGTAGGTCAGGAAACTGGCTCCATACTGCATCTTCCTGGTACCAGCTCCCAAGCGAAATTCAAGGTCAGAAACTACATCATGATAGGAAAATAAACTAGAATCAGTTAATTCCACTTCTAGTATCACTAGGAAGCCTCTTCTCAATTCTCCTCACACAATCCAGGGTAAAGGAGCCTCTGCTTGCCTCACTGGGCTGGATGGGTTTTAGCACGACATCCACTGGTAAGTACTGGGTACACAGAGTTGACAAGGGGCCTGAAGAGAGGAGCCTACAACTTCCTTCCTATCTCACCCAGCTGTGCAACATCACAACAGAGTGACCAGGGAGTAGCTTCATATATGAGCACAGATGCAGAGTGGGCTTCAAGCAGCCCGTCTTCCGACTGAGCCATGGCTGTGTTTCTAATGTGTGCCCAGGAAAATGGCCCTTGAGCTCCTGGCCATCCTGGTGGAAAGCTGAAGATGACTGTTCCCGTGAAGGCACTGTGAATCGTCTCAGGCTCTGTCACATACTTATCCACTATATCCTCAAGCCCACCCCAGCAGCCACCCTGGAAGCTGCCCCAGAAAAGCCCAAGGCCAGCCGACAAGAGAAAAACACTCATTTCTGAGACTGAACAATAGTCAGTTAGCAAATCTGAGGGTAAAGAAAACTAAGGCGGCAAATCTACCTGAGGGAGGCTCCAGGGAAGCAACAGTTAAGCAGTGGCCTCCGCGGCAGTCCCTCACAGTGTCTGCTGCACTTTTCACACAAAGCTACAGATTAACCTGAATTTCCCCCACCGTCAGATGAGCTAATGGTTGTGGGCCTCGGGAGGAGGACAAGGGCTACTACCAGGGAACAGGCAGCATGGGACTCAGAGGCAGATTTGAACTTAAAACCCAGTGACTTCAGTAAGCCCATGCTCTATGTAGAGAAGCCATGCTGCCCTCCGCAGGGGCTGCTCATAGGAGGTGCTAGAAATGCAAGAGCCCTCACTGGTGAGCATCTGCTGAGATGTCTCAGTGTTTCTAGACTGAATTTGAGGATGCTTAGGATGCTGTGGAACCAGGTACTTAACAATGTCACACCATCCCTCACAAAGTCCTAACTTGTCCCGCAGGGTTAATTGTGATTCCTGGTCCCAATATCCCTGCACCATCTCCAGGATTGATCTGCCCTTTCAAACATGAACCCTCCTCTACCATCTAACAGGCCCAGAAGGTGCCACCCTGTGCCAAGCACTGTGCCCAACACAAGGAAGCGCAACGGTAACTCACTAAAGGCATAAGTGAGCAGGTGCCACCCTGTGCCAAGCACTGT
>CAJQZJ010031933.1:554347-569917 GCA_907164525.1 Lophiomys imhausi | reverse complement strand
AATCCAGCAGACAGAGCCCCAGCCTCTATGAATCCAGCAGACAGAGCTGAGGTTTTTGGAGTTGTATCTGAGCTCAAGTCCTGACACTACTGCTCACATACATCATTTCTCAAAGTCATGCTTATATAATACATATATACATACATACACACACATATACATATATACACATACATACATACATACATACACACATACATACAAACATACACACATACATACATACACATATACATACAAACATACATACTTATTCCACCTCATCAAAATGTGGAAATATTAATGCAGTCTCCATAGGATTATCTGTAAGGACTGAACAAAACACAGAAAATCACTTATCTAATATGAGCTACATTTCAGACCTGTTACAAAAGCTGTAACAGACAGACAATAGCAAACATTGCAACAGCATGGATAGAGCGGAACCCTGCTGGCACTGTAACCTGGCACGGTCGCTGTGGAAAATGGCAGGGTAGTTCCTCAGAGTATCACCATAGGACTTATTAATTCCTTCCAAGTATATACCCGAGAAAACTGACGACACATGCACACAAATACACGTGCATGAAATAAATCACTGAATGGTGGAAACAACACAAATGTCCACTGACTAATGGACATCATGTAGTTATCCACAGTGGAATATTACTGGGCCATGAAAAGGCATTACATCCTGATATAACACACCATGGAAACAGCATGCCAAGTAAAACAAGGCCGTCACAAATCACACACTGGGATTCTATTCTCCTACAGTGTCTCAAAGGAGACAATCCTCAGAATAGAAAGGAAGAAGGTAGCCGGTGTCAGAGATAGGGGAGACAGGAAAAACAATCTATGATTAGATATTGGTGATTGTTAGGTAACTGCAAATATTCTAAAAACTCACTGCACAGCAAACCCCAAAAGAATGAGCTCCAGCATGTGAACTGTGTCAGAATAAAGCACTTAGTATGAAACCCGGGGCATGGCACACACTTGTCATCTCTGGCCCTCAAATCAAGTGTCCTATTTTATCCAGTGGACACTTTCCCAAGCATCTAGCCCAAAGTCTTAGTAATGTGCACTCAGATATTTGTCAAATGCCTGAATTTAAAAATGGAACATGGACAATGCAAGACCTGTGTCTGGCATTGACAGGGGACACAGCCACAGCAGCCTCAGGTAAAATGGCCTCAGGCTGGGCAGGATAGAAAGAAGCAGAGCCTTAACCCCACCAGAAACCCTGGAAGTTCAGCAATGCATGGGCACGCCCTGAGGAAGCTCTTCCCGGCAGGGAGTGCAAATCAGAAACCCTAGGACTCAGGAGAGAAGAGGCTGCCAGAGAGAAGGGCCTGGCCCAGAATGGCCTGGCTTTTGCCACACCCAGATGGCCAGGTCAGGGTTTGGCCCCAGACCTCCACAGAGCTGTGGGGAGAGGCTTGGTGGCCTAGAGTTTCTCATACCTAGCTGATGGGTAGGAAAAGGAGAGCCACTCCTCTTGGTCATGGAGTATCTGGGGACTCTAGGGGTGGGGGCAAATCAACAGCATGAAGATACTACCATGGCCACCACAGAGCAAAAATCTACATCAAGCTAAGCTTGAAAACTCTCAGCAGACAACAGGAGATCTTTGCTTTAGTAGAAGGGATTATTAAAGAAGTAGGCATGTGTATGAGGGTTCTGGTGAATTGTGTTCACATGTGAGTGTATGACGGGCCAGATGACACCCTCAGGCGTGGTCCCTTCAGTGCTCTGCCGTTTTTATTTTGAAATAGGGTCTTTCATTGGCTGGCCTGGAGCTATCCAAGTAAGCTAGCCTGGCTGGACAACGAGCCTCAGGGATCTCTCTGTCTCAGCCTCCCCAGTACCGGGCTTAAACGAGGTGTAACTACCACATCAGCTTAAAAAAATGTTAATATGGCATTTTGGAGATCAAACTCAAGTCCTCATGATCACTTCTGGGACCGTCTGTCCACCTGTAAAATAAAAAACCTCAAACTACACAGAACACATGCTCTGGCTAGTTTTATGTCAACTTGACACAAGCTGGAAAGGAGAGAGCCTCACTGAGAAAATGCCTCCATAAGATCTGGCTGTAAGGTATTTTCTTAATTAGCGATTGATGGGGGAGGGCCCAGCCCACTGTGATGGTTTCATCCCTGGGCAGGTGTCCTGGGTTCTACAAGAAAGCAGTCTGAGCAATCCATGGGGAGCAAGCCAGTAAGCGGCACCCCTCCATGCCCTCTGAATCAGCCCCTGCCTTCAGGTCCCTGTCCTGTTTGAGTTCCTGTCCTGACTTCCTTCAATAATGAACTACTGTATGAAACTGTAATCCAAATAAACCCTTTCCTCCCTAGCTTGCTTTTGGCCATGGTGTTTCATCATAGCAGTAGTAACCTCAGTAAGACACCACACATGTGTATCACATCCACGCAGGCCAAGCACATAAGCAGTGCATAACAGAGGTGGGCTAACAGTCAACATAAGGAAACAGAAAACTCAAATGAATACAATTAACAAACAAAGCTGAGGCTGGAGAGATGGCCCAGCTGTCAAGAGCACTGTCTGTTCTTCCAGAGGATCGAAGTTCAATCCTCAGCACCCACATGACAGCTCACAACTGTCTGTAACTTCAGTTCCAGGGGATCTGACACCCTCATGCAGACACATATGCAGGCAAAACATTACTGAACATAATAATAAATACATTCACAAATAAATAAACCTTTTTTTTTTTTTAAGAAGAGATGGGCGTGGTGGTGCACAGCTTTAAACCCAGCACTTGGGAGGCAAAGGCAGGTGGATCTCTCTGTGTTCCAGGCCAGCCTGGTCTACAGAGTGAGTCCAGGACAGCCAGGGCTGTTACACAGAGAACCCTGTCTTAAAAAAAACAAAAAGAAGAAAGGGAGGGAGGGAGGGAAGAAAGGGAGGGAGGGAGGGAGGGAGAAAGAAAGAGAAAGAAAAAAAAGAAAAAGAAAGATGGAGAAGCCATAGGAGAAAACAGCTCGCCTCTGAAGGAAATGTAAATTCAAAATGACAATAGTGACTTCTATTCATAGGAAATGTCTGACAAAAGTCAATGTCCACTGGAAGTCAGCTGAGTGAACCTTTGTGTCAGAGTGGAGCCCAACCTATCACATTACCTCAGAGAACACCTCTCTACAACCAGGCAGGTGCAGAGGACCCGGCACATCTGCCCAAAAATTATTTCCAGGAAGAACCTTTTAGCATGAAGCCCCAAGGATATGATTTGCAATGTTCTTCACAGCATTGGAGAACTACTGAAAAGAAGCCACATGCCATAGAAGTGACAGACTTAAGTTCCAGTACCTTCACAAAGCAGAACTCCATGAAGCCTTATAAGGCTGCACACGTGGACAAGGGCAAGCCGCCTTCAGGAACGGTTCTGAGTGGGAAAGCGAGCTAGAGAATAGTTCCAGAGACTCTGTCTCCCAGAGCTGGAGAGAGGAGCGGCACTGCAGTATGCAACACCAACTCGGAGCAGTGCGAAGACTTGGGGGAAAGAGGCATGGTGACCCAACAAGGCTTCATTTTCTTTACTGCATGAGCCTAGTGAACCTTTCAGACTCGAGGAGGTGCCCACGGTCCTAAGGTGTGTTGCATTATTCCTGATGCTTTCTCACATGTGTGGTAGAAGTCTTTATAGTGATATTAGTAGATATAGTTCAGATTAGCATCTGGCAGCACATGAGGAGCTTGGTGTCCTTTTGGTTTACTGATATGGACATAAAGTCAGTTGTGGCTGGACAATATGCCTTGTTGAAGGGACATGGCTAAGAAATTGTGCAAGTCACGCAGATGACGCTGGTTATCGTGAGAAGCAATGACTGTTGGACATTGCGAGAAATCTTGTGGACCCTTGAGACTGCCAAGTATGTCGAGATAATGTGATATATAAGATGAAAATTCCATGCAGTCTCTCTCTTTCTCTTGCCATCACCGACTGAAAGTCATGCTGAATAAGTGCCCAGCAAGGTGCACCATTAACAGAATTTAGACTGTTATAGCCTAAAGCAAAGGCATGGCATAAAACTTACTGAGAGAGAGTTCTTTAAAGGCGTCTGTCTTGGGCCCCAGAGTGCCAGAAAAGGGCACAAGGCAAGTGGAGTTCGGAAGCTGCTTGGAGAGGCCTTTGGCTGTGCCAAGGAGACCATTAGAGGCGAGTTTCAGCTGCTGAACAAAGCCGGCCTCAGTTTGGTGGCTAGAATACACTGACTTTATAAACTGGCCACAATTTGGTGGTGGAAATAAACTGGCATTGCAAACTGGTAAAGTAAGGCCCAAAGAACACTAAGCTTTGAAAGGGACTGCCTTCTGGGACTGCCATAACTAAGTTATTCTGAATGGACCTACACTAACAATATTAATATCCTTTTGAGAAAGTTAAATGGTGTTAGTTAAGTGTTTTTAGATAGGTATTAGAGTGTTCTTAGGTATTAGGGTACTCTTAGATTATAGATTTTAGATTATAGGTTTTAGGATATAGGATTTATTTATTTTATAGAGATTTGTTAAGTATTAATAAATATAAGTATTGATAAATAAAAATATTCTGTTACACACATTTGAAATGCTTTGCAACAGAATTTTTATTAAAAAAAATCAGAGAATAGGGATAGCACACATATTGGCACATGCCTTTAGCCCCAGCAGAAGCAGGAGGATCTCTGAGTTTGAGGCCAGCCTTGTCTACGTATGGAGCTCCAGAACAGTCAGGCAATAGGCCGAGAAAATAAAAAGATTCAAATACTAACCAACTGTGCATAAGGAACAGAGAAAATATAATTTGTTGGCCGCAAAGTCATCTTGTGTAAGATACAGAAGTAGGTGTGGGAAGGAGATGAGAGTCAGGGCCAGTGTAGGTGGGGCACTGCTAGTGAGGACCCCTCGCTCTGTGAGGGGCTCGAGGGCGCTGCTCTGCACCTTAGCTAGAACTAAGCAGAGAGCCGAGGTAGGCCACGACCATCTATCATTTACCATCCACTGGTGGCTCTTCTCTCAGGCAGGTGGAAACACGAGGTAGGCACTAGGGAGAGGGCAGGCTGTGTGTCCTGGCAGGAGACAGGAGTGCTAGGAGCTGAGTTAGAGCCTGCACTGTCCACAATGCAAAGGGGAGAGCCAGGAGAGCAGAACAGCAAACAGAATATGAGTGATCCAAGACAGGATTGCAGAAGAATACGTGAAGACCTGAGATAATGCCATGAAGATGCAGGAATGAGATGATGTAGCACCAGTTACACAGCGATGTACACACATAATTAACTCACAACCATCCTTCACTCTGGTCCACTCTATCCACTGCCCTCTTTTGACCTCAAAGGGCACCAGACACACACACACACACGGTACACATAAATCCTTGCAGATAACATTCAATATACATAAATATATATTTAGAAAGTTTTAAAAGAGTAATAATAAATTTATTTTCTTTTAAAGAGAGAGAGAAGTAGTAGAAGGGAGGGACTGACATGGGGGACTTAACAGTGAGACTCCAGAAGACACCCCTAGGGGACAGAAGAGAGAGGGAAGGAGCCAGGCCCTTCACCAGTTCTCCACTCATGTATTCTTCTGCCTGGATATGTAAGTTCCACACAGGCAGGGACTATCCCAACTCACTCACTAACTGATTCCCAGAACCCAGCCTGGGGCCTGACAAGGTGCCCCTGAATACATCATTGCTAATTAAGCACAAAGCCTGTGCCTTCCAGAGCTTTGCGGAATCCCCCGTCTGAGCCCAGAAGGGTGGCGATGAGAAGGAACTTGAGGTCGGTCTGTGGAGTCTACATTCACAAGCTGCTCACTGACCCTGAGAACCCTGAGACATCTGAAGGCCTTCTACAGAAGGACAGGGAGGTTCTGTCACCAAACCAACCAACTTTAGGGAGGTCCAGCCATTGGACACAGTTCTGAATATAACCAAAAAGGTTGTGAAAACCATGTGCCTAGTATGAGTGGGAAGTCACACCACTGATAAATAGCCCTATATCTAGTGATCCTAGGGTCAGTTTGCATATCCCTCCCCAGGTCCCCTGGTCTGTGTAATGGCATAGCTCCCTCCCCTTCTCCCCTGTGTGGGCTCCCCTCTGCCCACCTCTCTGCCCGGACCATCTGGAATGGCCTTGGGCTTTTTGCTGGTTTGAATACAGAGGACCTGAAGAGACCCAACAAGAGAAGGCAGCAAGAGGTAAGCAAAGGGAATTAAGAGAAGCTGAACTCATGAGTCACACTCAATGACAGCAAGCAAGAAAGCCAAGGAGATGAACTGGCAGCTGACTGAGTCACTCTTCTTATTTACTCTATTACTCGGCTCTCAAACCACATTGCCAGCTGTAATTGCATTTCAATTCATGTTCAACACACACATAACTTAGCTGAATGCTGGCATCCAATATCCCAGACACAGAAAGGCAGGATGGAAAAGAGCCAGCTAATTCAGTAAGCATTCCTCATGAGTCTGGTGGAGCCAGTGTGTACCCAGGCACTGTGCTAGGTACTGGGGATGCAGTGACATATGACACAGCTCCTCAGCCTTCAGGGGCTTGCTGCACAGAAACAGGACAGAACTGCACATGGCTTTCCCGTGATACACGGCTGTGTATCAAGTGTAAGGCCACAGGGACACGGGAGGCAGAGCACTGTGGAGGAGCTACTGGGAGTTCAAGGGGACAGAGAAAGGGCAACTCCTAGAGGCTGAGTGATTTGTGTTTGTTTGGTAAACATCTACCCCATGCTAGGTGCTGGAGCATTGTAAAAAGAGGGGCAAAAAACTTGTCCTTGAAGCTGAAATCATACAGCCAAGGGCCTGTTCTGGATGGAGTGGGGGCAGAGTGTGGCTGACTGGGGGCCATGGATGGGGAGACTTGCCAGTCTGTGGCTCAGGTGGAATGGGGGAGGTGAGAGTGAGCTATGGGACACTGTGAATAGTCCTTATCAACGAGGAGCCGGGGTAGAGTGACTGGGGACCTGTTTGGTCAACAGGGTGGCCCCTCTAAGCCTGTATCTTGGCTTGCCCTTCCCCAAGATCTCAAAGTTTCATACAGACATTGCAAACGTGTCATCCTAATGATGATGCAAAGGGAAACAAGGTGGGAAATAGGAAACAGTAGGGGAAGTCCATGGGATACAAACAAACAACACCCCAGCTTTCTCCTGAGCAAAATATGCAAACTATAATCAATAACCACTTGAATATACAGCAGGAACCCAGTACCCAGGAGGGATGCCATTATCAACATCAAACCTTCTCTCTGGGCCAGTGGTGGCAGTGGCAGTGATGGTACATGCCTTTAGTCCCAGCACTCAGAAGGCAGAGGCAGGTGGATCCCTGTGAGTTTGAGGCCAGCCTACTCTCTGAAACAAACTGATTCCCATCTTTTTATTTCCAAAGCTTTGGAGCAGTCTGCATGATGTATGACTCACATGTTCCTTGGCAGGTGAAGGGGATTGTGTTGGTCAGAGCTCTCTGGAGGGACAGAACTGATAGAATGGATATATGTGTGTGCATGTAAGCATATATGAAAATATAGATGGGGATTTATTAGAACAGCTTACAGTCTGTGGTTCAGCTAGACAATAATGCTTGCCTATGAACGGAAGGTCCAAGAATCCCGTAGTAGCTCAGTCCATGAGGTGGGATGACTCAGCTGGTCCTCAGTAAACACCAGAATCCTAAAGAAGTAGGCTCTAATACCAGTGAGAGAATGGATTTACTGGTGAGAGCAAGCAAACAGGCAAAGAGAAAAAGCTTCCTTCTTCCATGTACTTTATGTCAGCTGCCGGCAGAAGATGTGGTCCAGATTAAAGGTAGGTCTTCCCACCTCAAAAGATCCAGATTAAAGGCATGTCTTCCCACTTCAAATGATGTAATTAGGAAAACAATCCCTCACAGGTATACCCAGCTGCTTGAGTTTTAGTTAATTCCAGATGTAGTCAAGTTGACCAAAGAATCACCACCACAGAGATTACCTAAAAGCAACCTAGGACTTGCTCTTTTGTGAAAGTAATTCTCTAGCAGCATTGCTGGTTTCTTTCTTAGAATCAGGGATAGTATCAGAGTTTTTCATAAATGGCAGCAAAAGCCAGGTGTGGTGGTACACATCTATAACCCAGCACTTGAGATGAAGAAGCAGGAAGATAAGAAGCTCAAAGCCAGCCTTAGCCACCTGAGCTACATGAACCTTGCCTTAAAAAAAAAAAAAAAGAGGGAAGGGGCCCAGAGAGATGGCTCAGTGGTTAACAGCACTGGCTATTCTTGCAGAGGGCCTGGGTTCAGTTTCCAGCACCCACATAGCAGCTCATAACCATCTATAACTCCAGTTCCAGGGGCTCTGACGGCCTCTTCTGGCCTCTGCAAGCACTTCATGCATGTGGTACACATATATACATACAGAAAAAGCATTTAAACACATTTTTAAAAACCCAGCAACAAATAGAGCAGGAGAGATTCTCAAACACATTGAAGTTTTCCATTCCTGGCACATTGTGTCACACATAGCTGCACATGGGAGCTACATGCACCCTTCTACATCATTTACACTTTTCTGCTTTTCTAGTTTTTCTCTTCTTGGTCTATATTTTATTTAGTTTCTTTTTACTATCAGATTCTCTGGGAACTGTGTTTTTTACAAAGTCTCGATTCTCACAATTAACAATAGTTTCTTTTAAAATTCTTATTTTGTCCTTGCTCCTGCCTATATATTTTCTTAGCCATGAGGCAATATGAAATGGTCAGATAAACATGTTGCCAGAGCCCCTAGGGAAAGAGAGAGCTGAAAAAGAACTGTATACACAACAACCAGAGACATTCCAAACAGCCATGACTATAAACTCAAAGATTCCAGACTAGTCTGACAAGCAGACTAACCATTAGGAAAATCATCAAAATGTTTATATCCAGTACATTGGAGGTGGGGGGGCAGGGCATAGAAAACAAACTAACAAAAAAATGAACAAACCTCAGAAGACAGAGGAGTTGATGTGAGAATGACCGCTGACTTCTGTAGGAAACAACTCAAGCTGAGAGACAATGGAGCCACACCTCCAACACAATGAAAGAAAATGCTGGTAAGAATTCCATACCAAAGGAGAAAATCCTTCAAATAATAGAGATGAAATAATAAATTATCCAGGCAGGCAAAAGATGAGACATTACGTTGCCAGCACACAGCCCAGGAAAGTCCCCCTCCCCAGCATGTTCTTCGAGTTGAAGGAAAGTGACGTCTGATGAAAACTGGGCACATAGAGCAACGAATACAAGAGATGGCAATATAAGGACAGCTGTAAGGAAGTCACTATTTCTTGTCTTTTTATTAGATAATAAAAAATTGAAATAAAACCTGATAGCCATGCACTGCAGGGTTTAGGACATGCACAGAGGGAAAATGTATTGCAGTCATAGCACAAAGGCTAGGAGGGAAAGAAACCCTGAGCTGTTTCATGAAGGCAGACTGTAGCAGGTTAAAGAGGTGTGCTGTGAACCCAGAGTACCTACTAAGAAACAACTGTGGAGCCTGACTAACTAAATCCATCTTGAGAAAAGATTCCATTTTGTATTAAGTTTGACTCAGAGCTGACCTCCAGTTCCAGAACAACAACAAAATGTACCTCCTCATAATCACCAGACAGCTCACTCTGAGAAAACACCCAAAAAGTCTAAACAAACTTTCTGATGGTCAAGCTGACCGCAGCTGGTTAGTTAGTAACAACGAGCCAATCAGAAATGGACATGACTAGCTACCCAAATGTCATCCAATCATATGATAAAAAAAAAAAACTGTTTCTTTGTCTAAGCCCCTATATAAACCCTGTATTTTTGAGAGTTTGGGACTCTCAACTCAAACCACTGTGTCGGTGAGCCTTGAGAGTCCAAGCTCTGAGCTTGAATAAACAACCCTCATGCATTTACACCGGAGTTGGCTCCTGGGTGGTCTTTGGTGTCTTGAGAACCAGGCAGAACACAACGAACAGTGCTGGGCTGGGCAGCTGGCTCAGCAGCTAAGCGCACTTGCTGCTTTTACAGAGGACCCAGGTTCAGTTCCTGCACCCACACTGCAGCTCACTGAATCTGTAGCTCCAGTTTATGGGGATCTGATGTCCAATTCTGCAGTCCATGGACATGAGGCACATACATACATGTAGGCAAGCACTCATACATATAAAATAAAAATAGATCTTTTTTTTATCCATGAAGTAAGATAACAGAGAAAATAAAATGGGATAAAAATAATTTAAAAGATACAGGGAGTACTGGGGATGTAGTTCAGTGGTAGAAAATTTGCCTGGAACAAGCTGAGCTCTAGGCTTTCATCCCAGCACTAAAAGAAAAAGAGAAAGGGGGGGGGGAGACACTGGGGAAACGGGGGGCGGGGGAGAACTGTATTGGTTTCTTCTCTGTTGCTGTGATAAAACAAATGACCAAAAGTGACTGATGAAAGGGTTTATTTAGGCTTACAGTTCCAGAGGGTAAGAGTCTGTAATGGGGGGGGGTAGGGTAGGGCGGGCTCAAAACAAGCAGCAGAGAGGGCAGCAGCAGGAAGCTAAGAACTCCCATCTTTAGACAAAAGCACAAAGCAGAGAGAGAACTGAGGATAGGGTGAGTCTACATATTCTCATGGTCTGCCCCAGTGATGCAGTTCCTCCAGGAAGGCTGTACGCCCTAAACCTCCCCAAATATCACCATCAACTGGGAAGCAAATGTTCAAATACCTGAGCCTCTAGGAACATCTCTCCTTCACACAACTGCAGAAACCAAGAACAGATGGGGAGGGGCACAACAGATAACAAAGAGCAACTTAGGTGGAGTTAAACCCAAATGCATCGATAACTACTTCAAATGTAAGTGACCTAAAGAAGAAATAGTCAGATTGGATGAGACACTATTTATATGAATCCCCGTTTAGATAGAAAGGCACAGATGGGTTCAAGGGAACAGCATGGGAAAAGGGTGCTTCATGCCAAAACTAATCATGAGAAAACTGCGGCTGTATCCTATTATACCCCAAAGCTCTCTTCAAAGTAAAAAATATTGGCAAGGTCACTTAAAATGACAAGGTGGGGCCAACCAAGAAGAATGGTATTCAATTCTAATGTTTATGGACTTAACAACAGAACCTCAAAATACAGAAAGCAAGAACTAAAAAGTGACAGACTAATCCACAATTATGGTCAAAGATCCAAGTACCTGTCTTTTGATAACTAAAACACCGGACAGAAAGTCAGCTGGAATAAAGAAGACCTAAACAATACAGTCAACCCACTAGACCTTGCTGATGCCTATAGAAAACTCAGCTGTGAAAACAACAGAACATGCTGTCGGATGTACTCGAGTATTTTCTTTCTTTTTTTTTTTTTTTTTTTAAAGATTTTATTTATTAGCCGGGCGTGGTGGCTCACGCCTTTAATCCCAGCACTTGGGAGGCAGAGGCAGGCGGATCTCTGTGAGTTCGAGGCCAGCCTGGTCTACAAAGCGAGTCCAGGACAGCCAGGGCTGTTACACAGAGAAACCCTGTCTCGAAAAACCAAAAACAAAAAAAAAAAAAAAGATTTTATTTATTTATTGAGTATACAGTGTTCTGCCTGCATGTATACATTCACTCCAGAAGAGGGCACCAGATCTCATTTTGTAGATGGTTGTGAGCCACCATGCGGTTGCTGGGAATTGAACTCAGGACCTCTGGAAGAACAGCCGGTGTTTTTAACCTCTGAGCAATCTCTCCAGCCCTCGAGTATTTTCTAAGTTAAGTCACAGTGTGGGCCGTTAGAGAACTGGGGAGTGAGAAGAGAGCACAGATCAGTCCTTTTCAAGCAAAAGGTCTTTCATAGTGCCACAGTAGGAAGCTGAGGTATCCTCTCTACTCCCAAAGGTTTCTTAGAAAGGGTACTGGTCCTTGCAACTCAAGGAGGCAGGGACCTTTGTGTCTTGTCATGATTAGCATTAGTAGTCAGCATGACACACTGGGAAGAGAGCCTCAACTGAAGAATTGGTTCTATCAGACTGGCCTGTAAGTGTGTCTGTGGAGCTGTTTCTTAATTGTTCTTTGATACTGGAGGGCACATTCTTCACACTGCCCAACCATGGGCAGTGAGTGCCTTCTCTGGACAGCTGGGTCTGGGCTGTGTGAGAAAGGTCTCTGAGCAGGTCAGTAAGCAGCATTCCCCCAGGGCGTCTGCGTTAGCCTCTGTCTTGAGTGCTTACCTTGGCTTCCCACATGATGGACTATCACCAGTAAAATAAACAAATATTCTCCTCCTCTAGATGGTTTTAGTCAAAGTGTTTATTGCGCCAACAGAAAAATAACTAGGACACTTGACCTGTGCTATGGGGTACATGTGACTGAGATCACCCGACGAAGAGGCTTATGTGACGTAGGCATCATGACAGGAGCCACAGGAGCACTGAATGGGAGTGGATAGTGTTTGTACTGGTGACTGCGGACAAACTGCCCTGAATGGCCGCAAAGTTTACATTTTTCTTCCCTGCCCTGGATGGACCTTTGGGGTCTGACTGCCTTGATCAAACCTGGAAGGCCTGGGTTTTTGCACACAGCCTATAGGACAGGACAAATACAGCCTGCAGCCTGTGTACAGCCTGTGTTTTGCAGATGGTTTTTATAGTCCTTAAGGGTTAAAAACATAATCATATGCCACAGAGATCACACACAGCTCATAAAGGTTAAAAATATTATCAGGTTTACAAGAAAAAGCTTCTAATACTTACATCTATGTTCTGTGGCCACATGGAAAAGAGGAAGATGTCAATAATGCAAACATCTAGAAAATCCCCCAGATGTGAAAACAAAATGGCACTCATTAAAATAAAACATTGAGCAAGAGAAAAACAAAGAAGATTTTGGACAGTTTCATGAATTAATTAAATCCTCTATGACATGATCATGTTTGAGGAACACAGCCAACGCTGGGCTCAGAAGGAAATTCTTAGCTCTAATTCTTGTGGGGGGTGCCAAGGCAGTGAACAGAACGCCCCCTTAGAAGCCATGCTGCTAAGTCTAAAGATGATAAGAAGAAAGCAATAAAATAGAAAAGAAAACCAAGCTGGGCAGTGGTGGCGCACGCCTTTAATCCCAGCACTTGGGAGGCAGAGGCAGGCGGATCTTTGCGAGTTCGAGGCCAGCCTGGTCTACAAATTGAGTCCAGGACAGCCAGGGCTACACAGAGAAACCCTGTCTCGAAAAACCAAAAAAAAAAAAAAAAAAAGAAAAGAAAACCAATAAAACTAAAAGCTGGGGCTTTGAGAAAATAAAAGTCAAAAACTCTAGATAGTCTTGGAGAAAATAACAGAGATGATATCAATTACCATTATTGAGAATTAAGGAAAAAGTAACTGACAGATCTTATAAAAAACAAACTCATTACGACATTAGCCGGGCGGTGGTGGCGCAAGCCTTTAATCCTAGCACTTGGGAGGCAGAGGCAGGCAGATCTCTGTGAGTTCAAGGCCAGCCTGGTCTACAAAGCAAGTCCAGGACAGCCAGAGCTGTTATACAGAGAAACCCTGTCTCGAAAAACCAAACAAACAAACTCAGGGAACATTATCAAGAACCTTATGCCTGGGCACTAGAAAACCTAACCGATTGTAAAATGTCTTGTTAGACATAGTGACTGATAGTCATCAAGAACAGCTAACACATGGCCGGTAATGACAGCTCAGCAACTAACAGCACTGGCAGCTCCTGCAGAGGACCCAGGTTTGGCTCCCAGCACTCCCTCTAGGTGGCTCACAATTGCTTATAACACTGTTCCTGGGGGGGGGGGGGCGGCGCAATGCCCTGCAGCCACTTGCATAGATACAGTGGACGTACACAATTAGGCCCCAAGCATATACTTTTTAAAAAAAGATAACTCAGATTCCTCTGTTTTAAAAAAACAAGTGTTACAAACTATTTAATGTATCTGTGTGTGTGTCTGTCTGTCTGTATATCTATCTATCTGCCTGCCTGCCTACCTACCTACCTACCTATCTATCTATCTGTCTGTCTGCCTGCCTGCCTGCCTACCTACCTACCTACCTACCTATCTATCTATCTATCTTGGAGCACTAAGGATTGAAGCCAGGGCCATGTACATACTAGACAAGAGTGCTACCACTGAGACACATCCTTAGCATACTATAAATTTTTCTACATATTAACAAAAGTTTTCTTTTTTTTTTTTTGGTTTTTCGAGACAGGGTTTCTCTGTGTAGCCCTGGCTGTCCTGGACTCTCTTTGTAGACCAGGCTGGCCTCGAACTCGCAAAGATCCGCCTGCCTCTGCCTCCCAAGTGCTGGGATTAAAGGCGTGCGCCACCACTGCCCGGCTAACAAAAGTTTTCAATGGTAAATTCTACAAACATTTAAAGAAAAAAATTTAATTAAACATTTCAGAAAACAGAAAAGTGACACCCTTCAACAATACCAGAGTCAAAGTGATTATAAGAACATAAATAGGGCTGGAGAGATGGCTCAGCCGTTAAAGGCTAGGCTCACAACCAAAAATATAAGAACATAAATAATCCATATTTCTTATGAACATATGCATAACATTTGTCTTCCTTTTCTTTTTTCTTTCCCAAAGTCTCATGCATGCTATGTAAGTGCTCAACCATTAACCACATCCCTAACCCAATAAGACATTTCTTAGAACAGCTCTAGCAAATGAAATCAAACAACAAGTAAAAAGGACAATATTTTACGTGCACATGGAATTTCCCCCAGGAATTTAAGTTTGATTTAACACTCAAATATTGGTGATGGGGTAGTGTTAAGCAGTCTAAATGTTAATTAATTGGTCCTGCTTGCTGTCTGATACTTACATTGCCTCTGATTGGTTAAATAAAATGCTGAGGCCTGAGATTGGACAAAAACAGAAAAAGGTGGGACTTCCTGAGATTAGAACAGGAAGCCTGTGCTTTAGACAAACGATTAATTGATTCTAGCCAGGAGCAGCAAGGAAGAGGACACACACCATGGGTTAGAAAAAAGAATCTCATTCCACATGGCCAGAAATATCAGCATAGTGTGGAGAATAGCAGTCCAAGGGGACGTATGTATATATGGGGTCATATTTGGGTAATAGAATTAAAAGCTAGCTTAGATGGGCCAAGATTGCTCAATTTAGGCCAAGGCTTGTTAAAATCCATGTGGTCTCTGTGTGCTCATTTACAATGTCTGGATAAGGACTAACAATTGCCGAATCAATTAACAATAATCTAAATACTGTTAAATAAATTATTAATTATTTCTACAAATGGTGCCCAACGTAATTTAATTAATTTTTTTGTACACATCAGTGTATTCTATCACACCAAGAATTAGAGAAAAATCACCTAACACGGTTGCAGGAGTATATAAAGCATTTGATAAAATTAAACTCCCATATGAAACTAAGACTTAGTTGGAGGGTACTCCCCGCTACACAGTATCCATAAACCTACAGTCAACAGCATTTTTTTTAATAATTTATTTTTTATTTCTTCAAGTTACATCTCAATCACAATCCCCTCCCTACTCCCCCCTCCAGTCCCACCCTTCCACCCTCCTCCCCCTCAACCCCCCATCCTCTTCCCTTC
>CAJQZJ010031933.1:531912-549347 GCA_907164525.1 Lophiomys imhausi | reverse complement strand
TATCTATTCTTCAACCACCTCAGAGACCTGAGAGGGATAAATATATCTGATTATATAGGAAGTGCAGGGCCTGCAGCTTCCAAAACTAAAAAATGACATACCAGTGGCTGCCTGGACAGTTCCCATTTTCTCTCCATACATTACAGCATCAATCTTCAGCCATTTGGCCCCATTCTCTGACAGACATTGGTTGTAGAGCAGGAATTATGAAGGACTTACCTACCCTGTCTTGGCAGAGCTAGGCTGTCGACTTATCTTCTTCCAAGTTTTGTCCTTTTTGGACAGAAGTAGTCAACAGCATTTTTAAATGGTCAAATTCTTGAAGGCTTTTCCTCTAAGGTTTAAAACAAGGCAAGGAAACCTAAAGTCATAACTGTTAGTCAATAGTGCACTGGACATGCTAGCCAAAGCAATAAGTCAGGAAAAAGAAATTATAAAAGCATATGAGATAAGGAAGAAATAAAACTTTTTAATCTTAGGCACCATTGATACCTATGTATACATTTAGAGAATGTTTTTAAAGGTTGCAAGAACTAATTTAATAGCTACAAAAGCCACCTATACAAGAGAATAGAAAATATGAGATAACTAAGGATAACTTTGACAAAATATCTGCAGAAATTTCACACTGAAAAAGAAAAGATAGTTGAAATTTAAAAAGATTTAATTACCATATTCACAGATCTAAAGACCCAGAACTGTCTAATGCCTACAAACTGGCCCATATTTTAATATAGCCACACACATAATCCCACCAGAGTATTTTTAGACATTGATGTAAGGGTTCTTAAACATCTATTAAAATTCAAAAGACCTAGGACAACCATAGAAACACTGAAAAGAACAGAGTTGAGGACTACCCAGTTTCAGCAATGGCTATAAAGTCAACATCACCAAAGGCCTGGGAAAGAGAATACAGCAGTACAATCAGTGTCTACCAAACAATTGATTTTAGATAATAGATCAAGGTAATCAACTGAAGAAATAGTAATCTTTAAAGATTACAACACAATAAACAACAGTCTGAAAAGCTGGAAACAATCCAAACAGCCACCTCATGTCAGTAGAGATGTAAGCAGGACAACTCCTTAGACAAGCCAGAACTACTGACATTCTGCACAGTGTGAGGACATCACCAAATGACTACACTACACAAGGCAGGGGGAGGGGGGAGACAGGAAGGAAGAAAGGAAGGAAGGCAGAGATGGGGATGAAGATTAAGGATAGACTACTGAGAGGGAAGAGGAAGCCTTTGGAGGTGGTATGGGAACACAGACTGGTGCTCATATTCATCAAATAGAACACTTTAAATATATCACTTGTGAGAATTTCTTCCCCAGGGAAATGTAAACAATACGTACCCCTCCTGTACCAAAGTACAATCCCACCAAAGGTCACCCTGAAGAGCTGCTGAGTTTATTGGGCTTACTTTCAGAGCATGGGCAAGGGGTTATTCCCAAGTACATAGGGATCCCAAAGCTGTCACCCTGGAAGGTCTTTAGCTATTTCTCATTGGAAATCATGGTGCCCAGAAAGAAGGGCCTACCATTTTTCAACTCAGAATCCTATTTTCAGTGAAATTTGCTTCAGGGAAGAAGAGAAAATAAAGGCAGTCTCAGGAAGAAGAAAACAAAGTCAATAAAAATGAGTAAATGTGGATTTCCCCCTCATGTGATGTGTCACATGTGATATGGTGATGAACTCAGGGCTGTGTGACATAGCACTAAATGCATGTGCAGGAGACACCCAAGGTGATGCTGTGCTGTTAATGAAGGCTGGTGAAGGACATGAATAGTCTGCATTTCACTTGGAAACTAGTAATGATATTGGTAAACTTATAGTATAATACCTAATACAAAGAACAACCACTCAAAATGCTTCAATAAGCCAAAATAGGATCCTAACAAATGTCCAACTAATCCAAAAGAAAACAGAAACAAAAAGAGAGACCAAATAGAAAACAAAAAATAAAATGGTTTAGTTAAGCCCTGAGATATTAAAATCTGTACTAAGTATAAATGGCCTAAATACACCCATTAAAAGACTAGATATTGGCAGAGCGTGTTTCAAAAAGTGACATAAGCGTATCTGCTCTTATGAAACATGTCTCAAAGCCCCGCATGAAGGCACATGCCTACAATCCCAGCACTCAGGGGGTAGAGGCATGCATATACCTGACCTACACTTATAATGCTTGTGCTGGCTAGTTTTAATTCAACTTGACACAAGCCAGAGCCATTCAGGAAGAAAGAACTTCAACTGAGAAAATACCTCCACCAAGTTGGCCTACGGGAAAGCCTGTGTTCATTTTCTCAATTGATGACTGACATAGGCAGGCACAACTCACTGTGGGCAATGCCACTCCAGAGCTGATGGTCCTGGGTGGTATGAGAAAGCAGGCTGAGGAAGCCATAGGGAGTAAGCTACCAAGGAGCATTCCTCCATGGCTTCTGCAACAGTTCCTGTCTCCAGATTCCTGCCTCAAGTACCTGCCCTGGCTGCAGTCAATTATGAATGTGATATGGAAATGTACGAAAAATAAACCCTTTCCTCTTCAAGTTGATTAGGGTCATGGTGTTTTAATGCAGTAATTAAAAACCTTAAGACTGCCGGGCGGTGGTGGCGCACGCCTTTAATCCCAGCACTTGGGAGGCAGAGGCAGGCGGATCTTTGTGAGTTCGAGGCCAGCCTGGTCTACAAAGTGAGTCCAGGACAGCCAACAATACACAGAGAAACTCTGTCTCGAAAAAACCAAAAAAAAAAAAAAACCTTAAGACTATATACAGGGTGGCTATAAAAGTGTGAAAAAAGGAGTACTTAATTGAAAGGTACATCTACACTCATATAAATCAATGAAATTAACAGTCAGAAAGGGACACAGCCATCAGTCAGTCCACTACGAAGGCATGGTGGTCCTAAAACACCATTCAGTGGCCCTGCAAAACGTATCTGTGAAGCAAAAACTGACAGCTGAAAAGAAACCAAAAGCTAAATTCATAGTTATGGTTAGAACTTTCAACATGGCTCTCTCAAAAACTGACAAAACAGCTGGACTCCTACAAAAAAAATGAACAAGGGTACAGAGGACCACAAGAGCACTGCTAACCAAGAGACTCTACTTGACCTTCACTGAGCACTTCACCACCCACAGCACAGCATGCACTGCCTATGTGCCCTGAGGCACAGATCACATAGACCTTTTTGTGGACTATGGAACCTCTACGGGTTTACAAGAAAACCTGTAGTCTTCTAGTTGGGATCAAACTAGAAATCAATGAGGGGATACTCTCAGTATTTGGAAACTACATTTTAAATACTCTATGTATCAAATACTCTAAATAAAATGTTAAGTGTACTGAAAATTAAACAAAGCATGAAAATCTGAAACAAGGAAACCAATGCTGAGAGGTAGATCTAGACACAAATCACACTAGAAATGAGGAAAAGCCATGCAAGAGGCCCATGCCCATAATTCAGGCATTTAGGAGGCTGAAGCAGGAGGATCACTGCAAGTTCCAAACAAACCCGAGCTACAGAGTGGAAGTCTGAGCTACAGAGTGGAAGTCTGTCTTTTCAAAAAAAAAAAAAAAAATCTGACAGGAGATTATGCATCTCTCACCTCATTAGAGACATTTCCATTTGCAGTAGATGACACAGAGACCCACAACTGGCCCAGGTGCAGACAAAGAGACTTTTAAATGCTCAGCCCTAAATGGGACAAGTGAATCCCCTCCTCCCAACGTTCAGGGATCACTGCAGAAAGGGGGCGGATGACTACAAGGACACAGCAGGGCAGCTGCATATAGGAACTCACAGCAGTTGTGACAGCATGCACAAGAGACAGACAGAGAGACAGAGAGAGGGCCCAAAGTTGGGTGAATAGGGAAGGCACAGTCAATCTTAGAGGAGTTGGGGGAGGGAGGGAATAGAATTAAAAAAAAATGAAAATTCTCAAAGAACTAACAAAATAAAATAAAAAGGAAAAATCTCAAATCAATCCATTAAGCTCCCACCTCAGGATCCAGAAAATGAGCAAAATGAGTCAAATGTAAACAGAAGAAAATAATAACAGAAATCAATGAAACTGAAAGAAAAACAACAACTTATAACTATCAATGAAACAGTTTTGGGGAAAATATCAATAAAACTGATTAACTTCTAGGAAGGCTAAAAAAAAGAGAAGACATAAATTATCAATATTAAAAAGTCACTGCAACTTCTGTAGACATCAAAAGAATGAGGGAACGTTACAAATAATTCTATGCACATTTGATAACTCAGATGAAATAAACCAATTCCTTGAGAAACCAAGCTGCTGCAATTCACTACAACACACATACAGTCCTTTGAGTATTAAGGAATCTGAATTTGAAACTTTCAAAAAACTTAAATCTCCAGACTCTGGAGGCTCACTGAAAATTTATCTTACACTTAATGAATAATTAACACCAATTATACAGTCTCTTCTAGAAAGTAGAATGGGGTGCACCTTTCAATTCATTTCATGAATCCAGAATTATCAAACCAGATAAAAATAGTTTAAAATCAAGAAAACAGCTAATGGTATTCCTCATGAACAAAGGCATAGAAATTCTTAACAAAATTAGAAAAGAGAATTCACCAATAAACAAGTATAAATCATGACCAAATGGGATTTACTTTAGGGAATGCAGGATTGTTCAATATTCAATGTAATCTGCCATGTTAACAGGATAAAGAAAGAAAACCACATGATCATATCAGTCGATGCCGAAATCGCATCTAAAAATTCGTCTATCAGTCACGATAATCTCAGGAAACTGAGAACAGAAACTTCCTCAAGTAGGTGAAGATATCTACAGTAGAATCCGTAGTCAACATACTTGATAGTGAATATTTTCTCCATATCAACTGCAAAGCAAGGGTAGCTAAGCTCACCACCCTGCTTCTGCATCAAGCAAGAACAGGACGCCAAAGCCTAGTCAGGGACCTACAAACAGTAACAATCTTCCTATATAATAGCAATTAACACATCAAAATTAGAGACACAACTTAATCTATAATATTCAGACTAAAAACCGAAGTACACTGGGGCTGGTAAGATGGTCCAGTTGGTAAGGACACTTGTCACCAAGCTGGATGACCTCAAGTCATCCTTCAGCGACCACAAGATAGAAGGAGAGGACAGACTTACTTCTACAGTTATGCCTGACATCCACACATGCACTATGGTTTGCTCCCACATGCATAATAAATAAAAATGCAATCTTAAAAAGTACTCACACTTAGATCTACCAAAACATGGGTATACTTGTATGCTTAAAAAATATAAAATGGCCAGGTGTGGTGGTGCACACCTTTAATCCCAGCACCTGGGAAACAGAGGCAGGTGGATCTCTGTGAGTTCAAAAGCTAGCCTGGTCTACAAAGTGAGTGCAGGACAGTCAGAGATACACAAAGAAACCCTGTATCAACACCCCCCCCCCAAAAGTATAAAAATTTGCAAAGGAAATCAAAGAACCAAATACTGTACTATGGTTGAGGAATTAGAAAACTCAATGTAAAAGATAAAGATGTTTGCCAGATGTGGTGGAGCACCCCTTACATCCCAGAACTCTGGGAGGCAGAGGCAAGCAGATCTCTGTGAGTTTGAGGCCAGCCTGGTCTACAAATCAAGTCCAGGACAGCCAGGGATACACAGAGAAACCCTGTTTCAAAAAAACCAAAGCAAAAGATGTTCAAATCCTACACAGATTTAACAACAGTGCCCTTCAAAATCCCAAGGAAATTTTTTGTTGACATAGACAAGTTATTCTAAAAGTCATAGGACAGACATCTCTAACAGCCTTGAAAACACAACTACAAACAAACATAACTGGGAGGCTGAAGCAGGACTGTCACAGGTTTAAGAGCAGATGGGGCCACACGGTGGGTTCCAAGGCAGCCAGAGCCACGTGGAAGAACTTAGCTGCACAGCTTCAGTAACAACGTTATATGGTACTAACAAAGGGACAGACAGGAGAACAGAACAGAGAATGGGTTCATCACTTTTGGTCACAGACTCAAAAGGAAAGACCATCTTTTCCACAAATGCAAAAGTATTTGGCCTTCCAAAGGGGGAAGTGGGGGGACCTCAACCCAAGTTCATATGTTATATAAAAACTAACTTTTAAACTGGACAATATGCTTAAATATTACATGAAGAATAAAATGTGTAGAAAACTAGAAAGTTTTTGGGATGGTAGGCAAAAGGTCCTTATACCTGATACCTAAACAATTCATAAATGAAAAAACAGAGAAACTAGACTAGATCAAACTTTAAAACTTTTGCCATGTGAAAGATTATGTTAAGGGGAAAGATAAATGCCTACTGAAGCAAACATCTACAAACACACACACACACACACACACACACATATGCACACATGCACATGTACATGCACACAGAGGGTTCTGACCAAACTCAGCCAAAAACCCTGCAAAGTCAACAGTTAAAAAAAAAAAAAAAAAAAAATCAAGAAAATGCCACACAGGGGCGCTTGATAGATGTGGTTCAGTGGTTAAGAGCACTGGGAGCTGCTCTTCCAGAGGACTCCGGATTCAACTCCCAGCACTCACATGATGGTGTTTTCAGACACCACCACAGGGGTAAAGGCACACACTGCTACTTTGTTCCCTCTTCACTCAATCTTACACAAGGAGTGAGAATGTTAACCTTATTCCTTAATGGGCATATAAATTCATAATTACCCAAAACTTAAATTCTACATTTAAAAAAAGAAAAATCAACTTCTCTGTCTATCCAAATAATTGAGGCTTTATTTTTTACAAGTCTTTGCAAACGTGAACCAGACATTTCTGTAAGCAGAAGGAAGTATCAAGACACTATCCTGTCCATTGTCTGAGGGAACTTTGGTCACTAAAGTGCATGGCTGGGGGCAGGGGAGGCCTAAAGAGAAGACAGCTCCTCCCCAGCAGACAGAGGAAGCCACAATTTCTTTTTTTTTTTTTTTTTTTTTTTTAAGATTTATTTATTACATATACAGTGTATAGTCTGCAGGTATATCTACAGGCCAGAAGAGGGCACTAGATTTCACTATAGATGGTTGTGAGCCACCATATGGTTGCTGGGAATTGAACTCATGACCTCTGGAAGAGCAGCCAGTGCTCTTAACCGCTGAGCCATCTCTCCAGCCCGGAAGCCACAATTTCTGACAGAACATCCTGAGGCAGCCTTGCTGGTCTTCAGCACAATGCCTATCACTGCACTCACTACAGCAAGCACCAAGTGTCCTCCGCTCCTGCTCCAGAGCAAGACAATTCACAGAAGTTTTCCAGAATCAAGCGGCAGGAAACCAGGGCCCAGGGGCTGGTCATAAAACCACTTTCCCTGTTTTCAGTAAATCTTGCTTTAATGTATTTTCTATCAAAACAAAACATGAGAAACACCCATGCCTTTAGCAAAACAAACTCAGCTCTGAAAAAAACAAAACAAAACAGCCTGTGAGGAGGGGGTTGTGGGCTATGAGGACCTCCAAACCTCCATTGCTTTGCTCTGGAGCAGTCTCTTGCCAGCAGAACCACGCTGACAGGGACAGGGGCCCACAGGGGCAAGCAGCTCCTCATCTCTCACCTGCTGCAGGGTGGGACACCAGAGGGATAGCACCTATAGAAATGAGGTCTCCTGCCCTCTGGCCATGAGGGACAAGGGCCTCCTAACCACAACTTGGCCTTTCTGCTCCACTGGACCAGAGTAAATGACTGTGGCTCTCATGTCCACTTGATACTTCGGGCAAGAGCTGATACCTTCCTCGCAAGGGTTTTAATTCAGCACTGAGCAGACGGTTTTCTGAGGATTTGGGTTTTGTTTTCTTTTTCTTCTCCTGCTTTGGTACATGACAACTGGCTCCTCATTTGCAGGTTTCCAATTGTAAGCCTGTGTGTCCTTTTGATCCCTAAACCCAACTCACTGCCCAGAGGAGAGCTGCTTTGTCCCAGCTTACCCAAAGCACTCTACATCTGAGGCTTCAAACACTGGCAGCTCCGATGACTCTGAAGACACCTGGGATACTTGGGTATCTATAAATTATGCAGGACCAGCAGTTTTGGAGAAATGTTTTGTTGCCTAATTAGTTTCAACACCATTGAAAGGAAAGGAGATGGGGGGGGGGGGGGGAAGGAGGGTGGGTAACTCACATGCTACCCACAGAAGCCACTTGGAAGTGAGAGGCCACCACCAAGGCTGGCTTCTCAGCACACAGCTGCAGGAAGGAGTCAAGCAATGAAAATCCCCCACCTCCTCTGCCCTCTTAGCCTGACTTCACCAGACAGACCCTGCCCACTTGTACCCTCTCTCACCTTGGAATCCTTCCCATTTTTGCCTAGGCTAGCCTGACACCTGCCTATCTTTATGTCAGGGAAAAGGCTGCTCCTAATGCCGTATCTGGTCCATCTTCCACCTTCGACAACCTCTGCTGACTCGGCCCTCTCGCTGCCACTCCCCCTCACTCTTCCAGCCCAGCAGTCTTGCTTCTGAGCGTTTCCTATACCTTTTCTGAGACCCACCCCAATCTCTGAGTTCAGGTACAGCAAGCAGCCTGTCACTCCAAGCCCTGGGCATTTGGCTGAAGGATGGAAATGGGGGACTGTTCTCGGAAGAACGCAGAAATGGAGACAATGACTTGAGACAGTTAGCAAATGATCTCCGGTCCCCTAGTCCAAGATGCTTCCCCAATTCAGAGAGAAGGGAAGTCATTAAATTGCATTTTTATAAATGAACCTTTGGCATTTTTAGCTTCAAGCAGCAGCAGCACCTAGAAAGCCTTTCTAAGGCAGCTCAGTGCAAGCCAGCACATCTGGTGACTAATGGCAGGAAGCTGGTCAGAGTATCTCACTGTGTGAGGGAGGGTGGGGGTTAACCCTGGACAGATTGTACACGGAGAGTGGGCTAGCCTCCAGCTGTCACAGAGCTTCCTCATCCTCTGGACAGTCTTTGGAGCCTTCCCAAAACATTCCTGTACTTTGGTCCCTATGCTGACTTAATGTGGAACTGCAGATGAAAAGCAAGGGGACGTGCCTCTTCTCACCCAGCCCTCTCCACCTTTCCCCTTGAACTCAGGGCCAGGGCTCTTGGGAATGAAATGTTTATCTGAGAAGAGGCTAGAGGCCAGATGAAGAGAGGACTACCGCCCCTCTCCCAGAAAGAGCTCTTAGAGGAGTCTAGGGCCATGTGCAGGCTGGGTAATTACGGGCGAGCTAGCTCGTGCCTCTTGCCCTGCTCACCTTCCACTCAAATGCATGGTGTGGTGTGATGCTGAGATGTGCTTATTAATTTCACTCATTTGACACCACACTCTCCTGCCCTGAGCTAGATGTTACAAGAAAATGATAGGGATAGATTGTGCCCCTGTCAGGCTTCCAGGGACTTTCAGAAAGCCAAACTATCAAAGGTCATCTGCCGCCCACTAGCCAAGCAGTCTGGATGACCTCAAAGGTGCAGTCAGAACGCTACAGATACTGATGGACAGAGAACAGCGGGAAGCTGTGAGATCCAAGCCCAGGGCTGGAGCCCCCGGGTGCCCAGGACGGTCCACAAGAAGAGCTGGAGCCTTTCAGCCCAGCCTGATGCACGATGTGCCACCTCAGACCCAATTCATCAAAACACACTTCAGCTTCTCAAATCAGGAGCATTTTTATTAGCTTCCCCAAGAGTTTTATGGCACAAAGCCATACCTAATGATTCTATTTTATGGAAAGTTAGACATTCCAACTGGGCTTTGAAGACAGGAGGCTGGCCATGTGCAAATCTTTGTCAAAAAGAGACCCTCTCCATCTCTTCACATGCGTCTCAACAGTAGGGAAGGGGAGTTTTTGTTTTCTTGAGTCTTTTTGTTTTTGAATGGACTCCTCTTTCTGCAGGGAGGACCTGGAGCAGACTGACCAAAGCAATTCTCAGTGGGGCTAACTTTCCTCCTTCCCTAGGGGACATCTAGAAACAGCTGGGCTGTTCTTCCACTTCAACTAAGCAGAGGTCAGGGATGTTGTAAGTGACGGTCTACGATGCATAGGACTGCCCCATAACAAAGAATTACTACATTACTGGCCTTGACATTGGGAAGCCCTGACTTAGGGCTCCTGCCCACACACTAAACTATTCATTGCACAAGACTGCACAAGTTCGCTGCTGGCCATGGGCAAGGACACCACCACAAACTCGGAACATTTACACTCCTGGGACAACACAAGAAAGCCTCCAGGGTCTTTCCTAAATCCTTTTCATGAAGCATTAAAACTAGAGGTGACTTTGGAAAACAATGGATCTAATTAATTAAAAGGTGAAAGATGGCCACCATGGATATCAAATGACAGTTACAGCCAAAGCCAGGAAATCATTCCCATGCCCCATGGCCTCAGCAGGTGCTCTGAGTCCCAAAGCAGAACACTCCTAGTTACCTCTTCTGGTTATGACTTTCCTCTTCTGGTCATTCTAAGTTCTGAGAGGGAAAATGCACATCTTCCACACAGGGACTGAGGTTCTTGGTCAGAGAACAGAACAGACAAGTTACCATCGTGTCTTACCACATCATAGCCGGTCGGGGCTCGGTTCCGGGAAGCCACTACTCCGACTCCCGTGATGGGGTCCATTGGCGTTTCTGGCAAGGCTTCTGAAAGCTCTTTGACTTCAGGCATGGTGGCTTGGTGCTGGTTTGGAAAAGGAAATGGAGAGCACAGAATTCAAACTCAGTGTTCAATGTGAGTGACGAAGGTTTCAAATAGAGAATTCTGGGGCAGCTATCCTCACTGAGCTCTGTGTTCCTCGCCTGGCCTTTTCTGACCTTGATCTCAGATCAAGAATTCAACCACCACATCTCAAGCTGTGAGCACGGATTAGCTGAGGCTTGTGTCTGCTCTCAGGAGCTCATTTCTACTCAATACAAAAGCACAACATCATATATTCCAGGCTGGCCTTGAACTCGTATCCTCCTGTCTCCACTGCCCTCCTGAGTGCTCACATTACAGGTGTGTACACCTAGTTTTATGTGGTGTTAGGGATGGAACCCTTTATGCAGACTAGACAAGCATGCTATCCACTGAGCCACGTGACAGCCCCACATTATTATTATTTTTTGTTTGTTTTTCTAGACAGGGTTTCTCTATGTAACACTCTGAGCCCTGGCTGTCCTGGACTCACTTTCTAGACCATGCTGGCCTTGAACTCACAGAGATCCACCTGCCTCTGCCTCCTGAGAACTGGAAGGTGTATGCCACCATACAACTGCCTGATTTCTGACCAGGAACCAATACTAGATGAGCCACCCCTGGCAATGTCTCAGAGCAACACAACAACCCGCTGTCCTGTACACAGTGCCCTGGTATGGAGAAACCACAGCTAGACATTCAGCAGAGAATTCAACGAGCTCCAAAAACACAGAAAGCATTTGGGCATGGGCACTAGAGGTATGTGTAGCTTCAGTCCACACTTACAAGTTAGTATCTGAACAAGAAATTAAAGCTTGGGGACTCCCAGCTTTCTCTCAAGTGTAAAATGAGGTCTTGATCCACTCCCTAGCTATTGAGAAAACTGAAAGAGGATATAAAAGAAGGGCCCAGGGAGGTCCATGACACAGTAGTTACTCAGAAAAAAAGCAGGTGGACTGCAGGGCTTAAGAGCACATGGGTTCTGGCTGGAGCCAGAGACGGGAGGCACCATGCACTAGAGGTCTAGTCCAATTCTTTGTCTAGTTTAACCCCACGAGTCAAGTGGCACTTACTCAAAGCTAAGCACTAACAGTGATCCTAATTCTCACCGGTCGCTTGGATGAAAAGAAGATACATGGAATCTATTCTGCCGTTCTCTGCCTCCATACAGTACCAACAGAGGAGGCTGATGAGGTAGGGAGAGCAGTGGACCTGGTCGCTAGAGTGGTTGTGCACCAGAAGAAACCAAATAAAACCAGCAACACATGATACAGAGTGTTTTTACTGGGCAAACAGTGACAAAGAACAAAATAAATTCCAGTTCACTCTGCAGCAATTAAACTCCACTGGCTGTGGAGCTCTCAAGGCTGGCTACAGCTTCAAAAGGAAACCAAACATCCTGCCTGAAGTGGCAGCAGGAGGCACATTCTTGCTCCTCAGCCTCTTATCGAAGAGCACTGGCCGCATCAAGATGTCTGTAGCCTACCTCACAGGAACCATCAGAATGCTATGTGCAGGTTACCCGGTTAGTCAGCGGAACCCACAGAGCATTCCGGAAACAGACTTGTTCCTGCCCTGTGCTTGGCACCCCTGCCCAAGTTACAGAGTTAAATTTTATTTGCTGCTACCAAATATAAGCCTACAACAGCCTGGGGTAGAGGGTGGAGACTGCCACCACTGTACCCTTTCCTTGTTTTGATTTTCATTTTCTAGGTAGGTTTTGTCTATAACAGCTCAGGACCAGGAGTTCTTATACCCAGTAGGTATTAAGTAAATATTTATCAAGTGGCTCCACTTGTGTGACCTCAATATGGGTTTAGGGTTAAATATCTGCACCTGCCGGATCCAGAGCAAGTCACTAAACAAAATGCCTCCGTCCCTGAAAAATCCTGTATTTGGGGGAACATAAAAACCACACGGCTGCAGTTTGCAAAATATTGGTACCTGCTGTCGGTTACCAAAAATGCTTTGCAATTAACAACTCATTAGCAGAATGTACAAATCCTGCCAGTGTTAAATATCATGCTGTGAATTTAATAAAGAACATGTGAAGCAAAAAAAAATTTTTTTAATACTACTGCCTTTACTATCAAAGAGAAAGAAATACAGAATGAAAAGGAGAAAAGGAAATGAAGCAAAGGAGAAGAGGGACTGAGGAGGAAGAAGGGAGGCAGAGAAAGAGCAAGACTAAGTGCGCACACAGAGGGATATGTCATTTGCTGGAAAACCCGTGTTCCCGGATGGCAATGCGCTCCACGAGGCATGCTTGCTGTCAGTTGCAGGAGGGTGGGTGTGCTTGCCAAGGGAAGATACTGCTCCCACAATGCACCGGGGGGGGGGGGCACCCAGCAACAGCTTCCAAGATGGCTGCAGTCAGCCTCCGGCTGAAGCAGACAAAGAGCTGGGCCTCAGAGCTCAGGAGCCCGGTTTGCTCAGCCCACTGCAGGTGTGGCTCAGGCAGCACGGCCATCTCCATGCTCGCCCCGCCTCTTTCCCTTGGTTGCAGGGCCCTGGGGATCAAGGCAGCCTTTGTGCCTCGGAGACAAATGGCTGTTCCAGGGGCTGGGGCCCACTAGGCGGTGGGACATGGCTGCCACCAGCCAAGGAGCCTCTTAATGAGAAACGCCCGAGATATCCACAGCAGAGGCCATCGCTCAAAGTGGCTTGCCCTGAATTACATATTTTCTGACTGCAAATTACTTTTAACAGCGTCTCTACCGTCACTTCAATTGACCTTCCTAACAAAAGGCCATTTATTAACTTGCACTCCATGTTTCCTCAGGCTGCTTGGAGCCTCCAGCCAGAAGGGAAGGCACGTGAGCAGACCAGTACCCTGCCACCCAGGCCTCTGCCGGGAAGAAGGGCCATGAATGTGAGCCCAACAGAGGGCCAAAAGAGAGAGCCAAGGGGCATGTGTTTAAACCAGCATTGACCCACCAGGCAGGTGACTGGGTAAAACACTTCCTGCAGCAACTCTTGGTTCTGTCATAGTGTCTCTTCCTGCCATGAGAACGCACCCCTGTTACATTTGTACAGAACTCTGCAAGCTCAGGATTTTCTCAGGTTCCTTGTCAGCTAATATTCGCCTTAGAGGGTGCACCACGTTAGCCTTATTTTATATAAGGGAAACTGAGGCTTGAATGCAGACACCCAGCAGCTGGTAGCTGGCAGCAGGCAGAGACATCCTCCTCAGTCTAACCTATGTTCTAGCCCACTACACGCACAGACCAACTCTCTGCCCAAATGCGAAAGCAGGTTCAACACTAATTATATTTTAAAATGCCAAAGTGCTTTTCTCTCTAGCCATAGCTCAGTAAGTCAACCAAAGGGGGGAAAAGTACAGAAAGATAAAAGTAACATGGGACTAATTTTCCTCACACCTCAGTTTCGAGATTCAACATTCCTCTCATAAATAATTTACAACAATAAAAATGAGCTAAGGCCATGTTTGTGTAGGACAGAGGTAAATTCAGGCCTAATGAGGGAGAGCTGAGCTCCGCATAGGGGGGAATGGGTTGATGTATGGCCTGGCATGTGCAGGATCCACAGCACACAGGGGCTCCATTACCAAGCACAAGCAGCAGAGCAGACCTGGAGGAAGAGAGGCGAGAGGCAACACTGTGCCATCCAGCTGTGGCAGCAGGAAGCCAGAGTGGGCTCCCTATTTGGGTGGCTAGATGGCAACTACTGAGCCAATCTGAAACGCACTGGGTTCTCAACACAGGCCAGGCAAGCAAGGAAGGCGTTGGGCACTTAGGAGTCACATCTGCTCTTGGTCGTGGTGACAGTGACCTTGGGCTGTTCTCCTAATGAAACCTTCCAGGCCTTCAGATGTCATTCTCCAATGACCTTTCCTGAGTGGGCATGTGGCCTCTGCCAGATCATTCCCAGGCTGAGGGCTGCAGAGCCCTGCTCCAGGCATCTGTTCTTGTGTCTCCCTGAGAGATTCCTCCTCAGGACAAGAGAGTAAGGCAAAAGTGTGTGCATGAGGTGAGTTTGATCTTCCAAGGGAGGGAGTCTTTCCCCTCCACACCATGATAGATCCATTTATGATGGAGGACTGGCCAGGAGGAGGTCTGACAGCCCAGCACCTTAACAACACTGCCATCCCAGGCTCATGAGGAAGTGAACTTTAACTATGAAGCTCCTTCACAGTCTAGCGGGTAGACACCACACCGCTCCCTTGTAGCTGATCAAAGAGTTACCACAACCATGCACTTAATCCCTGAAAGCCAGCAGTTCTGGGCTTTAAATGATGGCACTCATTGTTTCAGAATCAAAGGCTGCCGGGAGAAAAGGAAGCTACTGTAGCATAGCTGAAAACTCGGGGGAACTTTGATATCATCTCTGTTTAATTTCCACGGCCTTAGTGAGCCTGGGGTTTATCTCGTTTTATCAACTCCAGTACTGAAATCAAAACCCAGATAACAACACGCACTCCCTCCGCAGAGGCCCTTCCAGCGGTGGGTGGGGAGTGGGCCAGGGAGTTTAAAGTGCTTTCCAGAGCAGGACTGCAGGGGGCAGGAGCTGCCACCTTCAAAGGAGGCCAGGCATCCCTGCCATCCTGGCCTCCCTGCTGAGAGCATGGACAAGGCTGGCTCAGAAGCCATGCCAGCGCTGCCCACCAGGGCTACAGGCGTGATCACATATCTTCTGGAAAGAGCAATTTCAAAGTACTAAGCGGGGGAGGGGTGGGCAGGTTAAACTGGCCCACTGTAATTGAAATGACAAAATCAGTGCGTTAATTAAGTCCCTACAGAAGGATGAGCTGTGTTCAGTTTTCTTGGAGTCCAAGCTCAAGGGCACCGTAGACACAAAGTGCCCATTCCCTCTCTGCTGTTTGTGGGGCAGGAAAGGAAAGTGAGACATTGTCCCCTCCAAGGGCACAAGGGCAGACTCTCCCCAGTAAGGCTGCTGCTACAGCCAGGTATCTTTGGGCAGGGAAAGCTCTGCACTTCTTTCCCAGTGTCAGGGATGGTCTGCAGGGGTCCATGCCCACTCTGGAGCCTCCCAAGTGACGAGGAAGAGATAAAAGGCACAGCCCTATCCTCAGGAAGGTAGGAGTGGCTGGGCCTCCCCCAACTCACACCACACTGCCCAGAACACAGAAGTACAAAAGCCTGCCTCACCTGGAGGCTTCAAGCTGAGACTGGGTGCCATGAAGCACCCAGGAGAGTGTGCAGCCAGCAATCAGGCTGCCAGACAGGGATACACACAACTGAAAGACATCTGCTGTAGAGCCTCACTAGAGGACCTGGTCTACCTGAACCTTGGTATGTGCACGGCTAAGCTGGTGACCCAGTAGGAGTTAAATCCCTGTGGCAAAGGTGGTTGGATAGGCAAGTGGCAGCAGGCCACTGACTATTGGGAGGGGTGTTCTGATATCAGGGAATGATGGCAAATACTTTTTCTAAGCTCTCCTAAGTCACAAAGACTTTTCCAGCTGGGAAACAACAAACAATGGTGAGTACTTCCTTTTCCCCCCAGTAAAGATCTGGTGCTTTCCTAATAGAAGAGTCAAATGCTTCAGTTCAGTCAGACCTTTCTCACTTATACTAGTCCTCTGAGGACCATACATGGTTTCCATAAAGCATACAGAGCATCTGTAAAAACAAATGTAGGGTGGAGCTTCCCAGCACTGCCCAGGCAAAGCTGTGCAAAGGAACCCAGCTCAGCACAAGCCCTGGAATACAGCTGAAAGGTAGAGAGTACACCAGAAGACAATGAGTCTCACTCTGCCTTATTTAGGATCACAGCAAATGAGGGTTGATTTGCCCATTCCATTGGTTCTAGCCTGGTAGTACCATATTGGAAGGCCCTGACAGATGGAAAATACCCAGCAAACAAAATCATCCCAAGAGGTCACAAGAGCAAGGGTCCTTTTATGTTTAGTGCCATAGTATAAGTAACACACACACTGTCCTGATGACCAGTGTCAGCAGGGTATAAACACCATGTTCTGTCAGTGCCAGGCTGCTGGGCTCCCACAGCCCATATCCTTTTTGGCTCTCCCATCTTGAGTGTTTCTTGGTATATTCATCAATCCAACCAGTCCATCTGACAGCTGACAGCTCCCACAATGGCCTTCCAGTTCTCTCCTAAAACTCAGGGGTGTATCTGGTACTCTCTTGGCTGACTTTACCTGCATACCCCACTGACACCCCCAACTTGGCTCACCTTGAAACATCCTCCCACATTTCCTCCCTAACAGGGTCAGACATCTGTGGAAAGCTAGGATGAGAGGGATGCCCTCCTGAATTTAGGAGCAGGAGTCTTCAGACTGAGGGCAGCATGTATGCGGGAGTGTCTCCTGGGAAGCTGCTAAAACCAAAAAAAGCCCTAACCCCCACACTAGAAACAGGCTCTTGGGGGCTGCCAGGGACTGGGGCAAGGAGCCTAAAAAGTTGCATTCAATGTGTGCAACTGGCATCAACAGGATGCCAGTTGATGCTCAAACAGCAGGTCACTACCTGCAATTCAAGAACCCGATGGTTGGTTCTTATTACATGTCTGATAAGCAAATGGTGAATGAGAGAAATGAAATGAACTTGAAGGAGACCTTCCATTGAGAAGAATCTCAGAATGAGTTCCCTATCCTCTCCCTCCTCATCTCAGGTCAGCCAAGAGTACCCAGCTTCTCTCCAACAAACACCCACCCCCACCATTCAACATCTCAGGCACTTCTTGAATTTTCCCAAGCCTTCTCCAACTGCCCATCCAAATGCCACCATCACCCAGAGCTTTAATATCATCCTTAG
>CAJQZJ010031933.1:514124-531512 GCA_907164525.1 Lophiomys imhausi | reverse complement strand
CTTAGCACGTGGTCTTAGCATACACACATGCTCACGTACACAAGCATGAACAAAGGTGTGTGCACACACACCCTTGTTGCTCAGGCTACATACACTTTCCTCAGTGTTCAAAGATGTGCTATGTGCACCATGCTGATAGTAGGTACTCAATACATGGTCTACAAATGGATAAAGAATGAATGAATGAATGAATGAGGTTCTTGCCCTTCAAATAATGCCCAAAATTCAGTGGATTAAGGAGACTGCACAATACGCAGAAGCAACAGTGTCAGCAAACCTATTTGGCCCCTTCTGATGGGACCCCCAGCATGGTCACTGATGGCCCAGAAGGACAAACTGAATTCCAGAAGTACCCACGGTGAATCTCAATGCAATAGCAATGTGTGAGGCCTAGAAGGGGCTAAGAGTGTCCCAGATGGCTGCAAGGAGAATGTCTGTAGACATAAGGTTATTGTATAATCCAAATGCTGATTTCTGTACCCCCATATCTGGTTGCAATCCTTGTTCTGAGAATCTCCTGTTTCAATGTTATGTAAACACTGCTCTCCAATTGTCCCATGATATATACCAATTAAGCAGTTTACAGCCAGTTGCTGAGCAGGAGAGCAAATAGGCCTGGACTTCCTGCCCTGCAGGGGAGGAGGAGTTAGAGGAGGAGTAGTTGGGGATTCAGCTGCAGGCAGAAGTCCAGGAGAGATGAGGAAGATTCAGCTGGAGCAGAGAACGGATTTAAAAAACAACAACAGAAAAAAAACTAGTATCTTGGGGATTTTGGCAAAGAGAGGGAGTCAGAATAACACAGAGGGTTAAGAACAAACTGCTCAAGATTGTGCTATAAAGCCATGTTAAAATAATATAAAGAGACAGGCGTGGTGGTGCACGCCTTTAATCCCAGCACTCAGGAGGCAGCGGCAGGTGGATCTCTGTGAATTCAAGGCTAGCCTGGTCTACAAAATGAGTCCAGGACAACCAGGGTTTGTTACACAGAGAAACCCTGTCTCGAAAAAACAAAAAACAAAACAAAACAAATATATAGTCCCCATTATTTGGGGGGTAGCCAGGCTAAGAGAGCAACTGTGAAACAAACACAGTTATATAAATTTACACTAACAAATGTCCAAAGGCGCTTGTCCATCAACAGCAGCCTCACTCCCTACCCTAGCTCTGGATCTGGGCTGAGAATGGATAATACAATGATACAATGCAGACTGAGAGAAGCTCCACAGTGCTGAGTAGCAACAGAAAGATGTGAACCCAGCTTGCAGGGAATATCCTAAGGCAAAGGGCTGCAAATGAGGGGGCACCTCCTTTAGAAGTAAGAGCTGGCCTCTCTAGAGAGACGGGGAGGGGGGGATGGTAGAGTTTTGCCATCAACAAAGGCACAGTGGTGTGAACAAATGTGGACTTCTGGGGGCACAGTAAGCAATAGATGGACTCTGAAACAAGTTTGTGAAATGCCAAAACAAACAAACAAAATCCAACTACACTCAATTAAAAAAAAATGGTACTGCTGCCTATCCCACAGACTAAGCAATGGCGCTTAGGGTAAGAAGGGAAGCCAGTGGTCCAAAGCAGGGTATATCAGGACTTCAACTATATGTTTCTCCCACCTACACGGCCTCCTTGAAGCCTCCCCAGGCTCCCTCATGTTAGTAGCCAGTGTAGGAGAAGGCACAGCCTTGGAGTCAGACCAGAAAGCTCAGACATTCACAGCTGTGTGGCTCTACGCAAATCAATCAACCCAGACCTGAGTTTTCACCAAATGAAGCAGGAGTAGTAGATATATTTTCTCTACAGAATTACAATGTGCATAAAACATATTGAATTGCATCAGAGGACACGGTCAATGGAGTGAAAAGGCAACTGAAAGGATGGGGGAAGATACTTGCCAACCATATCTATCTGCTCATAACATCTGATGAGGAGTTATATTCAAATCTATGAAGAACTCAACAAGAGTCAGCTTACTCATTTTTAGTGGACAAATTACTCGAACAAACATTTCTCCAAGAATGGGAGGAGATGCACGGGCAACATGCAGCACAGGAGAAGATGTTTGACTATAAAGTCCCTGGGAAATGAAAGTTAAAATCCAAGCCACAGTGAAGTGTCTTATACGCATTCTGCTGACTACCTCCAAAAAGAAAAGCAAGTATCCAGAGGTAACAAACGTTGGGAGGACATGGAGAAATCAGAAGCTTTGATGGTATTTGTGGGAATGTACACAGCAGCCATCATTTTAAGGGGGAAAAGTATGCTAATTCCCCTGAGGATTAAAAATAACATTTCCATATGATCCATTTCTAACAATATACCCCCCAAAGAATTGAAACCAGAGTCAGAACAGCCTCATTCAATGGCTGAAATATGATGAATGGGCAAATGAAATACAGTCAATACGTTCAATCATATATCATTCACCCTTCAAAGGGAAGGAAAATCTGACCCGTGCTATAACATGATGAACTGCAAGGATATTGTGCTAAGTAAAACAAGCCATTCAGAAGTTACACATCATAGGATTCCAGCTCCATAAGGCTCCTGGAGTGGCCATGCTGAGGAAGACAGAAAGTAGAATGGAGGTTGCCAGGGGCCATAAGAGAGGGAGTTGTTTAATGATTTTAGGTTTATAAGCCAAAAACTGTCTAGCAATTAGATCCGGAGAGATTATTTTTGGAAAAATACATGAGGATCACAGTTCAGTCCCCAGAACCCATGTCAAAAAGCCAGACAGAAGTGAGTGGGTGTCACTAGAAATATGGCTCAGCTGTAAAGAGCACTGGTTGCTCTTCCAAAGGAGCTGGGTTCAGTTCCAAGCACCCACATGGTGGCTCACAGCCATCTGCAACCCCAGTCCCAGGGGATCTGACGACGGGGACCAGGGAAGCACACTGTACACTGACAGGCATGCAAGCAAACATTCATATACATATAATAAACTTTAAAATAAATAAATATGTAAATTAAAACCCAGAAATAGTAACACACGCTTGTGATCCCAATGCTGAGGAGACAAGAGACAGGAGGCTGTCTGGGGCACACTGGCCAGCCTCGCCTAATCATCATGAATCCAGGCCAATGATAGCTCCTGACTCAAAAGACAAGGTGGATGGTTCTGAGGAACAGCACCGGAGCTTGGCCCCTGGCCTCCACACACATGCAAATGCACGCGCACACACACACACACACACACACACACACACACACACACAGAAAAGCTCTACAGATTAGCTATACAACAATGCGACTAGACTCACTGTCACTGATCTGTACCCTTAACACTGGCTAAGTCGGTAAAGTTTATGTTACCTGCATTTAACACTTTTTCTAAAGCATCAAGAACAGAGGTTCTCAAACTTCAGCAGGCATAAGAACACTCCAAGTGTGTTTACTAAGGACAAAGGTTCCAGAGTCTCTTTCCCAGGGAAGTCTGGTCTCTGCATTCTCATAAACTCCCCAGGCTTATTTAGCTCATTAAGAACTCATATATAAGCCAGGTGGTGGTGGCAGCACACACTTCAGTCCCAGTACTCAGGAGGGAATCTCTTTGAGTTCGAGGTCAGCCTGATAATTAAAAATAAAAATAAATCTTTAAAAACTCATGTGTGGGCCAGGAAGATGGTTCAGCACATAAAGGCACTCGCCACTAGGCCCGATGACTTGACTTTAATTCCTGGGGTGTACATGGTGGAAGGAGAGAAATCACACAAGCTATCCTCTGACCTCTGCACACATGTGACCATCACCCTACTATCACACACAAAGATGATTTTTTTAAAAGAATCATATATTTCTCTCCTGAGCAGTGTTCAGTTTTTTAAATTTTTTAAAGAGTGCATATATGTATGTATATACATATATATATAATGTGCACACATATCTGTATCAACAGATAAAAAAGAATATAGGGACACATAAGTAAAAATCCCAGCTGGAAGGCCTTCCTTCCTCAGGGAAGCTGAGCTACTGAGCTCCCATGTGTGGTCCTGGGATCTGGGCCCATGGGGCTCTCATATTTCTGCCAGGACAAGCTTAGCATCTTGCCAGGAGTGTGTCAACTAAGCCAAACACATGCCTGTAGGATGTCCCCAACAAGGGAGTAATGTCATACACACACTTCTGGTGGCTCTGCCTCCTGGGCAGCTGGAGCAAGGAGGCTGACTCAGGCCCTTGCTCTCCAAACAACACTAAGAAACCACAATTCTCTGGGGTCACACAGTAAGCTGAAGGCCAAGGAGAACCCCCAGGGACAGCAGAAGAGACAAGAGAGGAAGCAGTTCATTGCAGGTGCCCTACACCCTGACACCACCAACTGACAAAGAAGGCTCTGCTCACCATCTGCAGCCAGGAACCAGAATCCTGAGCCCAATCACATCCAGGCTCTGCAGCCATTTATTATCTTTGCTGCCCCAGCAGTACCTGACACTTCCCATACTCAACTCCAACACTATCATCATGTGGCTGTGCAGTGAGGCTATCACTCTTTGGACACCTAACGTAAGAGCACTTCTAACTGGCCATAGCAGAGGGACCCAAGCCACTTGGCTTCTGACCTCCCATGAAGCTTATCTACCGTGAAATGAGCAGAAATCTGATGTTGGGACTCTCCCCTTACTTCTTAAGCCCTGAGAGGTTATCTAGCCATTGTATTCACGTGGCCACGAGGTCTTGTAATACATACAAAATCAAGATGTTCCTGGATTATTTTCTGATGGGGCCTGACCCCAGTAACAAATCACATGAGCAGTAGGCCTGTTGAGGGCTGGGTCCCATTTAATTTTCACGATGCTTTCAGCCTCTTGAAGGGTCAAGTGCCTTCCTGATTGATGGTCCTTATAGGGAAGGTTTTATTTGTGAGCCACTTTTACAGTTAAGACAACAGGGATTCAAGAAAGGGATAGTGGTTCATTAGGGTCACCCTAGGTCTAGAGAGCATGAGAGAACTCAACCCAAGCCCTCAAATTCAAGCTGTGTTCACTATAGCATAGCTTTCTATTGCCCTGAGAAGGCCCTGCTTATGCCTACAAAGAGGCCACTCAAAAACAAACTAAATGAGCAAGCTTCATTACCAAATGCTTAAAAGTGACTGGTAACTGAGCTGGGGAATGTAGCTCAGGGGTAGAACTCGCCAACAACATGCACGAGTTTGATCCAGAGTCCTGGAAAGAACTGCTTTTACAGGTCTTTACACACTTTACACACTATGGCAGGCATTACTTTAAATTCTCCTGCGGCACTTCATTTATATCCCACCATAACCCTATGATAGAGTCACTAGCTTCAGTCTACATACAGGGAAATGGCGACCCAGAAAAGTTCATTCATTGGCACACAGTGAGTAGAAAAGCCAGACACAGGCCAGGGTCTCGTTCTTAAAGCCCTTGCACCTAACTTTGGTGAACTACTCTAGAGTGGTCAGGGTCTACCAACACGGCCACAGCAAAAGTCTTCAGCCTATATCAGGGACACAAAAAACAGAGGAAGGAATGGACGATGTGGACAAGAAAGGGTGACTTTACATTCAATGAACCAGCCACGGCTCTATCAGTGGACCTCTTTGAGTCTTGGTGCTCAGGTCCCTGCAGAAGCCGAGATTCTCAGAGACCAGGTTAAATATGGTTAACAAAATTTCCCAAAGCACCCCTATGCAATTTTCCAGCTGGCAAGAAAGATGCCACCATTTCTGGTAACTAACCTCCGCCTGCTTGGAGTTTTTCGGTTAGTATAGATTTCTACGGGGCTTATCTTCTTACTTTTCCAAGGCAGCTGATAAGATTTGCCAGCGCTGTTAAAAGGAGATAGGATCCAGCCAGCTGTCGGGAAACATACGAGATTACTCCAACAAGGCACCACCAGAGACAAAGGCCCTGAAAGAGGGGCCCTGCCTGCTGTCTGCCAATGTGGCTGAATTCCAGGCGCTCTGGGTCTCCCATGCGGGCAGGGAGCAAGGGGCAATGGCCATTTGCTTTCGGCCTGCCTGTCTTTTCCCCCTTGTCTTGCTGAACAGGTTGCTGTGGTCTGGGACAGAAGAGATAGGGTGATAATTTAGGGACAGCTGTGTGCGGAAGACAAAGGGAACAAAGATGATCCTGGGTCTACCTTATTCTCTGTGCCTGTCTCTGAGGATGTGGTCCCTACTTCTGTGCCAAGCAGCCCCTTGGGCCTCACTTGCCCTGGCTGGAGTCATTGCAAGGGGATGCCCACCATGCTTCCTGCATGCCTGGTCACCTTGCAGACAGGTGCCCTACAGTTGAGGTGCCCCTAGGTAATGATGCCCGAGGGTCAGGTGCGCTCTCATCCGCACCCACGTGACAGCAGAGAGCCGGACCCCAGGCCAGCCGAGTCGAGGGAACTGTCCCTAGCGTGTGCCCCGTGGAGACCATCGCTCCCCACCTGGTTCCACCCTCGAATCGTCGCTAGCACTCGAGTCCCCAGCTCGCTCCAGCCGCAAGGCCGAGCCGGAGCCCCGAAAGCCCGGGGTACCGGGCCGAGCTGGAGGCCGCCCTCCCAGGGCCTGTCCCCACGCGGGGCCGGGCGAGCAGCCCGCAGGCCTGGGGCCCGGCCGGCTCCTCCCGCGTCCGCCCGCCCCCGCCCGTCTTCCCGCGCGGGCCTCACTTAACTGTTCCCCGCTGGGGCGGCGGCGGCTGCGGCGGCGGCGGGTCCCGGCTCCGTCTCACGCAGAAGCAGCTTCTCATCGCCCGGGCGGCGCGGGAGGAGCCGGGCCCGAGGCCCAGGCGGCTGCAGCCGGCGCCGCAGCTCGAGCGCAGCCTCCCCGGGAGCGGCGGCGGCGAGGGGCGGGGCGCGGCCTGGCGGCTGCTGCGGCAGCAACGGCGAAGACAGGGACTTGGGCCGGGGCTGGGGCCGGGGCCGGGGCCGGGGCGGGAGGGGCTCCCAGCCTGCGGCGGAGCAGGGGAGCGCACCGCCCTGTGGCCCCCGGCGCCCTCGGTCGCCGCCCCCAGTCGGGCTCCGCTGGGCTCAGCTAGGCCTCGCCGTCCCCCTGGTCCACCGCTCAGCTCCGCCGTAGGTCTCTTGGAAGACGCTCCTGCACCCAGGCCTGCAGGCCAGCAGTGGCCCTTTGCAGGGACGCCTTCCCACCTGGCCCTTGTAGGCTTGATTGCACCCCCGGTGCGATCCCCTCTGCACTCCCCACTATCCCGCTGACCTAACGCGGTGCAGCCCGGCCTCAGACTGACCCCACGCCCAGAGCAGGTCTCAGTTCGCCCCTCTTGCGGGGCAAATGATTTACCAACACAGGCCTGGGGGCAAACCTTGAGAAGGCTTTATCTAGAGTAGGATGCCTGTCCCTGCAGTGCCTGGGAAAAGGTACAGAAGTCAGGAAGAAAAGGAGCAGGACCCTCAGGCTGGGAGGGAAGGCTGCAACAAGCCTTTGATCCCTTAACCACCTGCCTCTACACAACCAAACCTGCAGGCCCCTGAGGGGACATGTGCTAAACTAGACATTTAAAGCAGAGGACCACGCAGTAGTGGGCTTCGATTTGCTCGTGCACCAGGACCCTTAGTCACACATCCCATGCATATTTTTCCAAAATAGCCAGATCCTGAAGCAAAGGGTGCCAAGCAGAACTGACTGTTGAGGAAACGATCCTGGGGACCATACTCAAACGTGTGCATGCAATTCAGGTATCTGTGTCACTCAAAAATACCACTGCTCCAAACGGGTTTATAACAAGCCCAAATACACCATCAGGAAACAGTCAATCTGTATTTTTAAACTGGTACAAAGCCTGGAGTGGTGGAGCTCTCTTTAATTCCAGCACTGGGGAGGCCGAGTCGGTCAGATATCTGTGAGGCCAGCCTAGTCTACATAGTGAGTTCCAGGACACCCAGTCTCCAACAAAAACCCGCTACAGGGCAAAAGAAAAAAAAATAATGTATTTCCAGATTTATCATAACCATGATACCAAGATCCAACAGAGCACCACAAAGCACACAAGAACGTTGTGCTTTGATAAAAGGTGTCTGCTGTCTAACACATTAAGGAAGTGCCATGGCCACCCATCTGTCCACACCTTTGGGAGACTCACAGTAAGTTAAAACATGGAATCCTCTGGGAAGTACCATAGTAAAAGAAAACAAAACAAACAAACAAAAAAACCTGTCTCATTTGTTTAGTGAGCCATTTCCCAGAATCATCCAGACCAAGAAGGACCATGCTCCTCAAAGCCCATCAATTAACCTCCCACAATGTGAATCATCTCCATTTCTGACATGCTTAATAGAGCCATTGCCCTACTAAATACAATTGTAGCATTTTCTGATCCAGTTGGCTGTAAAATCGGCCCAAAATCTACAACAGTGATTCTCAACCTGTGGGGCATGGCCCCTTTTGGGAGGGTCACATATCAGATATCCTGAATATCAGATATTTACTTTATGGCTCATAACAGTAGCAAAATCATAGTTACAAAAAGAAAGAAAAATAATTTTATGGTTAGGGGTCACCACAACATGAGGAACTGTATTAAAGGGTTGCAGCATTAGGAAGGTTAAGAACCAGTGCTCTATGATCAAACAATATTTTTACATTGCTTATATAATTTTTTTTTTTTTTTGGTTTTTCGAGACAGGGTTTCTCTGAATATCTCTGGCTGTCCTGGACTCGCTTTGTAGACCAGGCTGGCCTCGAACTCACAAAGATCCGCCTGCCTCTGCCTCCCAAGTGCTGGGATTAAAGGCGTGTGCCACCACCGCCCGGCTGCTTATATAATTATATATGTACACGCAATGTAAAAATATAATTACAAAGAGATAATTCAGTATTAAAAAACTGTAAATTTGGGGCTGGAGAGTTGGCTCAGAAGTTAGGAGCACTGGCAGCTCTTCCAGATGACTTCGTTCAACAACCAGCACCCACATGGTCACTCACAACTGTTCAGGGCACTGGGTGCACACGTGGTGCACACAGACATAAGAAAAAATAAATCTTTAAAAATTTATTTAATAAAAGAAAAAGAGATCTGCAAATTCAGACCAGGTGTGATAGGACACTCCTTTAAAAGAAAATTTCTTTATCAATGTTCTGTCATGCTAGAGAAGGCATCCTGATCTCATTATAGATGGTTGTGAGCCACTTTGTGGTTTTCAGGGAATTGAACTCAGGACCTCTGGAAGAGTAGCTAGTGCTCTTAACTACAGAGCCATCTCTCAAATACAAATAGCACACACCTTTAATCCTACCATTTGGGAAGCAGGGGCAGGTGGATCTCTGTGAGTTTGAGAACAGTCTGGTCTACATAGAGAGTTCCTGGTCAGCCAGGCCTACATAGTTAAAACCCATTTTCAAAATTACATATATTTATAAATTTATTGCAGTAATTTAAAAAAACATTATACTATCAATAAAATACTTTAAAATTTTACATGTATTTTTATTTTGTGTGCTTAAGTGTTTTCTTGCACGCATGTATGTGCACCACAAGTGTACAGTGTCAGTGGGTGCCCAAAGAAGGCATTGGATCCATGGAATTGGAGTTAAGGATGGTTGTGGGCCACCATATGGGTGCTGAGAACAAAACCCACTCCTCTGTAAAAGCAATAGGTGTTCTTACCCTGAGTTATCTCTCCAGCCCCAGAACTGATATTTTTAAAGTACTTAATGAATCTCAACACCAATGGCTTCATTAAAACACAGCAATAAACTAGAAAGAACATTCAAAGGTTTTTATTGTGGTGGTTTTGATTTTGGTTTTGTTTTGTTTTTTTGAGACAGGGTCTTCCTTTGAAGCCTTGATTGGCCTTGAACTCTCTTTGTAGAGTAGGCTGGCCTCAAACTCACAGAGATCCATCTGTTTCTGCCTCCTGAGTGCTGGAATTAAAGGTGTGCACCACCACACCTGGCCACATTTAAACTTCTTAACCAATTTTGTCTTTCAGAAGCCATCAATACACACATCTAATGGCGAACCATCGGACACTGAAGTCAGAAGAAAGAGTGCCTGATGTATTATTATAAAAGACAATGCAATAAGAGAAGAGAAGTAATTGAGAGCAACAACTTGAGACAAAAGAGAACATTTTCGTGATTTGTTCATGGTTTGTTTCCCTTAGAATAAAACTCAAAAGCATCAACTTAAAATGTTACAGACTTTTTAAAAGGTGGACAATCGTAAGATAAGCATGAAAACAGAGAGACTTCTGACCTCTCCACCCAGTGGAAAAAGTAGTTTAGAAAAAGTAATTAGTGAGTTTGGTGAGGGAATTAAACCAGAACAGAAACCAGCTCTGAATTCTGTTTTCGATCTGAGTTGACTGCAGACAGAAATTCTGTTTCTCATGCTTTCACTATTGAGCAGAACTGTTTCTGGGGTGTAGACATACCACTGTCCCATTATTCCTGAAACTACAGAAATAAATCTGTCTACTTACAGGAGAAAGACGGCAAGTCCATTTGGCTCCAGAGCAAGAGCTGCACTTCCCAGGCAACTTTGGCAGCAAGGAGAGTAGAATTTTTATGTCCCATTTCCTTCTCTCTGCCTCAGTTTGTGGAAAGCTACAAGGCAGGTAGGCACTGCTATAGGGCACCCATACACAGCACTAAATATTAGTGATTACCATTTAGAGAGTTCGGTGGGAAATTATGTTTGTATAATTGATAAGTATGCATGAGGCGCATGCAAGTCGTAAGCAGACTAGGAAATGGCAATGCCTGTATAAAGAAAACAACAAAGCTCTACTAAGGGACACAAAGGAAGATGTTTATGAATGGAAACATAATAAATTCCTGGACAGGAGATCTCAACAGTGCAAAAATATCTTTCCAACTCAATTTATGTATGCATAGGTCTACATAAAAAAAAAACCAGCATGATTTTAGAAATGGGGTGAGACAAACCATGGCAAAAGCATTGTAAAGTATATCTTGGTAAATAAATATTGGAGAAATATCACTGAAATGAAAGAGTTATGAGGGGATATTGTTCTAATAGCTATTAAATAAAATGTTTAACTCTGGCAAACAAGTGTAACTATAGGTCACTAGTATAGGAATATATACTTTTTAAAAAAGATTTTTTTGTTTCTGTTTGTGCGTGCATGCGTGCATGTGTGTGGGGGTTGGGGTAGAAAGCTCATGTGGTCAGAGGGACCAGCAGAGGAAGTCAGATCTCCTAGAGTTGAAAATACACATAGATGTGAGCAAACCATTGCGGGTGTTAGGAACTGAACTCAGGTCCTCTGTAAGAGCAGCAAGCACTCTAAATTGCTGCTCCACCTCTCTGGCCCCAATAAAATACATGTTTTTCTGAATTTCATGATAAATATTTTCTATCAGTTGGCTTGTTTATATATTTCAATACAAATAGAGATTCAAGTTTGTATTTCCATACATCCTTCTCTAGACCATCTTATCTGCCTAGACCACTCCAAAACCCTATGAATTTCTTGGCTTTGCTCCCATCCCAACAATAGAAAATAGCAACCAAATCAATAATTGAAGAGGAATAATATACCATGTGACTGGTCACTCCCTTGCTTTAAAGCCCTAATAACGTCCAATGAAATAAAATACAATTCTGATGCTCAAGCACACCCTGCAAGACCTTGTGTTTTTTTAGTTAGCTGTTCTAGCCACACCGGCTTCCTCTGAGGCTTAAAAACACCAAGCTTTCTTCTTGGGCTATTGGCCTAAAGAGCCTCTGTCTTTACGATTCTATCCTTGAAATCTCAGCTTAAATGCCACTCCCTGAAGTTTTTGCATCTCATCTATCAAACAGGTCTCTATTTCCATACATTCCATACATTAGCTCATTTCCCACTTACCATTCACCCTAATTTACAACGATCCAGTGTTTGTTTTCCCATTTTGCTGTCAGACCCTTCTCCAGACCGAAAGCTCCATCCACTAAACAGGCAAGGTTTAGATCTGTTTGATTTTCCAAGCATAAATATGCTATGTGTACCAGCCACTTAGTAAGCATTTGCATAGCAAGGGGTATCAACCTTTAAAATGAACACATCCTTCATTTACGTCCACAACTTTGTTCAAAGTAAACTGACAAGTACATTAGTTATATGGTGTGGAAATATTGGGCATACCCTATTTAGCATGGCAGATTAGTCATTTAAAAAAAAGCTATAGTAACAGAAATATATTTTTATTTTGTTAAATAAAAAGCAGGCTAGGAGGACAGGGGGATGGCTCAGTCAGTAAAGTGCATGCCATGCAAGTGTGAGGACCTGAGTTCAGTCCCCAGAGCCTGTACAAAAAGCTGTGCATGCTGGTTTGCACTTGTAATCCCAACACTGGGGAGGCAGAGGGAGGCCAGTCTCTGGAGCTCACTAGCCAGTGATCTAAACCTCATTAGGGAGCCCAGGTCCCACTTAGAGACCCTATATGTAAGGAAGATGTCTCATAAAGAATGACACCTAATGTGAACTTCTAGCCGCCACACATATCTGCACATACATGTACACACACACAGAAACACAGATACACTCATGCATGCTCACACACAGGTTCTCTTTCCTCAGAAGTACAAGACTGCTCCCCAATTCTAGATGTCATGGTCTCCTTTCCCAAGGCTGGAAATGGGAAGCAAAATGTACCCAGAAAGTTCCCTAGCAGATCTGGTTAAGATTGCATTGACCAGAAATGGCCTCATGACCACGCCTCCACTGCAAGGGAGGCTAGCAAATTTGCTTCAACAGTTATGGTCATTTCTTGGGACTAGGAGGATGGCCACTCCATTTTTTAAAACACTATTCTCTTATCAGAGAAGAAAGCAATTAAGACTTTTTAAAAGATCATGATAATAAAGATATCCGGCACGATGGCTCAGTGGATAAAGAGGACCTGAATTGGATCCCTGAGACCCACATGGTGGAAGGAGAGAATTTACACAAACTGTCCTCTGACTTCCAAACACACATTGTTGCACACATGCCTCAAACACAAACACACACAGGCACACAGCACATACACTAATAATAATAAGTAATATTTTTTAATCCCGGGGAAAGATTCTGATTAGTTTGTCTATTCTGATGACCACCCTAACCTAATCAAGTCACCTATGTCAGCGAAGAACCCAGTTGCTACAGTGGTAAGAGCTGCAGCTCGAACAGTGGGTGGTCTTAGGCAAGCTCGCCAATGTAACAAACCAATAGTGTGTGCTACAATTCTATGTGTCTTATTCCTTACTGCACCCTTCTACAGATGGTTCTGAGACTCAGGGAGCACACTTCATCACCTCCATCCTGTTCAGCCTCCAGTTTACATCCACGTTCTGAGGCTCAGCCCTTCAAAACCTTTCCCACATTCCTACCCATGCTGGGGGGTTAGCTTGCCTTTTCCCTTAACCTTTCCTTCCCTTCCTAGTTTTCCCCCTTCCTCCTTCCCTCCATCCCTTCCTCCTTTTCTCCCTCCCTTTCTCCCTCCTCCCCTCACTCTTTCCCTTTCTCCCTTCCTCTGTTCTTCCTTCCATCTCTGTGTACTTGTGCTTATGTGTGAGTGGGTGGATAACTACTCTAACTGCACATCCCTCCTATGACCTTTAAATCCTATGCCCAACAAGTCAAGTTCCAATGAAAGCCTTCAAGCATCCATTTCTCTCTGAAGAAACTCAAAAGCACTGTGTCTTTCAGACCATTTGTCTGCATGGATTCTTTTAAAACTCTTAACATTTTGGAACACTTATTCATTCATTCATTCATTTTGAGACAGGATTTCTCTGTGTAGCCCTGGCCATCCTGGAACTCACTCTATAGGCCTCAAACTCATAGAGATCCACCTGTTTCTGCCTCCTGAGTGCTGAGATTAAAGGCATGTACCACCACCACCAGGTGATACTTTATTATTTTTTTGAAGCAGCTTTTGGTTTGTAGCAAAGTTGAACACAAAGCACAATGCTTCTTCATGTACCCCCCTGCCCTCACCACACACATGACTTCCCACGTTAACATAACACTGTCACCAAAGTCCAGAACTTCCATCAAGGCTCCCTCTCAGAGTGTGTGTCCTATGCCTTTGGCTAGATATATAACAACTTGTGTGTAGCATTATACTGCATAGTCCTGGCCTTGAACACCCACACACACCTGCTCAGCCTTCCCTCACACACTCCTGGCAACCACTGACTCAAAAAAAAAAATCATCTCCATAAGTTTACCTTTTCCAGAATGTCACATAGTTGACATACAGTCTGTAGTATATCTAGACTGACACACCTCACTTCACACACATCTTTTCTTGGTTGGATAACACTTCTCTTTCTTCTTCTTCTTTCTTCTTCTTCTTTTTTTTTTTTTTTTTTTGTCTTTTTGGTTTTTCAAGACAGGGTTTCTCTGTGTATCCTTGGTTGTCCTGGACTCACTTTGTAGACCAGGTTGTCCTTGAACTCACAGAGATCCACCTGCCTCTGCCTCCCAAGTGCTGGGATTAAAGACGTGTGCTACCACACCTGGCCATTACAGGCAGCTGTGAACTGCCATATGGTGCTGGTATTTGTACCCGGGTCCTTCGGAAGAACAGCCACTGCTCTTAACCGCTGAGCCATCTCTCCATCTCCTCTTTCTTCCTTTTTAAAATAAAAAATTGAACAGAAAAAAAAATAGTCTTTATTTTTCTCATATACAGTTAACAGCTACTGTTATTTTTTCCTAATGATATTTTTGTGGTTGTTGTTCCAAGGTTTAACTTATAATAGGACATTCATTGAGGGCAGAGAAGGAATCCCATCCTAGTTTCATTTCTGTTACTCTGATAAAATACCCTGTAACCGATCTTTTAAATTATTATTTAACACTTATTTATTTATTACTAAATTCACTTATAACAAACACCAACAATTTCTTAACTATTAATCCTATAAACTCTTACAACCCCTTTAACCTATCCACTAAACCTATTGATAATTATTTTTCTAACCTTTTAGAATGATACAGTCTCTGGGGCAGGTCCTCAGTCGTCAGGAACATAGTCTTTGTTGTAGATTCTTCAACGCACTTAGCAGTCCTTTTTCTGGATCTCTCAGATGCAGGTTCGTCAGGGTAAGTTGGTTATTGCAGTCTCACCTTAAATAAGGCTTCATGCTTTCTTCTCTGTGGGAGACCACAGCCATCTGCAGGCCAACTTACTTCTTTTGAGTCAGGAACTCAGCTGCCCTGCCTCAGTCCTTAAAGCCAGGCACCGTTTCCTTTAGGCCACTGTTCGGACAGATCAAACCCCTCTAGGCAAAAGCTGAGCCACAGGGTCCAGTCCTTGGCCTTTTGGTGTCTTGCTCAGGCTTTCTTTGCTCACCGGCTTCTTTCTGCTTCAGGGAGAGAGCTGGCCATCAATGGCCAGCCCCTTTTTCAGCAGGACTCTTGGAGCTCTCTAGCATCAGGGACCTCTTCTTCTTTCTGGGCTCCATGCACTGTCCTTAAATAGGAGGAACTCTGTTTCAGCTTAATTTGGGCTCCGCCCACTTAGCAGCTGAAAACAATGTCAGGCCAGATACTTTGTTTCTTCAAGTCTATTGAATCTTTCCTGTTTTTCCTGACTTCAACCTTGTTTTTCAGTCTATTAAGTCTCCTGTTTGTTTTCTATTTTTAGTCCACATGCTGATAATGCTCTTCATGCCCTGAATTAAGAGACAGTATCAGAAACCCCTATATATTTTCTAAATCTAATTTATCTAACCCCTACAATACCCCCATAAAAATCAACCTAGAGGCGAAAGAGTTCATTTTGCTTCACATTTCCAGGTTACAGGGAAGTCGCAGTAGCAGGGATTTGAAGTAGCTAGTCAAGCCGCGTCTGTGGTCAAGAACAGATTGAAATGAATGCGCACATGCTCACTTGTCACTGTCCACACTCTTATGTAGTTCAAGATGTCCTGCCTAAGGAAGGGTGCTGCCCACAGTAGGCTGGGTCTTCCCACACTGCTTAACTTAGTGAAGACAATCCCTCAGAGCCACAGCCACTGGCCAACCTAATGCAGGTAGTCACTCATTGAGACTGTCTTCCCAGGTGATTCGATGTCGTGTCACGTTGACAAAGCTAACCAACACACATGGAAAAGGGTCGTCACTAGGCTCTGAGTTACAATGAGTGAGGAGCAAGAAGATCTGGGGTGCTGTTGTAGAGTGGGTCGACTGCAGGTAGCAATAATGTTCAGAATACTAGAGGGAAGGAGTTTTGAAAGGTTTGTTTTTCTGTGCCATAAAGTAATGATATATATTTGATAGTATTTATTTATTTATTTATTTTTGGTTTTTCGAGACAGGGTTCTGCTGTGTAACAGCCCTGGCTGTTCTGGAACTTGCTCTGTAGACCAGTCTGGCCTCGAACTCACAGAGATCCACCTGTCCCTGCCTCCTGGGACTAAAGGTGTGTGCCACCACTGCCTGGCTATACCATTTTTTAATCACTGAATGACTCCTGTGTGTCTCTAGCTAGGACACGTAAGCATATCTGTGTCTGTGGTCGATGTATGTGAGTGGTAAATAAGAATAAATCAACCGTTCTCTATGAAAAGATTATTCTTTACAATACCATTGTTCCTCCCAGCTCACACATACTATGTGTGATGTCCTTTGGTTAGTGACTGCATATCCACTCATGAGACAGAGTGTGCTCCTCTGCTTTCCATTCAAACAACTCTTGACTGATTTCTAAATTATATTTAGAATTTACCAGCCCATGAAATCCCAATGTCTGGGAATCAGGGCCTCCCTGATTAAGAGTTCAGTGTTTCAATATTTTGCTCTAACTATGACCTGAACATCCCTTTAGGCTGTGCGCTGGCTAGTTTTATGCCAACTTAACACAAGTTAGAGTCATTTTGGAAGAGGGAACCTCAACTGAGAAAATGCCTCCTGTGGGAAAGCCTGTGGTGCATTTTTTTGATAATGGATGTGTGTGGGCCCAGTTCACTATAGGTGGTACCATCTGTGGGCTGGTGGTCCTGGGTGCTATAAGAAAGCTGGCTGAGCAAGCCAGTAAGCAGTAATCCTCCATGGTTTCTACATCAGTTCCTGCCTCCAGGTTCCTGCTTTGAGTTCTTTCCTTGACTTCCCTTCATGACCAACTGTATCAGAACATGTACCCTAAATAAACCTTTTCCTCTCTAATTTGTTTTTGGTCATGATATTTTATCATATCAATAGAAACCCCTAAGACAGTATACAGTCTTCAGTATTTGATTTTGTTGTTGTTTCAGGAGGTAGAATTGGACCATCATGCAAAGCTGCAAACGACAAACTCAAAGGGGGAAGGAGTTAAAATATTATTGTTCCAGTTAGCATTAATTGTAAAGATAAGACAGCCTGGAGTCACTTGAAATGGAGTCTCAATTGAGGGATTACACATATCAGATTGGCCTATGGCCATGTCTGGGAAGAACCGTCTTGACTATGAATTGATGCCAACAAACCCAGCCCACTATGGGT
>CAJQZJ010031933.1:477163-509124 GCA_907164525.1 Lophiomys imhausi | reverse complement strand
TATGGGTAGTACCATTCCCTGGGCGGGGTGCTGGGCTGAGCCTGAGAGGCAGCCATCAACTCTGGGATGAGCTGTGGCCTGTGAGGATAAGCTGAAACAAACCTTTTCCTGCCCTAAGTTGCTTTAGGTCAGAATGTGCTACCCCTGAAAACAGAAGCAAACTAAAGATATCATATTGAAGTCTAGTCCCAGCTGGGACTCCCATTGCATATGACTCAGTTTTCACACAGTAATAGGGGCGGCAACTAAAATATAAATTAGTTCACACTGCTGTCTGTGGTAGACACATTTGGTGCTCCCCAGGGTAGCTCTGTGTGGCTCTGTGATTCCCAGACTTCTTTGTGTAGAGATAGGCCATATGAATACTCAGATCATGAGATATGAACATGAGAACAAGATAGGTAGGTAGGTAGATAGATAGATAGATAGATAGATAGATAGATAGACAGACAGATAGATAGATAGACAGACAATAGATAGGGTACTGGATGGCTTTGTGTGTCAGCTTGACACAAGCTAGAGTCATCAAAGGGGAAGGAGCTTCAGTTGAGGAAAGGCCTCTATGAGATTCAACTGTAAAGGATTTTCTCAATTAGTGGTCAATGAGAGAGGGTCCAGCTCATTGATGGTGGTGCCATTTCTGGGCCAGTGGTCCTGGGTTCTATAAGAAAGCAGTCTGAGCAAGCTACAGGGAGCAAGTCAGTAAGCAGCACCCTCCATGGCCTCTGCATCAGCTCCTGCCTCCAGTTTCCTGCCCTGTTTGAGTTCCTGTCCTGACTTCCTTGGGTGATGAACAGTGATTTGGAAGTGTAAGCCAAATGAACCCTTTCCCCTCCCCCAACTTGATTTTTGGTTATGGTGTTTCATCACAGCAATAGAAACCCCGACTAAGAGAGATAGATAGACAGACATTCAAACTTAGGTGAGTAAACATCAGCTGTGCCTTCCTCAGCCCTTACTCCCCCTCCACTGTCCCTGTAGATGATGTCTTGAAGCTTTAAGATGTAGCTACAAGATGGCAGCCTGGACAGCTGAGTCATCCATCATAAGAAGAAATCCTCCACACATACAAGACTGATGTTAGATTGAAATAAACATCTGTCAGAGGAAGCCACAGAGACAGTCAGGTTCATTTGTTCTCCAACATAGCCTGTCCTAGCATGACAGATACAGCTTGCTAAAATAGCCTCCAGTACTTTCTCCTCGTATTTTGGGGGGAAAAAAATCCATAAACTTTTCATTGACTACAAAGTCTGTACAAAGTGGTGGTTCCTGCCCACCCACCACTCAGACTTATCCTCCTGTCCTCTGGTCCCAAGGTCATGCCACGCCAGAACATGAGCCCTGGATAGACATTTAAACATGCCAATCTCATTGGCCCATCTCATGCCTGGAATAGTCTGCTGCCACATTTCAACTCCCTGCTGATGTTCATCTCAACTTCAACCTCACCTCCCTGGACGCCTCCTCCATCACCCAAGCAGAAAGCCCTCTCTCTTTTCATCCTGACACTGGGGGCTGCTTGTCACTTGCTGTTTTCTATTGAATGGCTTGCTTCCAACCTTCACTCTCTTGTCTGTCCCGGAGCGAGCGTAACAAAGAGCCCAGTGCACAGCAGGACTCTATGCATGTTTGTTGGGTGAACTGATGAATGGACAAATGATATCCAAGGTGTTAACTGTGTCTAGTAAGTGCCAGGACAGTGTCCCTGATACAGCACTGTCTGACAAGCCTTACTCCAACAGTGGCCTACAATAACAATAATAATTTTCTTTATTCACAAATCTTGTGGATCACCAGGCTCTGCTAGACCATTCTCAGTCGGGGCCTCTCACAAGGTTGTATTCAGATGGTCATGTGGACTCAGGGCATTCTGAAGGGCTCATCACTCAAATGTCTGGCTCTGAGGCTGGAAGAGTAACCAGTGGACTCAAAGTTTATGCCATGGCCTAGCTGTGTGAATTCAGGTTAATTGATGTTTCTGAGCCCCAGATCTTTGTTATAAAATTGCAGCTAATGTAATACCACCAATTGTTTATTAGACATTGTTCTAAGTTACTTTCTGTTGCTATGACAACACACGCTGGCCAATAGCATCTTAGTGAAGGAAAGGATTTGTTTTAGCTTACACTTTCAGGTCAAAATCCATCATTAAGGGAAGTCAGGACAGGAACTCAAGGCAGGGACCTGATGGCAGGATGTTGAAGCAGACAGAAATCATGGAGGAACTCTACTTGCTGGCTTGGTCACAGACTCATGTTTAACTAGCTTTCTTATACAGTCCAAAAACACCTGCCTAGGGATCCTGTCACCCACAGTGGGCTAGGTCCTCCTCAGACATGCCCACAGGCCAATGTGATCTAGGCAATCCCTCAATCAGGCTTCTCTCTCAGTGACTCCAGGCTGTATTAGGTTGACAAAGTTAGCACAGTTATCATCTGTGTTTCAGGCATCAGAAAAGTAAGCCAGACTTAGACATGAACAAGGGTGGCAGCTTTACCTATCAGATGTAAATGTTGGTTTTATTTCCTCAGATAGAGGGTTATGATGAGAGTCGTACCCTAGCTTTACAAATACAAGGTTTAGGCTGAGCCCAGAGCATTTCTGTCTAACTATCACTAGGCCTGAAAGCTTCTAGCCTCCTTACAATCTAATCTTCTGCAAGCCCAGACGTTGAAGGCTTCTGCTTCTAGCTTCTGTTTGCTAACTGAGGCCTAGAACATCTAAGCCTCTGAGACTTACGGCTGAATAAGCTCACCCTTTCTAGCTCTTTCTCTTTCCAAACTCTGGCTGGCTGGTTCAACTCAGCTGCTCTGGTTCAAAATTCCTCTCCACGCTGACTGATTCAAATTGGCTTCTTTTGGCCTCTGGCTGAATTGCTGTGCTTGGAAAAACTGCCTCTGAACTGTACAAACTGTACTGCACTGACTACATGAACTCAACTGAGCTCAACTGCACTCAACTGAACTGCATCAAACTCAGCCAAACTCCACTCTTCTCTCTCCCTGCACTGTTCTTAAGTAGCCTCCCTTTCCTGTATGTTCTTGTGAGGGTTGGGCATATCCTACCATTATGTCACTCTGTCAAATCTTTCTCTGATTCATCATTTTGTCTGCCCCTCAATTAGATAATCATTGTTTAGAATTAAAGGTGTGCACTAAGGGTGTGTCTGCATTCCAGCCTAGGGGATTAAAGGTGTCATTCCAGCTGGATCACACAGCTTTGGATGTGATCCCTTGAGAAAGCGGCCATGTTGCTGTATTAAAATTCCTCTACGATCAGAACTTTGCTGAATTACAAAAGAGGCACAAACAAAACAACAAAAACAAAAACAAAACCTTATCATTTTCTAGGTCTGGGAATGGAGGAAGCAGATGAGAGTCCAGGGCTATCCCATACTCCAGCTCAGAGACTAGACCCACCAGGCTTAATTAACAGCCTCATCTGGACCCAGAGTGAAGCCTTGGAACTGGAGCTGAGCACCAACTGTGCTAGAATCACAAGCTAGGTTCTGAAACACAAGGACTCTGCTCAATATGACCTCACAGACAAAGATGACAGTCACACCAGAAACCAGATACCAAGAGAAAGACCCAACAGCACAACCAACATGGCCTCCTGTACCCTAAGTCTGGAAGAACTGTGCACTTCAGCCTGTTTGGTGGGTTGAAGACGGTGGCAATATCACAAACCAAGAACAGGAAAGGAAGAAAAAAGAACAGGCTGATGTGTGGTGGGACTATGATGTGCAGATACACACACACTAGAAACTGATCAGGCCAAGGCTGAACCATAGTGTCTGTGTGGTTGTTTTGTGGGTGGGAGAATAAGAACCAGCAGACATTAGAATCCCTTCTTCCTGGGCCAAGAGTGACTAGTGTCACTGCCTCTTGTCTGTCATTGGTTTTCAAAAAGGACAGGGCAACAACATGATCAGCTTCACATATCTCAGGGCCAATGCATGTTGGCGTATTTGTTTTTTAATCTATCCTATTGGGTTCCTGTATCTACCACCCTTTTCCACCCCAATCCCTCCCAACAGCTCAACACTGGGTAGGTGAGAAAGAAGCTTATGGGGAAAGGGGATGTAGACCTCTTTAGACTACTTCCTGCTGATTAGGGCCATTGAATTCCTTGGGGCAAGTCCAATCTTCGTCCCATCAGGATATCTCCAATTTCTTCTTGTCTCTTTTCTCACTACCACTTGGCAAACCAACAACAGCAACAGCAGGAGAAGAACCAGCAGGAGGAACAGCCACACCTCCTCTCTTGGGGCTCTGGTCTTTTTATACCCTCTCTAGAGTCCCCAGAATTAAACTGTCTTTTGCTGGCAGAATCACACCCCTCCCAGAGCACGCATGAGGCAAATAGTGAGCTGCTGTGGACAATCTGAAGCAGCCCCATATCCCACATCTGGAAATGAAACAAAAACATGTTTACATACCATAACTGGGTTTTTTAAGACACCAAAATTCTCACTACAGATTAATACAGTGGAGAAAGTCTGGGTTAGCTACAAACTTAAGTTTTTACCAAGACTTGACAGAGGCCCTATACCAAAAAGCACAGGCAATACTTTATCAGTTCACTCATCCATCCATCCCTTTCCTAACCAACCAAAACCCCCAGACTCCTGGGACACATCTCTGAGGATTCAGTTTGCAATATCCTTCGTCTCTTTGGGTATTGGTTTCCTCCACTAGTCACTGGGTATAAAAAAAAAAAATTCCCCTTTGCAGACTTGTAGCTGGGTGTAGAACATGGCATATGAAGCAGTGACCACAGTCCTAGAGGGCCCAGCAGTGAGGGCCCCACCTACCCACAGCCCCAGGCTTCAGGGGGCAGGTCCTGGGTGAAAAGGAGAAGGGCTCAGTTGTGAGGCCAGTGTGTCCCTGGTGCAGAGACAAAGGGGCCTCTTCATGACTGCACACCCTCTCCTAGACCTGCTTTTTCTTCATCACCCCCTCTGGCACATTCCACTCAGGCCCACTGCTTTGCTTCTGTGCCAGCTTTTGTGATAGTTTCAAGATCCAACAAACCACTGAATTCACCCTGGAGCTAGCCCAGCCTCGGCTGCTGTCCCAGTGTGACAGCCCCAGTTGGATCTGCCCACTGCCCTCTGCTAACACATTTTCTCTATCTTCTTCCAACTCTCAAATCCATAGGACTCTTTCCTCTCCCTTCACAAGCCACCTTCCAGCCTGGTGGCCACAGATGGCTGGGGCAATTGCCACAGACATGCAGTTGTGTGTGCCCACATTTAGTGGGACTCAGAAGTGAGTAGATCCTATTCTCTCTGGCCCCAGACATCATCTGACTTACAGGGATCCCCATGAGCAACAGGCTGATGCAGAATGCTGATCAGGTCTCATGGCCAAAGTCAGGACCAGACCCCAGAGCTCCAACAATGGATATTCACAAAGATGGAGTCCCAACAGGTCTGATGCTCAGACGGACACACATGCACCTGAAACAGAAGCCCAGATGTCATTTCTAGGGTCACTGAGACCCATGGAGCAGCCATACATCAAGAGCTGAAATGTGTCCCATGAATTAACTACTCAGAAAGTGACAGTATATGAAGACAAGGCTCTTAAAGAGGTCATTAATTATTAATTAATGTTAATTAATTAATGTTAAATGAGATCACAATGGTGGACCCAACTCTGGTGGGACGGGTATCATTACAATGGACTAGGACCCAGACACAAGTTGTCAACCAAGTGAAGCCACAGGGAGAAGATGGCCAAGGAGAGAGGCCTCAGGACAAACCAAACTTACCGACACCATGACCTTCAACTTCTAGCTTTGGAAAGCATGAGGCCATAAATATCTTTCGTTTAAGCCATCTTGTCTATTGAACGTTTTTAGGACAGCCTGAGAAGGCAAACACAGACAAGGAGGCCAAGGGTCACCTATAGCCTCCCAAAGCAGCACCAGTCCCATTTCCATGTCACAGCCTCCCACAGACCAGAGGCAGATTGTCAACGGCACATTTAGGAGTCCAAGGCCTGCTAGTGAGCTGCGTTACCCGGAGCACCTTCCTCAGTACCAGAATGGAGTCTGCCCATCTTTCCGCACCCCTGAGATGTGAGGAGCTCCTTGCACTGCCCAGCAGAACTGGAAAGTGTTGTGACAGTTGTCATACATGCTGAGCTTTGAGGCAGGTACTTCTAGAAAAAACCCCTATTGCAGAGGCAGCAGAATGGGCAGCACAGAGGTTGTGCTTCTGCAACAAAATACCCAAGGCAATCAAATGAAAAGGGTAGGGTTTATTTTGGCCCTTGACTTTAGAGATATCAGTCCTCCAGTAGTTGGTGCCATTGCTTTTGGGTCTGTGGTGAGTAATTCATTGTGGAAGGTCACTTCATGGGAGCCAGGAGGTGGGTAGGGGGAGGGGTGGATTTAGGGTGAATGAGCTCCTAATATCCTCCTCAATGGCATGCTCCTGGTAAGCTAACTTCTTTCCAATAGAGCTCACCTCTTCAAGGTCCCACCAGAGTGCCATGGCTGGTTATCAAGCCCTCAATACGTAGGCCTTTATCCAAGACTCAGCAGAGATCAAATCACTAACATGAGGACGTGCAGTCAGCAAACTCAGAGCTGAGTCGATGACTCAGGAGGCTTTGGTGGAGCCTGCCATGAGGGTTGGGGACAAGGTTGGGGGATGAAGGGCCTCAAATTCTTGGTGACAAAGCAACCTAGCCAAGATGCCTTCCAGCCAGGTCCTTTGGACTTGAGGTCCCAGCTGACACTGGCACTGGGGCTATAAGACCCAGGGACCAGAGCTAAAACAAAAACCTGAACCTCTTTGTTCAGGAAGCTGCAAAAAATATTAAAATATTAAAACAAAGCACCTGTCTGTCTCTAATATTCTTTCTCTTGACTTAGCCAGAGAGTTTTATCTGCTATGTAATATTGCTGTAAGTAAAGAGCATAATATAATTTTAAATTATCACATGGGTTTTAACTTTGCAGTTAGCAAAGTCACCTTTAAATGCAAACAAGAGAGCGTTTAACTCCTGTGTAGAATTGCCTAGATTGTTTTGTACCTCATATAGACAGATGTAGTTTGCTCTTTCTAGACACAGAATTGCTGCCTCCAACTAGCTTAACTGATTGCATTTTATGTCTTAATGTACACACATCTCCTAACACTATGTTAACCCAGAGACAAGAAGGGAAGACTCAGAGGAAAAGGGAACTGTGGCTGCTATGATTTCCTCTCCCCTCCCACCTCCTCTTCTTTCTTCCTTTAAGTACTGGGGGTTTGCAAGTAGGGTCTCATGCATGCCAGACATGTGGCCAACCAGTGAGCAGCATTCCCAGCCCTCTGTTTTGTTCATTTTATCTTTCTTTCCATGTATCTATTTTGTATAGGTATGTGTTTGTGTGTGCACCTGTCACAGCCTGTCTGTTGAGGTTGGAGAACAGCTGTTGTGTGTTGTTTCTGTCTTCCACCATGTGGGTTCCAGGTATCCAACTCAGCCATCAGACTTGGCAGCAAGTGCCTTCCTTACCCACTGAGCAATCTCACTGGCCTGTAGCTTTGTTCTTTCTGTCTTTGATTCAGGGTCTCATATAATCCAAGCTGGCCTTGCATTCCCTATGTAGCTGAGCATGACCTTGAGTTTCTGGTCCTCCTGTCTCTACCCACATCATGCTGGGATTGCAGGCATGTTCCACCACATCTGAATTATGTGGTGCTGGAGACTTAACCCGGGGCTTTGGGTATGCTAGGCAAGCACTCTACCAACTGAGCCTCATATCTAGCCCACTTTTTTCTCCATTTTTTATTTTGAGTCAGGGTCTCATTGAGTTTCCCAAGCAGGTCTTGGACTTGTGAACCTCCTGTCTTGGCCTCTGTACTGGCTGATTTTTGCGTTAACTTGACACAAGCTAGAGTCATCAGAGAGGAAGGAGCCCCATTTGAGAAAATACCTCCATGAGATCCAGCTGTAATACATTTTCTCAAATAGTAGTCAATGGGAGAGGGTCCAGCCCATGGTGGGCTGTGCCATCCCTCGGCTGGTGGTCCTGGGTTTTGTAGGAAAACAGCCTGAGAAAGCCACAAGGAGCAAGTCGGTAAGCAGCAGTCTTCCAAGGTCTCTGCATCAGCTCCTGCCTCTAGGTTCCTGCCCTGTTTGAGTTCCTGTCCTGACTTGCTTTAGTGATGAACAGCAAAATGGAACTATAAGCCAAATACACCCTTTCCTCCCCCAACTTGTTTTTTGGTCAATGTGCTTTGTTGCAGCAACCGAAACCCTAAGACACCCTCCCAAATAGCTGACAATGCATGTCACCAGACCTGCCTTACTTTACTTCTTTTCGATATTTTCAATGGAAGCTAATGCCAGGAGGTAACATGAAGAAGAAGGACCATGATAGGGATGTGCAGCCATTCATATATCTTAAAACCCCACTGTGTGTCCAAACTGTAGGCAAGTTCTGATCCAAGAGACAAATGTGGTCTCTTGGGGCTGTGCCACGCCACTGAGTGGTGGACGTGGTTTGCTGATCCTCATGGCTTTCAGTCTCTCTGAACTTGTTGTGATGAACTCTGCACTCACAGGGCTTCAAAATTGTTCCATGTGCGTGACGAGGAGGCAGCAGTGGGTGCCACTGGTTTGTTAGCATCTCTATTCACTGGTGTGTGCCTTGACTCATTACATTTGGGTAAAATCAAGAAGCATTGTAAACCATTAACAACAAAGCAGTAAGCTAAGGGCTGGGCCTTTCTGGGTAAGGATGTAAAGTCACAGGACACTTGCCATTGAATCAGGCTCCACTCACTCTGTTCACATGTCTGCTCAGGCTCCCAGTTTTTCCTCTTTCAGGTTACTTCAGGCACTACCATGGGACACACAGCTATGCCTCAGAAAGCCTGCATGCCCTCCAGGCCTTTCCCTTGCCAGGGCTTCCCCAGCCAGACTGGTGGTTCTGTCCAGCACCAGAGGTGGGCAGATATACTAAAATCCATCCTTAGCCAACTTGATTTTGGGATTTAGGGGTGACAAGGACATGCTTGCTGGCCATTTGGAGGGGAGCTGGGTGCTTCTTGATTCTTCTGTGCCAGAGAATTACCTCAAAGATTCAGTCTCTTCAAGTACCACCCACACTCCCCAAGTCTCACTGGAGTTCACTTGTGTGTGCTGCTTGCTGCAGGGTACTTCTTGATGAATGTCCCTGGACATCATTCACCAGCCTTCTCTACCCATCTCAGTGTTAGGAGCCTCCTGAAACCAGCTTTGTGTCTCTATTTTAACCTTCCCACTACATCCTAGAGAGAGTCCACCCTCATCTGGCTGCTCCGGGCCTTCCTGCCACATCTGACCCTGTCCCTGCCTTTTCTATCAGTAGACTTTGCCCACCCCCTCGCCTCTGCCCCACAAGTGTCTGATGCATGGATGCTTCACAGCGGAGTCTCAGGGCATCTGGAGGTATTTAAATTCCTTAACCCTGGGTAACAGGGTGGACTTTCCTCCTGGAGACAATAATCCCCAGCGATTAAAACCAGGGTGAGCATTTGCATTTGAGGGAGGCATAGGGCAGGCTGTCCCTCTGCTATGTGGGGCCAAGATAATAGATGAAGACAGATGTGGAGCTAGGCTCATAGGACAGTTATAATGGGAGATTTTTGTAGGTACACGGTGTGAGGGTGGCTTGGGGTAAGTGAGGGTGTGCTTTGAAAAGGTGGGCTACACTATTTCCTTGTTTGTTTGTTTGTTTGTTTGTTTGTTTGTTTGTTTATCTTGGCTTTTTGCAACAGGGTTTCTCTGTGTAGCCCTGGTTGTCCTGGAACTCACTCTGAAGACTAGGCTGGCCTCAAACTCAGAGATCCACCTGCCTCTGCTTCCAGAGTGCTGGGATTAAAGCATATGGCACCACCACTCAGCTTCAGTAGGCTATTTCTATTTTTTAATTGTTCTTTTGTTTTGTGAATTTCACATCATGCACCCTGTTCCCTCTCATCTCCCACCTCCCCTCAGACTCACCCTCCACCCTTGAAACCTTTCCCAACATAAAAGATAATCACATTGTGGAAGCTGTAGTGTATCTCCGTGTGTCCCACAATATTCCCTTTTGTCCACACTTTTTTGCTTGCAAATGTTCATTATAGTGATTCCTCCATCTGGTATGAGGCCTCTGGCTTCTGCTACTTTGTCAATACTGGAACCACACTGGAACTCCTCTTAGACATTCTGATGTCCTGTGTCATATAAATCCTGTAGTTTTGTGTCTGTGGAAATAGCCCCTTCATACACTCCAGCAGTTTATCTATGGGGTAGATGTTTGTGTGGGACAGCTCAAAGCCCTGGTTCTGGGCCTGCAACCCCCACATCCAGGGCCAGTTCTACTGTGCTACCCAGGTAAGGTACAGGGCCTGCTCTCCCAAGTGCTGCAGCATATAAAAGGCTGGACCAGTTCTCCTCCTCTCATGAGCCCATCAGGGCCAACTCTCCCACCTGCTACCTCTGTTGAAGGTATCAGGGAGTGGAGAGGAACTCTTTCTCAACAACACCATAGCAAAGCAGACAAAAAGGCAGGGTTGGCTCTCCCACACTCACACCCTCGGGGCCAGTTCACACACATACCCCACATTTAGGGCCAGCTGTACTGTGCTGTCCAGCCGAGGTGCAGGGCCTGCTCCCCTGAGTGCTGCAGCATGTGAGGAGCAGGGTCAGATCTCCTGTCTGACACTGGTGGTGAGAGCAAAAGGGAGGGGAGAGAATCTCTCCCTTACCAACACCACTACAAAACAGACAAAAAGCAGGGCTGGTTCTCCCACACTCACTCCCTTGGGGCTGGCTCATCTACAGCCCTCATATCCAGGACTACCTGTACTGTTCTGCCCAGTTGAGGTGCAGGGCCTGCTCTCCTGAGTGCTGCAGCATGTGAAGGTCAGGGACAGCCCTCCAGCTCTTTAGACACTATCAGGGCCAGATCTCCTGTCTGCCACTACAACCCCCACATCCAAGGCCAGGTAGGGTTCTTCTAGTCTCTGACTTGTTTCCTGTCCTGGGAGTCCATATGATGCTTGCCTGGTGCTGGACTGGTGGTTGTCACAGGCTAGCTCCCTGGCTGGGCTCAATGGTGCTGAACTGGTGTTGGTCTCTGGTTTGATTTTTTTTTTCCAGGAATATTAGACAACTATTCATTCATAGGTCAGAACACTGAATGTAGTCATAGCCTCTCTCCTCTCTGCCACCTACTGATGCACATGTGACACAGCTGCCACTTCTGCAATGCCTCTAGGGGCAGGTAGGCTATTTCTTAAAACAGCTTTTAAATAGGAGCTGAGGCTGCTGGGGCTAATCATAGCTATGACCAGCAAGTCACTCTGTTCCTCCTGACTACTGCCCCGTAGACTACATCTCCCAGCCTTCCTTGCAGAGAGGTGACCTAAGTGTCTAAGTCCCAGCCAATGGAATGTGAAGTAGAGCAACTTTCAGGCCCATGGGAGGATATTTTAAGATAACAGAACTGCAACAGGGAAAGGACCTAGACCCCTTTTTTTGTCTTTAAAACTAACTTTTAAAAACCACAAGGATGTTTCCTCATCTATGTTCATAGCAGCTTTATTTGTAATAGCTAGAAACTGGAAACAACCCAGATGTCCCTCAACTGAGGAATGGATAAAAAAAACTGTGGTACATCTACACAATGGAATACTACTCAGCCATCAGAAACAACGAAATCATGCAATTTGCAGCCAAATGGATGGAACTAGAGAAGCTCATCCTGAGTGAGCTAACCCAGACTCAGAAGGATGCACATGGCATCTATTCACTTATCATATTTTAGCCATATAGTACAGGATAACTGTACTACAACAAATGCACCAAAGGGAACAGGTGTTGGATCTTGGGGGTCCCCTGAGGTCCTGATGCCCAGAGACCAGTAGAGACAGAGGTTTGTTGCAAAATGCAAGAGGATTTTTATTAAGCCGAGGCGCCAGGGGTTCAACAGCCTTTGGGAAGGAGTGAACGTGAATAACAGTTTTCAGGCAGCTTTTAAGCACAAAATCCACAAACAGGTGGGTACATGAAGGGAACAATGTGTAGTTAACTTTTAGCCTGCTAGGTGATAACCGCAGGTGGGGATAGGGGAGTGGGGATAAGGGAAACAAAAGGGGATCATCCCAGTCAGCTATGTAAACTCAACCTTTAGCTTTCTAGGTGATAACCAGAGGTGGGGATAGGGGAAACATGCCAGTCAGCTTTGTAAATTTAACCTTTAGCTTGCCAGGGTGGGACCATTGTCTTTGGTTAGATAGTCCGTCCCAAGTTCTGTGGAATGTCCCCAGGGGTCATGAGGTCAGGTTCTCATGAACGGAGGAGAAGGCCTTCCTAGGGAGGGGTAGTGGTGTTTATTATTTTATTATTTTTTACAGCCTTACACAGGCACATAGACTCTGTTTCCTGTCAATGAGATACTTTGCCCTAGTGGTGCTGCCTTGTAGGCCCCCAGTGTATGAGGAGGCTCTTGGCCCTCATATGACTGCTGAACTGGGGCAGGGGACTGTTATGTAGGGACACTCCTCTCTGGAGGAGTGGGATGGAAGGGATAGGGGGTAGAGGGTGGGAGGGCAGGACTGGGAGGGATGGAAAGAGGACACTGTGATGGAGATGTAACCTGAAGTAATAAATAAACATAAAAAAAGAAAAGGAAAAAAAAACCCAAAACCCTAACTTTTAAATTATATAAACAGTCCATAATGCCCTCTCCCTTTTCTGTAAAAGATAAAAATTTGGAAACATTAGCAATTAAGCTTGCATCTCATCTGAGTCCTTCTCACCCACTCCTACCACAGCAAATTTTCCTCCCACAGCCTCAAGGACTTTTGCAGGTAAAGGTCTCCAATTTGAAACAGAGTCGCTCAAGTCAAACTTGACAAACACAGCTGAAAAGGGCCACGAGGGAAAGACTGTCACACAGGAGTCACAGATGGCAGAAATGACCACAGGAAAACTTTCCAAACCACAGCTTACTACACAAGCCACAGGAGGACATCCAGGAACACAGCTAACTGATTCTGCATGAAGAACACTTCCCTGACACCGTCAGACACCACGCCAATACCACAGTGCACAGGTTTTACTGGTAGCTGCCGTCACTCCGGAGTTTACCAGCTCCCAGCATCAACAGTATCAGAACATCATATGGAACTTTTCTCTTTCCCAATAAATCCTGAACCTCTCTGATTTATCTGTTTTCTTGCCTGCTTGTTCTGAGATGGAGTCTCATGTAGCCCATTCTGGCCTCCTACTTCTATGTACCCAGGCTGGCCTTTAACTCCTGATTCCCCCCACCTCTCTCTCCCAAGTGCTAAGATTACACACCCATGCCACCATGCCCTGCCTCAATCCCAGCCTGTTCCTTTGTTCTTTGGACATATCAGTAGTCACCCCAGTTTGATATGTATGTTTCAAGTTGCAGTATTCTTTGTATATTTTCAAATAAATCTTGTGTTTAGAGATTTACCTATAATTTCATGTTGGAATCAGTCTTATTTCCATACACAAATGTATTGTTTCTGTATGTCTCTCTTGTCCTTACTTATACAGTGTGGCTGTGTGTGTCTTCCAATGGGAGACAGGATTTGTACTTTGATGCTGGTGAAGTCAGGCATACAACTTCTATTCCAGGTCCTTCTGGTTTTTGCACTTAATTGTCAACTGTTTCCTCGAATTCCAGTTTCATTGGATTCTCTTTTAAAAAGCTGTGAGCTGCTTGATGTGAGTGCTGAGAACCAACCAGATCCTCTGGAATAGTAACAGGAGCCTGTAACCACTGATCTGCCTCTCCAGTCCCAGATTTTTACTAATATGGACAACACTGAACAGCCTCACACAGGCCCCCCATGCAAATGCCCTCTCCAGGACAAAGAGTAGCATTAAGATTTTTATTTTCTTTTATTGACTTTTTCTGTTCTTCAAAGTTGTTGCACAAATTTGCATTATTGTTAATAGTATTTGAGAGTCCCTATACTTTCATGTGCTCCTACTAACATTTAATGTCAAACCTTAATTTTTCAAACCAATCTGATGAGTAAAATATGGCTCATGGTAGCTTAATAATTTAGTTCCTTGATTGCTAGTGAAAATGAGCATTCTTCACATTTATAGGTCATTTGAACTTCCTTTTCTATAAATTGGCCTTTTTTTATCATTTGCTGAGTGTTCTATTGGGCCATTTGTCTTTTTCTTATTGATTTGTTAGAATTCTTTATATATTCTGGATGCTAATCCCTTATCTGAAATATAAATTGCAAATAGTTTCTCCCTGGAGATGGCTGTTTCTAGCTTGTTTATGGTGTCTCTTGTCATGTTGAAGTTTTACATTTTAAGGGAGCTCTTCTATCAATTGCTTCTTTTGCTCTACTTGGCTTGGGTCATGCTGTTTTCAGCTGTGACACCTTGGGGCACAGTAAAGGCAGTCAGGAACACAAGCCCTGGGGACAGCGGAGCCTTTCTGATCTCTTCCCTGAGACATCAGTGGCCTCAGCTGGAGTTCAGATTCAACTTGCAGTGGGGACAGATGTGGGGAGCAGATAAGAGGGGAGAAGGGAGGCATCTCTCTTCCAATGGGAGCAGCACTTCAATGCTGCTAAAGCCGGGCATACAACTTTTGTTCCAAGTTCTTCTGGTGTTTGCACTTACTGCCAACTGCTGCCTCAAATTCCAGTTTCATTGGATTCTTAAAAAGAAAGGTTTTTTTAAAAATTATTATTATAGTGTTTATATATTTTTGTGTGCATGTGTGTGAACATATACACACCATGAAGCATGTCAGAGAACAACTTAAGGGAGTCAGTTTTCTTCTACTACCATGTAAGTCCCTGTGATAGCGTGTAGGTCCTCAGGCTTGACAGCCAGTGCTTTACCTGCCAAGCCCCAGTTTCATTGATTTCTTGACCAAACCAAATGCTCCTGTTTTTTTTTTTTTTTTAAACCGGTTAGCATGGTTCTCTGGCTTTCAAAAGAGGAGAAACAACGTGGCATTATTATTCAGAGCCAGGCTCTGTGCTAAGCTGTTTGCCGACCCTCTTAACAGTCAGGATCAGCCAGGCTGAGCTGTAGGAACAAAGAGCTCCAAAGTTCCAGGGGCTCACAGCTGCCAAAGACTATTTCCGTCTCGTGTTCTGTGTTCAGAGCAAGCTGGCTGTGGTTGACAGCCTGAGCTTAGTTGCTTTGTTTTGTTTTGTTTTTTGTTTTTTTTTCCAGGATCCATCCATATCAGAGCTCTTTTTTTTTTTTTTTTTTTTTTTGGTCTGGAACACGTGGTTTCAATAGAAGGGATGCAGCAAAGCATGCCTGGCTCTGACAGTCTCCACTTCCTGTGACATGCTGTGACAGACACTCCGTTTTAGTCAACATTTTGTTGACTAAAAATAATACTGTGGGGTTAAGTTGGGCGTGGTGGCACAGACCTTTAATCCCAGCACTCAGGAGGCAGAGGCAGGCAGATCTCTGTGAGTTCAAGGCCAGCCTGGTCTACAAAGTGAGTCCGGGACAGTCAGGACTATTACACAGAGAAACCCTGTTTTGAAAAGCCAAAATAAAATAATAAAATAAATAAATAAATAATACTGTGGGGTTAACTCTGACTTTACGGACTGGGGCACGAGTGACTGACAGCATCATCTAGGGGATCTCTGTTCCTATGGCCACTTCTGCCTCCTGTTTGTAGAAACGCTCATCTTTGTTTTTTTTTTGTTTTTGGTTTTTCGAGACAGGGTTTCTCTGTGTAGCCCTGGCTGTCCTGGACTCACTTTGTAGACCAGGCTGGCCTCGAACTCGCAAAGATCCGCCTGCCTCTGCCTCCCAAGTGCTGGGATTAAAGGCATGCGCCACCACTGCCCGGCAGAAACGCTCATCTTTAGGCAAGCAATCTAATGTCCCATTCAACTACTAGGTCAAGTTCACGCTTAAAGTCTGCCACTTCATATGATGAATGGAATGCCTTTATAGGAGAAGAGAGAATTTGATTCATAGTTCTCTCTCTCTCTGTGTGTGTGTGTCTGTGTGTGTGTGTGTGTATACACCACAGGCACATGTGTACACATGCATGTGGGGGTCAGAGGTCAACCTCAGGTGTTGTTCTTCTGGAGCGGTCCACCTTGTTTGCTCGGTGAAGGAGGGATTTGAGTTATTCAAGTCCAAGCTTGGGAAATGGGCTAGAAACTGTGTACCTCACAGAAGAACATTCCCCATCTTCAAAACATACAATCTCTGCCTTTCTAGGGGACAATGCAGGGAAGATCCCCACATTTGGGGAAGTTCCATGTTCCCCCATGGAGAAGTCCTTTGAAGGATCTATAGAACAAAGGCCTGATATTTTTTTTTCCCCTTCAATTCTCCTTCAAGCGACCCTGTATGTCCCTGTTAATACAAGGAACGTGGATAACCCTGCACTACCTGTGTCTCCACGAGATATCACCCCATCATTGATGACGATCTCAGGGAAGCTGCACCATGGCGTCTCCCTCCAGTTAATCTTCGGCTTTTCATGTATCCTAGCATCAGCCAAGATCACACGTAGCTGGGTGGGGCAGGGTTAGGTCCATGTTGTCTTTTGAGTCTGGTCTCTGTTTGGACTTGGGGCTCACTCATTAGGGTAGGCTGGCTAGTGAGCTTTGGGAATCCGTCTCTACTTCAGTTCAAAGCTCTATAGAGCAAAATGACAGAACTTTCACCTATAGGCCTTATATACTGTGGTGAAATGAGACAGCATAGTTAGATTGGAGAGACACACGGAAGCTGCTGTCCTACAGAGAGGGTGAGACATTGCATATTTCAACAGCCCCTCTCCCGGGCAGAAGAAACTTTCCTTGATTTAGCCCCTTTCCATCCCCCCAGGGGAGTGCCTCGCCTAATGTTTCCTATTGCTTCCATTTTGTCTAAGGTTGAACCACGTTGAAATTCATCTGGGAGCCAAAAACAGTTGAATATTGGCAATTTCCCACTGGAGAATATGGCAAGTGTGGAAGCAGAGCAGATTTCTTAATCTTTTCATCTATCTATAAAAGATAGGAGATCCAGTCTGGAGACAAGTCTCAGCTGTTAAGAGCACTTCTAGACCACACAGAAGTCCCTGTACTGATCCCAGCACCCACACATTCACAAATGCCTATATTCACCTCCAGGGGATCTGATGCCCCCTTCTGACTTTCACCATACTACACACATGTGGTACTCCTACATAAACTCAGCTTCATGCAATGCACATTAAATAAAGACAGAGGCCCAAGGGTATCTTTAGTCTTGAGAAATTCCAATATCTGGTTGTATTAGTAAGAAGGACATTGTTAATGGTAAAACATTCTATCACATGATATCATTCAATTCACTTTTTTTTTTTTTTGGTTTTTGCGAGACAGGGTTTCTCTGTGTAACAGCTCTGGCTGTCTTGGACTCACTTTGTAGACCAGGCTGGCCTCGAACTCACAGTGATCCGCCTGCCCCTGCCTCCCAAGTGCTGGGATTAAAGGTGTGTGTCACCATGCCCGGCCCAATTCACTTTTTTTAAATGATCTCTCAAGGGTGAGAGAATCACACTGACAGAGGCTGAGTATGGAATCCCCAAATCTATCAAGAAGACAGATCTAACCACTTATATTTCCTCCTCAAGCTGGGATGGGAGTGGAGGTTAACACAGTCTATGGGTGTACAAGGCTGGGTCTCTCTGACTTCTGTAGCTCAGCACCTGAACCTCTTAACAAGTCTTCCCATAGTTCTTCAGTCCCAGGAAAGACATCTGACTGGCAGGGGTCATAGGTTACGAGCTCCACTATGATTGGTTCCAGTGGGGTCATATATTCTCTCTTGGTCAAATGGCTCAGACAGGGGTTATGCAATAACGAAATGTTGCTTTAGAGGCAGCAGAGTGTCCGGGGAATGGCTTTCATCCCCCATAAATAACTTTGCCTGGAATTATTGAGTTCAAGCTTTGTGCAGTCGTAATGTAACATCAGGAGCTCTTGTTACACATACTGAGTGTATCTGACCCTCACAACCCTGTGACATCATCTCTAGCCCACTGTGAAGTAGAAGCTTGAAGAGACTAAAGGAACAGCTCGATCTCACATCTTAAGCCCCCTGACTGTACTGTGAGACTCAGGCATACCTTCTCCCAAAAGCCTTCTCCTTGTTGATCTCTATAAGCCTTTTTCCTCCTCGTTAGAACAGAACCTTTTGGCCTCGGGCTCTGTCAAAGGGTCATGGACCATCCACTCCCCCCCACAGGCTCACCTTCATTCATTCAGTGCCAATTTCTCGAATGCCATGTTCTGCACACCACTGAGACCCTGCTTTCGTGTGCTTTTATCGTCCAGTGGGGAAGGCAGACATTAAACAGATAATGACACTAATAATTATTTCATTGCAATTGTTAGAAATGTTATGAAGAAGTCCAGGGGGGGCTCTGAGCATTTATGACCAGAGAAGTGACTCAGGGGTTGGGGACAATGCCACCAGGAAAGCAGTATTTAGGTGGAGTTCTGGAAGGGTAGGGAGAATAGAAATGGACTGGAGGAATAAAAGACGGCCGGCAACAATGCTGACAGCAGTAACAAGAATCTGAGACTCAAAGAACTTGAAACAGTAAGACTAGACCAGGGAGCAGGGCTAGGAGGGGTTCTGCCCCTTAGGCAACTCTCCTTGCATCTATGCTTACAGCACAGGCTAAGACTTGTGGAGGCATAGCAGGGGCTGGAGCGATGGGCTGTGGGCATTTGTCTCTGCAGAGGCAGCAGCTGTAAGCAGCCGCTATTCTCTGGCCATTCTCTGGCTTCCCCGGTCAGGAGGAGGGAGGCAGCAGAGGACGCGCCTAGCACGATTTTTATATATGTGAGGCCATAATATTTAAGTGTCTTGGCTGTAAGCCTGAGACTAGGTCCCCCGACAGCCAGGCCTTGCTCCGCACGCTCTAACAGCTGTCTGTAAAACCCGTTTATGGAGCCGCCATAAATTTCCCAGATGCTGCAAACCACAGGGCCGGGGACAAAGAGTCGTAGGGAGGGAGGCGTGAGAGAAAATGGTGGCCTCAGCATCTCTCCCAGCTCGTCCTCTGGGCCCTCTAGCCTGCCCTCTGCCCACCTGGGGCCGCCTTACCCTAAATTCTTTTATTGAAGCTGATCTGAACACTGACCCCGTGGGGCCTGCTGGGCAATCCAGCTCAACACGGACGCAGGCGCTCTCAAGATTGCTGCAAAAGGTGCTGTAAATCAGAACTAAGTGTCATGATAGTGATTTGAACTGACACTGTTTTCACCTTGTCCATTTACTGGGAAATATATAACAGGAATAGATTGAGCCTGTCATATTGTACCTGAAAAATACAGCTGTTAGGGGAGGAGAGGCAGGTGGCACCAAGGCAGGGTCCCAGCGGGCAGTGAGGTGCTTAGCAGTGTGTGGGAGGGACCTTGCCAGGATTCCATTGGACTGAAAGTTTGCCATAGCGACAGAAGGACAGACTCTGCTCTGCAAAGGTCCCTTCAAGGCAGAATTGTCTGACCAGTCTCCCAGGTAGCCATATCCCACTTGCTATAGAAACTCACCTGCCCCTCTCTGTTGCCCTGAGGGCCCCACCTTCGCAAACCACAGATCTCTCTCTCTCTCTCTCTCTCTCTCTCTCTCTCTCTCTCTCTCTCTCTGTGTATGGAATCCAGGGCCTCACATGTATTAGGCAAATGTTCTACCACTGAGGCACACCGTCAGCTCTAAAACAAAAAACCAAAATAATAAAAAGCCTTTTTATTCAGTATATATGTACAGAAAAGCACATGGGTCATAAATACATTGCTTGGTTGATCTTTCCAACCAGACCAAAAAAAAAAAAAAAAAAACCCGGGTTCCCAGCTCTCAGACAGAGAAGCCATACCCCCACCCCCAGAAACTCCCAACAGGCCTCTTCCACTGCTGATGGCTAAAACTGGTTCAGTTTCGCACATGCCATTGGAATGAGGTCGTTTTGAGATTCCCACCTGTTGTTTGGGTTCCCCAAACAAAAGAAGAGCTTTTTTTTTTTTTTTTTTTAAACATTTATTTCTCAAGGTAGATGGTTGTGATCCACCATGTGGTTGCTTGGAATTGAACTCAGGACCTTTGGAAGAACAGCCAGTGCTCTTAACCTCTGAGCCATCTCTCCAGCCCCCAAAAGAAGAGCTTTTTGTCTTTACCATAATTCACAAGCAGGTGTGGGCTGCAGCTCAGTCATAGAGGGACTGCCTGGCCACAGCTGGGCTCCCCACGACCTGGAAACACAATGACAATAGTACCAATGAAGGGGAGGACCTGAGAAATGGCTCAGTTGGTTAAAATGTTTACCAAAGAAACCTATCCCCTGCACCCAAGTAAAATACTGGGGTGTGGCTACACAGCCCTGAAACCCTAACACTGTGGGGTGGGGGTAGAGGTGGCAGAGATAAGATGATTCCTGGAACTCACTAGCAAGCCATAGGCAAACTGAAAAGCTCCAGGTTCAGTGTGAGATGCTGTCTCTGAAACTGAAGTAGAGGGAATTTGAAAATGTGTGTCCTAGACATTTGGCCTCCATATACATCCACACACGTGTGCACATGCACTTGTACACACACAAGAATATATACACAAGGAAAGAGGTGGGGGAGAGGGAGAGAGAGAGGCAATAAGGAGGAGACAAACAGATGCTGCCTCTCTTCTCCTCTGGAGGATTCCAATCTGACTCCAGAGGTGAGATGGGCAGGGAGTATTTGGATGCGTGCCCTTGTTGGAGTAGGAAGTGTGTCACTGGGAGCAGGCTTTGGGGTTTGAAATGCTCAAGCTGGGGCCAATGTCTCTCTCTTCCCGGTTGCCTATAAATCCAGATGTAGAACTCTCAGCGACCTCTCCAGCACCATGTCTGCCTGTGGCGCTTTAACAGACTAAGCCTCTGAACTGTAAGCAAGCCCCAATTAAATGCTTTCTGTTATAAAGGTTGCTCTGGTCATGGTGTCAGCAATACAACATAGTGACTAGGACACTCGAAGGGCTGGAGTCAGAGGGGGATCATGGACAAGGTAATAAGCAAGGATGATCCAGGAGGAGCCCTAAGCTGGAGTGGCACCCAGTCGGAATGGGTGGGAAGAAGCTATGGGCCCAAACCTTACAGTACCAGAGGGTTCCTGTGAGGTAGAGGGCCCAAAGCCCTGTCAAGATGTGGAGGAAGGATGGTTTCTTTGGAGCCTGGACAAGGCTACTTCCTTTCCCATCTGCTCCCCCTTGAAGCCCAATGTGAGAGACTGCATGCTCAGATCCTCTCGACTCCACAGACCAAGCAGAAAGCAGGTAGGTGTCCACAATGCTCTTGGCAGACAACCTTGCATCTCACTCTTGGGGCCCTGAGCCCCAGCTCCATGTGGACTCTGATTGGTTTCCACCCTTGTCCTGCCAGACCTGGAGCTCTGCCCTGAACCAATCCTGCTGGCTGGACTTGAACCTCCTACCACTGAAGGACACCCTCACAAGCAACTGCCCTCTCAGAAACAGACAATTGACCCCACCCCCTCTTTTCCTCTCTCCCTGCACTCTGTCTCCCTGCTCTGACTCTGCCATCATCCTGGCCTTGGGTTTCAATATTTGAACTTTAGCTCTTCCAACTATTAGGCCCAGATTTTGGGGTCCCCCAAAAAACACCAAGGAGCTGATTCTGATGCAGATCACGTAAAGGTCTTTGTTACAAGCTTAAGCGGGGGGGGGGGGGGGGGGGGGGGGGGGGCTCCCACCTTCACCAACGCAGTGGATCTGGAGGACAGCCCCAAGTGAAGAAAGGGGGAAGTACTTATAGGGCTTAGGATGCAGCTCAGCACTTTTTCATACATGTAAACTTCTGATTGGTTATTATTTCAAACGTGTTCCTGGCATGAATGGGGTGAGGCAGTTACAATACCATTACAAAGTTCAACTCCTGACGGCTGAGTCATTTATCAGTAAGCTCACCTGGTCCTCTTCTTTTAGTTAACTATGTGGGTCTGTTGACTATCTGTGGCAAGGCTAGAAAAGCCCTGCTCTTATTTCACTGGGCACCAAGCTTCCCCATGCCGGTTTGCAGCTGGAGTCAGGCTCAAAGGGGGAGCATGGGGAAGGGATACCACCCAGTGGCCGATGGGAGACTCTCTGGTCCTGATGAAGGGTCTTTATCGACCTCTCTCTGCAGAAAAGGCTCCATTGCTCACAGGCCCGGGGACGAGAGCCCATCCGTCTGGGGCACAGAATGCCAGGAGGCTGGGATTTCTCATCCAAAGGCGACAAGGAGTTCACACTGGGAGACATTAGTCTGATGAGTTCCCTGCAAGTGGAGGGACTGCTGGGCATTTATCACAGCCGAGAGGGAGGCAGTGCTGGGCTCTTGGACCTATCCCCCAGGGACCCATCCTTTCTGGGAGCTTCAGAACCTTGCCAGGTCTGAAGACAAGGATGAAAATCATTCCTGAAGTGGTTCAGGACATCTCTGTCATCCTCGGAAGCCTCCCTGCCTGGGTGGGAACTCTTCATGGGAACCCGAGGATGTGACTCAACACTCTGAGTCTCAGTTTCTCTGTCTGTAAAATGGTGCAGGAAAGTGACCTCCCTACTGGGGACTGGACTGCAGAGCCAAATTGAGAGTCTCTCTTCAGGCCTAGTAAATGCTCTAAAAAGGCTGGTCCCAGCTCCTGCCCCCACTTTATTTTCCTCTACCAACCTATCCTCCTTGAGATAGCCAAACACGGCTCATCGCTCACCTCCAGAATGAAACAAGCTGCTACCATGCTTGCATGGACGAATGAACGGATGGAAGAAATCCTGTCTCTGTGTATGTGTGTGTGTATCCATGCGTGAAGAGGTGTGTACTTGAACGGAGAGGCTTGTGGACAACAAGTTCCTCAGGGATGTCTACTTTTTTTTTTTTTTCCTTTGAGACAGTGTCTCGAAGGACTGGAGCCTGACAAGTAGGTTCTGCTGGCTAACTTGTAAGCCCCTCGGATCCATCTGTCTCTGCATCCCCAGCTTGAGGATCACCAGCGCTACATCATGTCTGGCTTTTTAAAGCTGTGTTCTTGGGCTTAGCTTCAGGCCCTCATGCTTGCGTTGCAGCAAGCACCCTGCACACTGACCTGCCTCCCAGTCCAGAACACTGGCCATATATACTTTTCTGCAGGAAGAAAGTAGGGAGGGGGACAATGTGGTCCTTCACATGTAACACAATGTTCCTCCCCATTTTGGTCCACCTCTGCCCTTCTATACTAACAGACATATTTGGTAGGGATAGCAAGGGGTGTGGTGCCAAATTAGGTCATGTCACTCCTCCACTTAAGATCTTTTCATGACACCCCGGTGCCATTGGTGTAAATCCCCAAATCCTTTCCTTGGGTCAGCCCAGTAGGTACCCCCCCCCCACTTAGCCTTTCTCAGCCCCCACCTCCTTCCTCTCGCCTGCAGCTTGCCTGGTCTTCCAGAATCCCTCCATGCCACAGTCTCTTATAGCACAGCCCTCCCTCCCCCACTCCACCCTCCATCATGTTGGCCCTTGTCCTCCAAGGCTCAAGATCCCATGCAAACAGTTTTCTTTCTTGTGTCTAGGATTTTGAAGATCCACTAGAGACCCTGTGTACCTGCTCCTGAGCCAGCACAGAATGTTACCTAAAGAATCTGTTTGAACAGAACAGCTGTGGGAGGAAAATCTCTTGGCATTCCTGACTTGTGTTGAAATGATGGGGTCGTTCAGTCCAGGGTAGACTTTATGGGCTCATACTATAGTCCTGTGTAGGCCACTGGGAACTGGGAGCAACTGATGTTATACTAGCCATTGGGTTCTGGGGTTGACTTCCTGTCTGGGATCAGCAATCTAGTATGACTTGGAGGCTTCAGGCACTAATGGAGCCAGTCTTGGAAATTTTAGCCCCTCCCTTGGTAGCACAGCCATTTCTCTGAACCCCTATCCCCTGCTGGTTTAGCTGGGCCTGGGCAAAATGTGACTCCATTTCCTCACCTTGCTGACAGACACTACCTTCTCCCAGTTGCTACCACAAAGGGTCACTTCCCTGTCCCCAGCTAGTAGATAGTGCAGAAACCCTGGGGCTTGCCCTACCACCCTCAACTTCTCCATCTATGCTGTAAGGGGTCACTGTCTTTGCTATTTGCCCATGGCTTGGAGGCAGGGTGAATTCAGAAGCAAGTATGGCGGGGGCAAGGGCTGCTGGAGCCAGGCATATGCTTTATGGCTCTACCCAGACTGTTAATGGCTTCTGTGACATTGCTGCTCCAGCACCTGCCACAGAGTGGTCATCCATCAGGGGGCGCCTCCCCAACAGCCCCCACCTCCTCTCAGATCATCTGTCCTGACAGAGGATGTTGCCAGGAGACTTGTCATTCTCCTGGCTAGGTGATAGGTAGCGGCCAGCATCATTCATTCTAACCAGACTCAGCAAGGGCATGGAGACTCCAGCCACATAATGGCCAGGTGTGTGTGCATGTACACATGTACCTACATGTTCGTTCATGTATGTGCACCCAAATGTCTATCTTTGGGTATATGTATCCATGGGAACATGTTTGTGTGTCATGTACAAGCCTGTGTGTGTCAATGCTTGTATGCACACGGGTTAGGAAGGTATATATAAAGATGCATTTAGTATGTGATTTCATCTTTACCTTCCACAGTGTTTAAGTGAGCTATGTGATTGCATGCCTATAGACATGTCCATGTTCTGTTTCCCTACCATGTTGTTTAGTAAGCCTGTGTGTTTGCTCTGCCATGTGCCTGCTAGGAAGCGTCTTTCTATGTATGTGTATCTGCGTCATTGAATGTCACTTCATTTAATCAGGACTAACTGTACCCCCTCGATGCTGGCTTTGTCTCTGGTGCTGAGGTCACAATGCTGTATAGTCTCTGCTCATATTTCATCAGGGGGACAGACAGAAAAGAAAAAGAAAAATTAATATTAATTAATATCCCTCAGTTGGAGGCTGGGGAATATAGTTTAATTTGTAAAGCACTTGCCACAAAAGCATTGAGGACATGAACTTGGTCCCCAGAACCTACATTTAAAAAGTCATGCACAGGAGCAGGTACTTGTATTCCCAGGGCTGGGAAGATAGTACACGTGGATCCCTGGTGCTCAATCCGAGCCTACTTTGGTAAGCTTCAGGCAAGTGAGAGAACATGTCTCAATAAAACCAATGTGGGTACCATCTGAAAAATGACACCAGAGGTTACCCTCCCTCTGGCCTCCACATGTGGGCAGAACCACATACACCCGCACACATATGTGCACCCTCATTTAAATGAACACATGCACAAATTAAGCTAGACCAAGAAAAAGACTTTGGGTGGGAGTACAGATGCTATTTTAGCAGAGTATTTAGAGAGGGCTCCTCAGTATAGGTGACATTGAGCAGAAATATAAATAAGATGCACACGCACACACGCACATATATACACACACATGCACACATATACACACACATTACATTAGATCAAGAAAGACTCTGGGTAGGAATGGGATGCTATTTTAATAAGCATATTAGGGTTCTCTAAAGGTACAGAACAGATAGGATGAATACTTATTTTAAAGAGGGATTTATCAGATCGGCTTGCAGGATGTGATACAGGTATTCCAACAATGTCTGTCTCACATTGGAGAGATCAAGAACCCAGTTGTTGCTTAGTCCTCAAGGCTAGATGTCTCAGCAGTCCCAATCTGGTGCCAAAGGCCTGGAGGATTCCTGGAGAGCTGCTGGTCTTCAGTCTGTTTTGGAATCCTGAAGAAGCCACATCAACGGAATAGATGATCTTGCCAGCAAGAGTGAGGGCAAGCAGGCAAAAGCAAAGTTTCTTTTTTCTGTGTCCTCGTATGTGGGATGCCAGCAGAAGGTGTCACCCGGATTTAGGATGAGTCTTCCTGCTTTAAATAATCTGATCAAGAAAATCCCTCATGGGAGCATCAAGCATCTTGGGGTTCAGTTAATTCCAGAGGCAGTGAAGTTGACAACCAAGATTAGATATTGCAAAAATGGTGATCAGGGAGGACCTGCCAAAAGGTAATAATAGCTTGAAGGATGTGGTCAAATTCTTAACAGTTTGGATGTTAGAAAGAATAGCTGCCATGGGTTATAGCAGACAGAATTAAAAAGTAATCCATAAATCTTTATCAATATTCCCAGAGAGGACAGAGAAAAGTTCTTTACAGATAATGTACAGCACTGATAGAAGAAATGATAAAATTATGAGAATTACCACTTTGCAGTCATCAAAGCAGCATTTGATTCAAGTAAGGCTCCCTCATGGATGCTAACACTTTTGAGTGAAATCTTAAGGAACACAATATGGACACATAATTTTCAGATATTACTTAGCAAATTATTTTCCTGTTTCAAATAGGGAGTCTTCTTTCCCGGGGCAGAACCTGGCAGCTGGCCATTATCTAAGTGATGTGGAGATGTCGGTGTTGCTGCTAGCGGATTACAGGGCACAGTTTCAACATGGACCCTGCAGGGTCGCCCTTGAACTGAGCCAGGCATTGAAGAGCTCATAAAAATATTGACTAGCTTCCACATGTGGGGCTTGATCAATTTGATAGGATGTATTTATTGAGATGGGGAGAAAAGCAAGACCTTCCTGCTGGCAGGTTAAATCTGAGGTGTCATGCAGGCAGAACTATGGCCATGTCCAAGGATCAGGCTGTACCAGGTGCTCAGTATGAGCAGGAGCTTCAGAAGAGGAGCTGGAGATGATGGGGGCACCAAAAGAAGACCCTGAGGCTGGCCAAAGCAAGCACTCAGAGCAAGAGTGGCCAGTGGGGATGAAGACTGAGAAAGGTCAGATCTTATGAATGCGATTAAGTCCATTAAGTAGTTTCATAGTTTGGGCTGCAGGTGACTGTGAACTACTGAAATGGTGTAAAGCAAACCCACAGTCTAGGAGGCAGGGACTGCATGGGGGGAGTTTGAAAACCAGACGCCATGTTTTAATGGATGCTATTAAGTTTTAAAGATAGCAGGTGACATTAGGGATGGGCAACTAGAAAGATCACTGGGGAGAGTGAAGGCTGCCAGTTAGGAAGCCAGTTTGGAGGCCATTGTGCCAGTCACCCCCTCTGTAATCATATGGCTGCTCCTAGGTGTCCAGGCACCAGACATCCAAAGGATCAAGTTTATCATCAGTCATTGCAAGTTCACACACACCACCACCACCATCAACAACAACAACAACAACAAATATAGACTGGGTAACAAACCACAAAAGCCAATTTTCTCACAGCTCTGTGGAGGAGCAAGCCTAAGGTCAGGGGCCACTAGTTGTATTTCTAGGCGGGGAGGGGGGGGTCTCCCTGGGCTGTAGACAGCTGCTTTCTGAGTGTGTCCTCAGGGCACATGGAGGACTCCAATGCCACTTCTTAGAAAAGTTACTAGCCCTGGGGCTGGAGAAATGCTCAGTGCTTAAGGGGTAGGATACAGGTGAGATGGAACGGCTTGTGTTGCTCTTGCAGAGGACCTGGGCTTAGTGCTCACCATACATGGTGGCTCAAACATCTATAACTCCAGTTCTAGAGACTCTAATGCCCAGAAGACTGGACTCTGTGGGCACTGCCTGCATGTGGTATACAGACATACATGCAGCTAAAATAAAATAAAAATAAACAAACCTTTTAAAAAATTGAAATCAAAAAGGCATTAATCCCATTAGGAGACTCCAGTCTCATAATCTCATCTAACTCTAAGAGCCCCCTTCCAAATACGTTGGGGGTTGGGGCTTCATCTTATGAATAGAGGTCACAATTATGCCTGTGTCAGTCTCTATGGTGTGTGGGGAGACTTCCAGCACTGGAATGACAGATCCCCCCATTTGGTTGTCTGGATGCCCTTCCGTACACTGTGCTGTTCCAGGCTGTGGAGGTGAAGTGCCCCCCCCCCCACTCTGCAGTACTCTCCTTTATGGGTACTTTGTGCTAGAAGACAGTTTCTTATAAACTAAGTGAATGTCCTAGGTCCAGTGTTACCAGGCACCTGAATCTGTGATTCACAGGGGGAGAGATTGGACAGAGGAGGGGACAGGTCAGACACTGTTACTCAGAAACTTCTAGAAGGACATTACATCGATGTGCATGTCTTTCTTCCTTCATTTTGGATTTTTTTAAAAAGAACTTTCCTGTAAGGTATGATTGACATACGAAAAGTACATACTTACTATATAAAACTGGATTAGAGTGGGGATAAGCATATACCCATGAAACCATCAAGGTTATAAACACAGCTATCAGCAAAGAGCTGGGGGTGTAGAACAGTGGAGGAGGACTGAACTAGCATGCCCAAGGCCCTGAGTTTAAGCCCTGTAAGAAAGCATGTCTATCACCTTTGTGGTCTCCTCCTAATTATTATTTCCTTTTCTTCTTTCATTTTAAACAAAACAACTTTTCTGGAATATATATATATATATATATATATGGTGTAAAGTATATATATGTGTGTATATATAATATATATATATATATATATATAGTATGAGAGCTGGAGAGATGACTTGGTGGTTAAGGGCACTTTGCTGCTCTTACAGAGGACCTGGGTTGTTTTCCAACACCTAGATGGTGACTCACAACCACCTGTAACTTGAGTTCCAGGGAATCCGATGCTGTCTTCTGGCCTTTGCAGGCACTAAGCACACATGTGATACATATAGATACATACAGGCAAACACTCACAAATGTAAAATACACAAATCTAATAAAGATGTGTGTGTGTGTGTGTGTGTGTGTGTGTGTGTGTGTGTGTGTGTGTGTATATATATATATATATTGTGGTGGCTTGAATGAGAACTGTCCCTCATAGGCTCAGGTATTTGAATGTTTGATCCCAAGTTGTTGGTGGTGTTTGGATTGGGGGTGTTACAGAACCTTTAGGGAGTACAGCCTTCCTGGAGGAAGTACATCATTGGGGGAAGGCTTTGAGTGTTTATAGACTCACCTTACTTCCAGTTCAAGCTCTGCATCCTGTGTGTGGATGGAGATGTGATCTCTCAACTTCCTACCCCGGCCACCTGCTGCCATGCCTCCCCATCCATGATGGACTCTCCCTCAAGAGCTGTAATCCCAAACAAACTCTTCCTTCTGTAAGTTGCTTCTGATCATGGTGTTTTATCATGGAAACAGAAAGTAACTGATACACGCACACACAAACCCGCACACTATACATACACACAAATATTTGTATATATATTGTATAATATATATTATGGATTGCATATTTGCATATATATACATACATACAACACACACACACACACACACACACACACACACACACATATATATATTAGCTAATCTCAGGGTTCATTCATTAGTATAGAATGCATGGGTAACAGAAATGGGAGCAGTACCCTAATTTTTACCTTCGGCCTTCTATACTTTTGTAGTTAACAATAAAAGATATTATTTGTGGGGCTGGAGATATGGCTCAGGGGTTGGAGCACTGCCTGTTCTTGTAGAGGATCTGGATTCAGTTCCTAGCACACACATGGCAGCTCAAACCTTCCATAACTCCAGTTCCAGAGGATCTGAGGCCCTCCTTGGCCAACTTGGGCACCAGGTACACATATTGTTCACAAACATGCATGCAAACAAAACATTCATACACATAAAAAAATTTTAAAAATAGTGTTTGTTCTATTTGTATGATTTATTCTCAAAACCAATGTCACTTTTCTGGTGGGCACCTTCCCCACACTTTATATCCCTGTATCAGACAAACACAGGGCTTGGTGATCACTATTGAACAAAATAAATCGTACTACACTCCTGCCTTGATTTTCTGAAGTAGCAATACATGGTGGAAACTCATTCAAGCAAACCTATTGTTGTTCTGTTTTCTTCTTTTAAGTCTTATTGTTTTCTGTGATGTAAAACGGCCATGATTTAGACACTCTCCTAGAGATGGATTCTCTCTAGATCTTTAGCCACAGTAAGAACTGCTACATTAAACAACCTCATCTACGCCCACACCTGAGAGCTTTTGTTATATCTTCAGGAGATTCTTATGAGCAAGGCTATTGGTTGAAGGATACACAGGGATGTGTGTGTGTGTGTGTGTGTGTGTGTTTAAAATAGTTTTCTTTTTCATATTGCTTTCCAAAATAGGCAGATTTAATCCTTTTGTCATCAGTTAACCTTAAAAATCCACTTTTTCTTTCATTCTCTTTAGGAGTAGGTGTGAACGCTCTTGAATCTCTGCCAATATTATGGGTAAGAAGTGCTACCACGTTGTTATTTTAATTTGCATTTCCCTGAGTGGAGGAGCCCCAGCCATATGTTTATTGGCCATCGGGGTTTACTCTTCTCTTGCCTATTCACGTCCTGGGAACAGTTTTCTGTTGGATGCTTTGTCTTTTTCTTAACAATTTGTAAGAGCTGAAAATTAACCCTTTGTCTTCCACAGGCACGATGAATACATTTTCCTCCAGTTGAATGTGTGTCTTTTAATGCTGTTTATGGAAATCTAAATGTGTTTAAATTTTAACTAGTGATGGGGCTAGTGAGATGGTTCAGTGGGTAAAGGAGCTTGTCAGTAAGTCTGATGACCTGAGTTTGAGTCCCAGGACCCACACAGTGGAATAAGAAAACCAACTTCCAAATATTCTCCTACCTCCACACATGCAGAGTGACACACATGAATGAATTTTTAAAATTACATTTTATGTTGCATGTTCCCTTCCAAAAACAATATAGTACCTGTTAAAGAACACTGTCCAGGTCACAGTCCAAAATTATTAGACGAATGAAGATATGAGATAATATAATCCATCTTCAATGAAAAAGGTTATCTGTGGAGACCAACCTTAAGGTGATCCACATCTTAGAATTAAGAGGCAAATATTTTGAGGCTGTTATTAAAACTCTGCTCAAGGACATGAAGGGAAGCATGCTAGCAATGAATGATTAAAAAGAAAACATAAGCAAATAGTTAGATACATGTCGGAGTTAGCGTCAATTGTCAACCTGATTCACCTGGAAGAGGGAAGGAAGCTCAGCTGAAGAACAGCCCAGATCCAGCTGGCCTGTTGCCATGTGTATGAGGCATTTTGTTAATTGTTCATGGCTACAGGAAGCCTCATTCTACTGTCCGCCATGGGCGGTGCCATCCATTGGCTAGTGGGTCTGGGCTGCATAAGAAAGGTAGCTGAGCAAGCCAGAGGGAGCAAACCAGTAAGTCTCCTCCCTCCATGGTCTCTGATTCAGTTCCTACCTCAAGTTGCTGGTTTGGGTCATTCCTATTTGAGTTTCAATTGTATGTGTGCTATGAGTTTAGGATCCAACCCCATCTTCTCACATTTGTTTTTTGGCACTTTGGTACATGAACATAAAATAGTCTGATGACTTTCTCCCCCACACTCTCTGATTTCCCTTCCATCCCTATCTCCACTGCTTCCTACCAGTCCCTTTCTCAGGTTCATGACTTTTGATTTTGTCTTGTGACCCACTTCATTTAATCGGGGCCATTTCTGTGAGCATTAGATAAGAGCTATCCATTGGGGCCTGGGGGGAGGGGTCTTCAGTGGGTTAACAACTGAAAGCGGTGATTTCCCCCCTCCCTGAAGGTCAGCAGTGAGGGGCGGGGCCTCACGAGCCCCTCCTCCATCCACCCTGATTGCTAACAGGCCCGTTCTTGTGCAGATCTCCCTGCATTCACAGCTGCTATGTATTTCCAGAACTTGGCATTTCACAGCCATTCTCACTATCATTTGACTTTTATATTCTTTCCACCCCCTCTTCTAAAATGTTTCTTGTGTCTTGGAGGGGCTGGTATAAACATCTTGTTAGGGATGGGTTCTCATCTGTCATTTATTCTCAGAGATAGCTGATTTTTGTTCTTGTGGTTTGCTAATTACCCTTACTGAGATGAAATACTGTGTGTGGAATTGTGGCAATGTGTGTGTGTGTGTGTGTGTGTGTGTGTGTGTGTGTGTGTGTGTGT
>CAJQZJ010031933.1:403541-476071 GCA_907164525.1 Lophiomys imhausi | reverse complement strand
TGTGTGTGTGTGTGTGTGTGTGTGTGTGTGTGTGTGTGTGTGTGTGCATGTACCTGTGTATGTGTGTTTATGCATGTGTCTGTGTGTCTGTGTATGTGTGTGTGTGCATGTGTGTATTCATGTACACATGAGGACCAGAGAAAAACTTCAGGTGTCATTCCTTAGAAGCCATCTACCTGGGATTTTTTGAGAAATTGACAACTGACCTGGAATTCACTAAGTAGGTAGGGTATGCTGGGGATCCACCTGTCTCTGCCTCCCTGGGGCTACGATCACAAGCTGGCACTGCCGTTCCTGACAAGCTGTCACCACCACACATGACTCTACTGGGCAACTTCTGGGGCTTGAACTTGGTGCACAGAGAGCGCTCCACAGAATGCAGTCTCCCAGCTGAGAACAGACATTCTTATATCGAGGACCCATCCAAATATATAGTATGTAGTTACAATTTCTTCACAATATATTTTAAAAAGCTTGAATATATTTTCACAATTCAATGAAAATTGAGGTGAATTTGAGCATATTTTGTGCATTTCTGTATTGTTTGAATAATAAGGAATCAGCATTTCTTGGAACAATTTAGCATAATTCTTCCCTCAACCAAAGTAACCTGTGTCTTATGCTGGTTGACAGTTTCATACTAGTTCATTTCATTGTCAATATGCTTTGTATGTCAAAAATATCTTACTTCAAAAAAGTGAAGCCGGGCGGTGGTGGCGCACGCCTTTAATCCCAGCACTTGGGAGGCAGAGGCAGGCGGATCTTTGTGAGTTCGAGGCCAGCCTGGTCTACAAAGTGAGTCCAGGACAGCCAAGCATACACAGAGAAACCCTGTCTCGAAAAACCAAAAAAAAAAAAAAAAAAGTGAAAGCCAGGCATGGTTGTGCATGCCTTTAATCCCGGCACTGTGGAGTAGAGGGAGGTAGATCTCTGTAAGTTTGAGGCCAGTTAGAGCTACTTTTAAAAAAAGGTTAAAAGGCTAATTTATGCACATCCAGAGTTTTTCAGACAATCCATAAATCTATAAAGAATAAATAAATGATGACTGGATTTCTCCTAGCCAGTGATAACCATATTTTGGCATATTTAATATCAGAGTATTTCCCATTTTCTGTGTACACAGCATGCACTCAGATCTGCACACATGGATACTTGGCATATATGAATTTATGTGCACATGCATCTAGTTTACACATCTCAGATATTTATTTATATCTCACATATACACACACATACATACATACCCAGGTGGGCTGACACTAATATAGGTTTTAAGGATAGTCTTTTAACTACATCATGAACATTTTTTATCCTAACACACATCATCATTTTTAGAAAAATGTATAAGTTCCTTTGTAGAGGTACAAAGGATTTACTTTAAAAACTTATTTTTTGTTTGTTTTGAGATAGGTTATCTTTATGTAGTACTGGCTGTCCTAGACTCACTATGTAGACCAGGCTGGCCTCAACCTCACATATATCCTCCTGCCTCTGCCTTCTGAGTGCTGAAATTAAAGGCATGCACAAGTCTATTACTCCTTTTAAAAAATTAATTCATTCATTTTTCAGACAGACTGTCATTGTGTAGCCCAGGTTGCTCTCAAACTTGCCTCAACTTCTGAAGAGGTGAGATTGCTGGCATGTACCTCCACACCTAGCTTCCATTATTAGTGGATGTTTTCAAAATTCAGTGAACGCTGGGGTGGACTAGAGACTAGAGTCCAGCTCACCACATGCTCTCTCTTCTGTCTTTCAATATCCACAGGTAAATTTATAGGAGGGATTTCTAGAAATCTTCCCCTATTTTGAGAGGCTCTGTTAACCAGACATGGGTTGGAGAAGCCGAAATGAAGTTCAGGTCAAAGCACCTGCCAATCAGGAAATATTTGGTGTATGCCAACTTCCTTAGAACAGCCAGTGCTTGCAGGCTATCAGGAAGACCAGAGTGTGACCTGAAGATTTGGTCAGCAGACTTTGAGTTTATTTTTAATTATGTGTGCATGTGTGTCTGTTGTGTGAGAATATGCACATGAATGCAAATGCTCACAAAGGCTAGAAGATGGCATTGGATCAGCAGGAGCTGGAGCTACCAGGCATGGATACTGGATGCCCAACTCAAGTTCTCTGCAAAGGCAGTATATGCTCGTTACCACTGCTCCAGGCTCTGGCTTGGTGTTTTTGGTTTGTTTGTTTTTGTTTTTTCAAGATAGGGTCTCTTTATGTAGCCCTGGCTGTCTTGGAACTCTCAATGTAGACCAGACTGACTTCAAACTCAGAGATCTGCCTGTCTCTGCCTTCCCCATGCTAGGTTTAAAGGCGTGGGCCACCACACCCAGACTTTGGTTTGGTTTTTGAGACAAGGTCTCACTACATAGCCCTGGATGGTCTTACTTCGTAGAACAGGCTGGCCTTGACTTTGCTGTGATTGATTCCTGAGTCTGCTTTATGAATGCTAGGACTAGAGGCATGTGCCACCACCGCCAGCCCATGTTCCTTATTGAACATGCATTTACACATCCTTTTGCTCCCCATAAGCTATTTACCCTCTTTCTATAATCTTCTTGGAACACATATTCTTTTTTTTTTTTTTTTTTTTTGGTTTTTCGAGACAGGGTTTCTCTGTATAACAGCTCTGGCTGTCCTAGACTCACTTTGTAGACCAGGCTGGCCTCAAACTCACAGAGATCCGCCTACCTCTGCCTCCCAAGTGCTGGGATTAAAGGCGTGCGCCACCAACGCCCGGCTAGGAACACATATTCTTGATTTACATGTTTTGTATTCTATTCTTAGCCTGGTGCAGTAGTTTTAGAGGTGTCAGCCTGATCCTTGGTGCTAAGATGGCCTCCTTCCTGTCTTTGCAATGCCTGTTCTTTTGTTGTGCACTTGCTGATTAGCTGGGACAGATGTGGTATGAGGCAAGAATCAAGAAACTCTTACTTCCCATGGACATCCTGTTGACCCAACAGCAATTTTTGAAAAGACCACTTCTGGGACTGGAGAGATGGCTCAGAGGTTAAGAGCATTTGCTGCTCTTCCAGAGGTCCTGAGTTTGGTTTCCAACACCCAAATGGTGGCTCATAACCACATATAACTCCAACTCCAGAAAATCTGACACTCTTTTCTTGTCTTCACAGGTATCCTCTCTATACATGGTACACACACACACACACACACACACACACACACACACACACACACCACACACATCAGACACACACACACACATACAGACACACAGGCACACACACACATGAGTATTCACAGATACACAGAAACACACACACTCCTTCCCATCTGACTCTGCTGCTCTTGTCACAGGTTAAGAACATGCATGAACTGGGGAAATAGTTTTGTGGTAGAGTGTCTGCCTAGTATGCACATGCCCCTGGGTTCAATCCCCAGCAGTGGAAAGACAAAACAAAACTCCCTCAAAAAGCATCAGCAGGGCAGAGCTGTCAAGGTACTGCCTGAGGACCCTGAGTCCCCACACTGCACACAAAATCAGGGACTGTGACTCACAATCTATCCTAGCACTGAGGAGGCAGGTCTTCAGGGTTCCCTGGCCAAGCAGTCTAGCCTGACCAAAAGCCCTAGCTGCCAGTACAGACACTATCTCCAAATAACAAGGTGGCTAGCCTCCGAGGAACACATCAGATGTGGGACTCTGTTCCCCCACCCACTGCCCCACCACACACATATAAAGAAATCACACAATGTCTGTGGGTCTGCTCCCAGACTCACCTTCCGTCCTACCAATTAGTTTGTCCTTGTGCCCACGCTGCTCCCCATATTCTAGCTTTGTTACAAACGCGGCTGTCCAATTTTCATTCCCCTTCTTTAAAGTTTCCTCCTCCATTCTTGATCGCTGGCCTTCTGTTAGACTTGTGCATTTGATGTGCACTTTGTAACCACAGGGCCTTTGCACGTGTCCCTTCCACTGAAACACCCTGACTTGCTTGGTTCTTACTATTCAGGACTCACTTCCATTGTCACTTCCTCAGAGAAGGCTCCCCTGGCCTCCCTGGCTAATTGCTCCAGGAAAACACACCATGCTAACCCTCCTTCCATTTGTAATTGCTTACGATCGATTTTGCATTTATTCCTGTGAAAATCTGATCACCTCTCATCTATTGGGCTCCACAGGAGAGAGGACCATGGTGGATATAAAGATATAAATACTACATCTTTACTGATATAATCTCAGGGTTTAGCACAACCAGGCACACCATAAAAGATTTTGCATAAGTGAAGAGAAGGATTCCTTATTTATGGTGGTCCATGTATACTTGTACATGTGTGCCCTTGCTTGATTGTGTCCAAGCAAAACTTTCAGGCTGTGTACTCCGGTGGGAATTGTAACATACCAACATCACAGCAAGGAGACTGGTAGAGACAGAACTCCCTCTACCTCCAGTCCCCTTGTGCTGTCCACACCCGGCTGTCCCTTTCCTCTCTGAGTGACAAGGAAGATGCAGGTCTCTAGCTGACTCTGCTCTGCTGCCCTTGTGCAGTTGTCTGCCAGTTGTGCACACCGATTACTATGAATGCCACCATCTGGTACGCCACGTGGACATCATAATCTTTTCTTAATTACATTAGCAGCGCAATCAGTTACTGCATTACAAGGCCGGCAATGAGCTTTTAAATCTTGGTGGAAATCATAAATAATTGCACTAAGTACCAGGCGCCAGATGTGTGTACCAACTTTGGTTGCACTAGATAAATAGTAACCTTACCAGAGTGTTAGACAGCAGGCAGTCCGGCCAGCCACAGGACCACACCACACCTGGGCCTCCACTGCAAGGAGGCACCATCAGCCACACACCCTAAGACAGGCTGTGCAAGGAAGCAGAGAGTCTGGGAGGATGTGGGTGCCCAGGAGAGAAGCTGATGCTTAGGACTGGAGCCAGACTGGGCAAGGAGGAAATGTTGAGAAAGACAAAGAAAAAATGAACTGGATGGATGGGAGGAAGGAGGGAGGGAGAGAGGCAGGGGAAAGGGGGTGAAATGGGAGGAATGGCTACAGACATCATTGAATGGGAGACAGCGTGAGCGTGGCAGGGACACAGAAAAACAGTGAGCCTTAGAAATCCTAGAGGAACAGGAGGCTGGGGATACACAGAGAGGCCTTGTTTCAGCTGAACTCCGGCCAGGCAGCTGGCAGGGACCCCAGCACCAGTTCAACTACTCCAGAGCAAGAGCCATGTGACCAGAGGGTAGGCAGGTGAAGCTGCAGCCAGTCCTAGTGGGCTTCCAATAGAAGGATTCCTTTCTTTTCTCTCCTTGAGTAGAAGAGGGAGGGAGGTGTCATGGCAGGCCCAGAAGCAGCAGTTCTTTTGTGCAAAGGTCATGGCAGAAGCTTCTGATAGATGGGAGGAGGCCAGGTCTGGGAAGTCTTTTTGGTGTGTCTGTACTTGAGACAATCTGATAAGCCACAGTGAGCCAGGCCAAGTGCAGGCCAAGAGCAGAGGTGGTTCCAGGGAACAAGAATGGTATATAGGAAGACATAGAAACAAACAGTGAGAGAGAGGATGACAGAGATAGAGGGATAGAGATAGAGAGAGATAGACAGATAGACAGACAGACAGACAGCTGCAAGCACACACATGGCTCAGGTGAAGAAAGCAAAGGGGGAAAGAAATATAGAGTTTTAGGTAAGTGGCTGGTTGAAAGTGTCTTCTCACTTGAGACATGTCACCCAGATGGACTTTAACAGAACTTAAACGTGCGTAAGCCCCAGGGTGAAGGGAACGGGAGAGGAGGCACCGTGATCCAGATGTGAACCAGATGCTGGAAGCAGGTGCACAATGGCACCTGGCTTGCAGGGCAAACAAAGCTGGGTCCTCAGCCTGTACAGGAAAAGCAGCCAGCCCCATGCAGCTGGGAGAGGCCCAGGGAAGGGGCTGGATATGGCCCTCCTCAGGGGTGGAGGAGGTATCAGGGGAGATGAGGGGCAGCCTTCCACAGCCAGGGACCACCCACACTTTCTACCAGGGCACTGGCTCTGAGAGGGGGGCTGGAAGATTCTCTGGACCTGGGATGCCAACTGAGGAAAGGGAGAGACCCAGACTGACACTGGAAGGTACTTCTGTAAGCTGCAGTATGGAAGGCCTATCCTCCCCAACATGGCTCCCAGTGCTGACTTGTATTCTGAGAGCACTGCCTACATCCCCTTCCTCCTCCAGGTCAGTGTGTAGGGAGCCGTGTTCTGAAAAGGCCACTTGTAGAGATGCTATGACACCATCCAGCGGCAGGGCCCTCTTGCTGGTCTCCCTTGCACGCACCAAGAACACCCTATCTCCGTGGCATCATGCCACACTCTTGAATATGAATGACGTCATGGCACCGACAGGTGTAAGTGGGAAACTGTAGGATGAAAGACAGAGATCGAACACTTAGGTAAAGACAAAAAAGGAAACTAGGAGGCAAAAGAGAAGACCCTTTTATAAACACCCATCAAGAACGTCTTGTGAAAAATGAAACAAAGCAAAGGGGTCATAAAATAAGGGTTAAAATGACACAATTAGGAGGAAATGTCTAGAGAACATAGAGGTTGAAAGGCAAAGGGAACCTAGAAGAGTTGAGTGTGGAGGCTCAGAAAGACTGAGGCAGGATGATGGCTGTGAGTTCCAGGACAACCTGGGCTAGAGTAAAAAAGCTTGTATCAAAAACAAAAGTGGGGGGGGGGGAGAATTAATGATGGCAATGGATGCTGTAGAAAAAACAATGAACAGAAAGGTATCATCAGATAAATAATACAAGAAAATTTCCCGTGTCAGGAGGTCAGGGGGTCATGCCACCCATCACTCCAGCTTCAGATGATTTCATGCCCTCTTCTGGCCTCTGTGGGCATCTACACAAATGTAGCACACATGTACACACAAACACATACACATAAATATTTTCTTAAGTTGAGTTCTATGTTTTCCTTCTGAATATGTTACCAGAAACAGCCTATAGGTAAGTGAGGGGGGAAACCAGAAAGAAAAAAAAAAAACAAAACAAAACCTAGGATCCAGAATATAAGATTACAATGGAAAGGCAAAGGGGAAAATCTAGAGTAGAAAAACCAAAGCAATGATTAATTATGAAAAAAAAAACCCAAAAGTTGCGTAACAGAAGAATGTACCCATAGTACACGTCATGGCCTAGTTATAGTCAATATTTTATAATCTTATCTACATAAATATTGAATATTTGGTTAACAGAAATTGTGAAGGATCTGTGTTAAGATAGGAGATGTGTGGTGTGGTAAGAACTGAATTCTCATCTTTCTTACTAGAAAGGTGGTGGTAGATACTTTCTTCTACAATAAAGAGCTGGTAGTGTGAACAGTTATTCTGAAATATGAAAATAAACAGCAGAAAAGACACTAAAAGTTGAAACTGTATTTGTCAGCTTTCCATCACTATAATGAAACACTTGAGGTAACACATTTACTTAACTCACCGTTCTGATGGTTCAAGAGAATCCGTTTCCCTCTGGGGATAGAGTATCACACTCTCTGGTGTGGTGTGTGTGTAAATTCACCCACAGGAACTGCAGGGGAGGAGAAAGACAAAGGACCCACGTGGCTTGCCACAACCTCCTTCAAGGGCATGTCCGAAATAACGTAAAGGCCTTCCAGGAGGCCCTAGCTCATAAGAGTCCACTTGCCTTTCACTCTGAGGACCAAGTCCTTTGCAGGGCACTTATCAAACACAGCTATGCTCTCGGGGAGGGACATTGGAAGTGTAACAGGGGTGAGATGGCGCCTTTTGTCATTGGCAAGCATTGTGCTGTTTGACTTCTAAACCACATACATACTCTTTGATAGAAATTTAAGAGTTCAAGATGGTGGTGTAGCTCAGTGGTAGACAGATGTGAGGCCCTGGGCTTGAGCTTTAGTGCTGGAGATGAGGGGAGAGGGGAGGAAAAAGGTGGCTTGAAATGAAACTGGCAGAGTGATAAAGAGGCACCAGACTCACAGCACTTTCTGGGTTTTTCACAGAGGAGGGACAATGTAAGATTTTTGTAATAAACAGATTTGGTTTCTAGTTGTGGTGTGTGATGGCTAATATTGCTTTAATTGTCAATATAGCACAAGCTAGAATCACCTGGAGAGAGAGGAGGGGGGGGTCTCCGTGAGCAACTGTCTACATCAGATTGGCCTGTAAGTGTGTCTGTGATGGATTGTTTGAATTACTTTAATGGCTGTGGAAAGACTCAGCCCACTGTGGGCAACACCGTTCCCTAGGCAGGGGATCCTACATTGTGAAAGAGTATACCTGAGCACAGACTTTCAAAGGCACATGCGTACACTCATTCTCTTTGATCTTGACTGTGATGTGACCAGCAATTTGAGGCTCCTGCCTTGACTTACCTACAATGATGTACATATACTGAGGGAAACAGCCATCTGTGGCCAAGAAACAAAACAGAGGAAAGGGAAGGGTGGGAGGTCCCGCCTCTCCTTCAGGGACATGCCCTAGTGACCTGAGAGCTTCTTGAAAGATATCCCAGCATCCAACAGCTCCACCCTGGATATCAAGCCTGTGTGAGGAATGAAGACCTGCTCTCCATTCATAATAAGAGCACCAGAGACTCAGAGTAGCCAAAGCTTATTTTATAAGTTGGAGAGTTGGACTCGGCCCAGAATGTTGGTTGCATCCAGGAGCCCAAAGAGCATTTTTTAAAAATATGGGTCCTTTCCCTCCTTTCCTCACTGGCTGGGTGATCAGGAGGGTCAGGGTGAGTCTTACACAACACCCAGGTCTCAGGGTCCCTCTGCCACTGTCAGTCTGTTCCTCAACAAAGACCATGGACAGGTGGTTTCATCTCTACCTTTTGATCCTATTTGGAGTATAAAGCACACTGGCCTAGCAGACTGGCCTGTGTTTTCCATTCACCTGTGGTCAAACCAAAGCTGACTGAAGGCACCTTTCAAATAGACCATTATTACTTTTATTATTGTTGTTATTATTATTATTATTTTATTTCTCACACTCTGTGACAAACACACAGAACTTGGAGAGCCCTTCAGGTCCAAACCACAGTGGACAGTAAAGCAGAGAATTTGAGGCTTGGATTTTCATTTATATGTACAATTTGAATTCATCCTCTCTCTCTATCTCCCTCTCTCTATCTTCCCTCCCCTCTCTTCCTCTCCCTCTCTCTCCCTCTCCACCCCTCTCTCTCCCCCCCACCCCCCATTTGAGAGATTGTTAAGGATTATGTTGATGGTAGGATTATTCTTTAACATTTTCTATATTAAAAATCTAATAAATGGTACATTTTAAAAAGCAATATATAACCAAAAGCTATTAGAAATACCAAGATGAATCTGGCAAAATCACTGTCTTAATGAGATACCTTAACATTATTACATTGTTTAGTCTTTGTCAAATCAAGTAGGCAAAAAGAAATAAAAACATGGAAGAAATGAGTAATTTCATTAATAGGCCTGTTTGCTAGGTATGCTTCACATTCTGTAACCCACACAGAACACACCATTTTAACCTGCTCTGTTTAGCACTTAAGAACATTAATCCTTTCTGGAACAGTTTCTCCCTTTTAACAGTTGGAAAGTTCAAGCCACAGGAGGGCAGAGGGTGTGGTTCTGTGGTTCTGCCTGGGCTCCACTGTTGAGTGTCTGGGACCATGGCCACAAAAACAAAACAAAACAAAAAGGCACTCCACAAATGTTTGTTCCTGTCCAAAAGATATGCTTTCTTATTTGAATGCATCTTGATTGTTGACTTGATAGGGTTTTAAATCACCATGGAAACAAATCTTTGGGTGTTTCTGTGGAGCCTTACATAGATTAGGTTGAGGTGGGATGATCCACACTGAAGGTAGGATCCCTGGGCTGGGATCCTTGGCTGAATGAATACAAGGGAAGATATGAGTTGAGCACCACATTCAGTGCTCTTGGCCCCTGACTGTAGGCATTGTGGCCAGCTGCTTCACATTCCTGTTGCCCTGCCTTGCTGATCACAGTGGCCTGGACTCTCAAACTATAAGCCAAAATCAACCCTTCCTTTCTTATATAGCTTAGGTAACTTGTAGTAGTGAGAAAATTAATAAATACAGCATTCAATTACAAAGTTTAAGGAAAGAGTGAAAGTGTTTGGAAAATTCAGCAAGTTAACTCCCAAATATTTAAAACCAACTGTGGTGGAAGTTTTGATTTCTTTTTTTTTTATACTTTATTTTTTTATTTCTTCAAGTTACATCTCAGTCACAATCCCTTCCCTACTCCCCCTTCCTGTCCCACCCTTCCACCCTCTTCCCCCCAACAGCTCCCCCTTTCAGTCCAACAAATGGTTCCTTCTCTTATAACAGTAAATACTATACAAAACAACAGAAATAAATACGCCACATTTATGAGAGTTAAATGGCCCAGCATACATTCCCAATGTCCAGTCCATACATATTTGGCCCCTGACTTTAACATTCTACCATCTAACCATCTCCATGAGTTTAAAGTTCTATATCTGACTCAGCTTTCATACTAACTTGCACCACAATTGATTTCTTTAGAAACATGGTTGTGGGCTAGAGAGATGACTCACCGATTAAGAGCACTGCTTGCTCTTCCAGGGGTCTGGAGTTCAATTCCCAGCAACCACATGGTGGCTCACAACCATCTATACTGGAATCTGATGACCTCTTCTGGCATGAAGGGGTACATGCAGATAAAGTTTTCAACTATGTAAAATAAATGAATCTTAAAAAAAAAAAAAAAAAAACAACAACATGGTTGTGTTGAATGAATGTGGTTTTTTGTTTGTTTGGTTTTGGTCTCAAGTGTGGGATGTAGGGGTGCTTTGTCCACTGCTGAAAAACAGACTCATGAGAGGGACATGAGGAAAAAACATCCTTATGGAAGAGGGCATGATGTTTTTTCATCCAGAAACTGTCACATTCAGGGAGAATTTTTTTTTTTTTTTAAACATCCTTTGATGGACAGACTCTTTGGAGAGCTGGGATCTTGATCAACAGGAAGTACCTCGTGGGGGTGGGGAGAGACGCGCAATGTTGGCCAATTAGAACACGTCTTCCTTCAGATGTTGGGGGGGGGCGGGTAATAAATAGAAACCCCAGAAACACAGAGGGTCTTTTTCTTGGCATCCCTTCCCATGGCTGCTTCGCTTCCATATACTCAAGACAACATTTAGAAACTGCTTTGAGTTGCTGATGTTGCTTCTACTGATCGAGGGCTAGATCCAGCTGAAGAGACCACAGCCCCAGGTGGGGGTGCAGCAACTGTTGTCATCATCGTCCTGATACTGGAGTTGCTGCCACTTCTGCTGTCCCTTCTAGACCTCCCCCCAAACTGCTGCTGCTTTGTGCTGCTGCTGGTACCTGTTCCTGTGTATGCTGTTTGGCTAGACTGCCGGAAACTTGACAGATCACCCCAAGCAAGGACCTGCATCTAAAGAGGTCTACATCTTCTTCCTCTATTAATATCCTTTCTCCCGTACCTCAGGTCGGTCGGTTGGAAGGGAGGTAGAGATATTAATATAACAACAAATAAATAGTTTAAAAGTTTGCTATCAACCAATGTAATATCACTTACAACTTCGTGGAGTTTTTTTTAAATAGAATTTTGCAAGTTGTTTCAAAATTAACAACAACAACAAAATCACCAAATGTATATAAACTGATGAAATGAGGATGAAAAGCTACCTGAATTTCTTCTTTAAAATATCTTGGGGTTAGCCGGGCGGTGGTGGCGCACGCCTTTAATCCCAGCACTTGGGAGGCAGAGGCAGGCGGATCTTTGTGAGTTCGAGGCCAGCCTGGTCTACAAAGCGAGTCCAGGACAGCCAGAGATATTCAGAGAAACCCTGTCTCGAAAAACCAAAAACAAAACAAACAAACAAAAAAAAATATCTTGGGGTGGGGGTTTAAAGAGATGGTTAAATAGTTAAGGGCAGGGGATGCTCTTCCAGAGGACCCAGGTTCAATTCCCAGCACCCACATGGTGGCTCACAACTATCCTTCACTCCAGTTCCAGTTCCAGGGGATCTGATGCCCTTCCCTGGCCTCCAAGGGCACCATACTCACAAGATGAACAGATAAGTTAGCCGGCAAATCACCTCCACACATAAAATAGTAGACCAAAAAATTTTAATTACAACTATTACTATGTGTCTGTATTTCTTGTGTGGGTGTGAGCACGTGTATCTATGCACACATCACGTCATGGTAAACGTGGAAATCAGGACAGCTTTCGGGAGTCGATTCTCTCCTCTCACCACGTGGGTCAGAAGGATGGAACAACTCCTTAGTCTTAGCAGTGAGTGCCTTTACCCATCTCCAGCTCACCGCCCCTCCCCCGTATCTTTTCTAAGACTTATAATTTCATAAAAGCAGAGAACGTATTTTTTATTTTGCATATCTGCATGAATGGGCAGGCATGCCATGTGCCCATGTGGAGATCAGAGGACAATTTTGCAGGGTTCTCTTCCATCATGTGGATCTTGGGCTTGAACTCAGGTCTTCAAGCTTTTGGGGTAAGGGCCTTTACGCACTGAGCCATCTCACTGGCTCAGGAGATATTTTTAAATGGTGGGATAGTAGTAGTGCCCCCAAAGACAACTAAATTAATAGAACTAAGTAGAATCCAGAGAATCCTGCCCACTGAGTTACTGGCCTAAATAAGATACAATGTCAACTGTCTGGGGAAAGAAATATTATTTGACAGGTAGTGGTGAAATGGCCATATCCAGATTGGGAAGAAAATTATATCCTTATCTCACATTCTCCAATGGATAGAAGCCCCAAAAGCAAAAAGTAAAGGAATGGGCCGTCAAGATGGTTTAGAAGGTAAAGTGCTTGCTGCCAAGCCTGATTGATTACCTGGATTCATCCTGGAACCCACATGGTGGAAGGAGAGAACTGACTCCTACTAGTTGTCTAGTACTAGTAGTAGAGAACTACTAGTTTTCTGACCTCCACATGTGTGCTATGACACATGCAGACACACACATATGGACACACGAGCACACTCATGGACACATACACACAAAATAAATGTAATAAAAAATAACACTTGTATCAGAAGTCAAGGAGATTGTATGGTCACTCTGGGGATGGGAGGGGGGCTGTGTGGCCACTCTGGAGCTGGGACTGTGTGGTGACTCTGGGGATGAGGGGGTGCTGTGTGGTCACTCTGGGGATGTGGGGGTGCTGTGTGGTCACTCTGGGGACAGGGGGGGTGCTGTGTGTTCACTCTGGAGACGGGGCTATGTGGCCACTCTGGAGTCAAGGGAATGAGAGGTAACCCAGGCATCTCAAAAGCTGCAGTGTGGTGCAAGTACTGACGACCCAGTTAAGAACTAAGGGACTAAGATCAGGAAACCACCCTGTAAATAAATCCCAGTGAGTGGGGCTGGAGTGATGGCTCAGTGATTAACTGCACACACCGCTCTTTCAGGGGACCTGAGTTCAGTTCCCACTGCCCATGTCACATGGCTCACAACCTCCTGTACCTCCAGTTCCAGGAGATCTGTGGTCCTCTTCTAGACCCCACTGGTATTACATGCTCACTTGGACGGACACACACACACACACACACACACACACACACACACACACATACACACACACACACACACGCTCAAAGAATAAAAACAATTCTTTTAAGCCTTAGTGAACTTTATCTAGGCTACATTTAAAGCCTAACTCAGGTTTGTCTGAGCCAGCACCTGACCATTGTGGTCTCAGCCCCCAGTCCTGCGCCTTGGGGAATCTCTTCTCAGATCTGCTCAACTTCTGACTAGTAACACTGTTGAAAGCATCGTGGTGGGCTGTTATCACAGGTTTCTGAACACTTGGCCATTTTTCACTGAGTTTCATTTTGATTTTGATGAGTTTCCTCTTTCATGTGTTCTCATTGTGTACATGTAAATCTTCCAATTAATTTTTAGAGAAAATAATAATAAAACATTTCTTAATAATCTATAAGAAGAACCAGTGAGCTGGATCAGCAGGTAGAGGTGCTTCCCACCAAAGAACCGGGAAGAGAAGGTGAGGGAGGGCAGGGAAGAGAGGGCAAGGGCAAGGGGTGAAAGGAGGGAGGGGGGAGGAGACAAAAGAAGGGACAAAGACTATGGACAGCTGGCCACAGAAAAGAAAATGAGGTGCTCGTCAATCATATTAAAGACACTGCTTCATTTCATTGGGGGACTAATAACAAAATAAAACACAGGTAATTGCTGCTCTCTAGAAAAATTTCTAAAATATTTATGTATTTATCCTGTGTGTGGGTGCGTGCGTGTGTGTGTGTGTGTGTGTGTGTGTGTGTGTGTGTGTGTGTGCGCCACCACACACCACATGTGGCAATCATAAGACCATAGGACAACACCATATGGGTCCCAGGGATTGAACTCAGGTCATCAGGCTCAGCAACAAGAACCTTTGTCCACTGAACCATCTCTCTAGCCCTCATTAGCAATTGTTTTCAAGACCTAACCCATCCAATGCCAGGGGGAAAAGATCAGTAGATTCATCCATGAACAGAGGAATATAAAATGTGACTAAAAATGTGCATGAGCTGGCACTCCTCCTCTAAGAGGCTACGGGCAAGACCAGGAAGATCAAATGCTTGCTCTAAAACATGCCAGATGCCCACGCTTCTTCTGTGTCAGCAAAAGAAACACTGGCATGCATTTCTATCCACCTATTTTGTCTATGTGTGGTGTTGAGTGCATCGTTTTTTATTTTTACTTATTTTTATGTTTGTTTTATGAAACAGGGTTTCTCTGTCTATCTTTAGTTGTCCTGGACTCACTCTGTAGACCAGGTTGGCCTTGAACTCACAGAGATCTGCCTGCCTCTGCCTCCCGAGTGCTGGGAATAAAGACATGTGCCACCACGCCCAGCAGAGTGCAGCATTTTCTATCCCAGAAAAATAAGGAAGTAATCTAAGTGCCCATCAAGCAGAACATGTTCCAGTAAGCCACATCTGACCCATATGCAAGACACTGTAGCAGTTGAAACGAATGCACGGGATATGTAGTTATTGACAGGAGAAGATAGTCATGCAGAGAAAACCGAGAGAAGCAGAGTGGTGTATAAGGTAGGATATCTTCTACGGCAAACGACAACAGAACAAGTTATGTTTACCCTGAGAGCCCACGTACATGTATATGAAGGACAGGAGAGTCAGAGGAAGACAACAAAGTAGTGTGCACGATGCACTGCTCTTCCCTCTCTCACCCAGAATCCTCTTCAAATACTGAATGCAACAGTTTGTGAGGCTTTCAACAGACACTCTTTGACACACACGCATGTGTGTGCATATACATGCTACAGAAATGTGTGTGTACACACTCCTCCACATAAATGAAAGTATCCAGAATTAAGAAACAAATAGGGATGTTTTTAAATTTTATTTTTATTTTTAATTATGTTTACTTGTATGTGTCTGTCTGGATGTGTGTATGTGAGTGTAGATGGCTGTAGAGGCACACTGTCCCCTGGAGCTGGAGTTCCTGGTGTATATGAGTCATTAGAAGTAGGTGATGGGAAATAAACTCAGGTCCTCTGCAGGAGTAGTACATGCTCTTATCTGCTGAGCCTTCTCTCCAGTTCTGAGAAGGATAGCTTTTTGTTGTCGTTGTTGTTTTGAGTTTTTTGTTTTATTTTTTATTTTTATCTTTATTTTTTGAGACAGTCTCCCTGTGAAGCTCTGGCTGTTCTAGAACTCACTATGTAGGCCAGGCTGGCCTCCAACTCACAGAGATCCACCTGCCTCTGCCTCCCAAGTGCTGGGATTAAAGATGTGCACCACCACACCAGTCTTGTTTTCTGTTTTTTTAAATTAAATCTGTAGGATAGACTGAAGTTCAGTGGCCCTGGGGTGAGGAGGCCAAACATTAAATGTAGAATTAATTTGGAGAAATTTAAAAACAAATATATTAAATTTCTTCCCAATAATGACATGGACAACATAGGAAGGAGTAGCTTACAGAGTCCAAAACATCTGGGGACAAAAGTATAGTTATTAACTTCAGACTTCCATAGCTCAAGCATACAACATATAAATTTATGTATAATCTCTGGAAGCAGAGAAATAAATATTAAAAATTTGAGCCATCTGGGAAGAAGAAGAAGAGAGATGGGGATAAAGGAACCTGATTGGTTAGACAGAGGATGAAAAATGAGGTTGAAGAAAGCAAGCAAAGACAAAAAGACAAAAGAAGTGAAACTTGGTACTAAAATACCTGGGAATGGACTAGACTTCTCACTTAAAAGACAGAGAGACCCAGACGGGCTAAGAAAGACTGAGAACCAGGATAAAAAAACAGAAAGTGTGGAGTTAGAGAAATCCATCCCAAAACTTGGGGTGTAGCTATATTAGAATCTGGAAAAATAGACTTTGGAGACAAAATCAAGAATACAGATGAAAAGCGGTGTTCAATGCTAAGACACAACTGACAAGGAAGGTGTAAGAACCCTGAACTTGTATGCACCTACCAACAAGCTCAAAACACATAAAACAATACTGTAATTATAAGAAAAAGTAGAGAAAACCAAAACCCACAGAGGGAGATTTGTGAGGTACACTCTGTCCTTTATGTGTTACGTAGGTGAAAAGTAAATCAGTAGGATAAAGAAGATTCAAGTAACACCACTAGCAGCAGGGAGTTACAGCTTCTGAGAATGTCATTGTCGAAAATTAGTGAATCATCAGCCTTTTCCTAGTGAGTGCTCATAAAAATCAACCATGAAGCAGGAACACAGATGAGTTATGCAGACCATGTACTCCAATAACAGTACAGCAATGTCAGATATCAACCCTACGTAGATTGCCAAACACCCCATTCATTTAGGAAGTGAAAGTACTGTACTTCAAAAATGTATGAGAGGCAATACCAAGAGAAGAAAGTAAACAGGAAAACAAGTTAAGCATTCAATTCAAGAAAAACAGAATCAACTCAAAAGGTAATAACAAAGAAATAATAGAAATCAATTCCATACAGAACTAACAGAGGATAGGTAAACAAGACTTAATTGGTCTTTGCAAATGTCTTAGTCACTCTTCTGTTGCTGAGGAAGGACACCATAATGAAGGCAACCTATAAAAAATGCACCTACTTGGGGCCTTGCTTACAATTCAGTTAGTTGATACTATCATCACACTACCAGTCAATCATCACCACCACCATCACCACCAGCATCACCACCACCAACACTACCCCATCACCATCACCAACACTACCCCATCACCACCACCAACACTACCCCATCACCATCACCATCACTACCCCATCATCACCACCATCACTACCCCATCACCACCATCACTACCCCATCACCACCATCACCAGCACCATCACTGTCGTCATCAAAGTCCAGTCATTTTTTACAAACAGAAGAAACATATTATCATCCCCAATAAAAGCATGTGGGGAAAGCATGTGATAAAGATGAATGCTAATTTTGGAATAATAATCAAGAGAATGAAGAGGAACCTACTTTGCCTGCTGAACCATCTCACCTGTGCAGAAATGTTTTTATTGATAAGAAGGGTTACTGTTATTTTTTTATATTTTTTGTTTTCTTATGGTTTAAAAGAGTCTTGGTCTTTTCAAGATTCATGCCAAAATATTTATGGGTGGAAATTAGATGATGTCAGTGTTCATGAAGACTTGATACTAACATCTGTCAATCAAAACATTCAAAGATATTGTTCAGGTTAGGGAGTGTTTGGAGGCAGAAATGAATCAAGGTTGTTTGTAATTGAATAATTGCTGAAGCTGAGCCATGCATGTGAGAGCCCCATTTCTCAAGAAGTTACAGTACATGCTATTTGCTGGATTAAATCCTTCTAAGTAAAAAATTAAAACTTACACGGTTACTACAGTCACTTATATTTAACTATATTAGACAAATAAAATTGAGATAAGAGAAAGAATTTATGAGAAGGAAGTGAAATAATTGCCATTATTACCCCACCCCCAATGCCATTGTCTACACTTGAAGAAAGCTTTAAGGAAATCTACTAGCAAAGTATCAGATTAAAGGAATTCAACAAGCTCTATCAATAGGAGTCTCATATATAAACGCTTTTGTGTTTCTAGACACTAGCAACAAATGAAATGTGTAACATTTATAAAAACAACAAACACAGTGACAGACTCTAGAAGGATATTATACATTAGAACAGAAAATGAAAGACTCAGCAAAGGGCAGACACTTGGGCATATGAATCCTCAAAGTCCTAAAGCTGGGAATATTCTTTAGATAAATTTATAAAGTCAATGAACAGCCATTTTAAAACATCAAAGAGAATTTTTCTTGAACCTGATACTCTTAACTCAAGCTGTGAAAATACAACAATAGCCAAGAACAGATGTATGTTTTTAAATGTGTCTGCAAACTTGTAGATGAAGCAATATTCTCCTGCCAGCTATAAAGATACCTGATGAAGTCAGAGGGATAAAATGGTATCACTTCAGAGGCGTTAGGGTAGGTACAGAAGAACAGATAAAAGAGGAGAAATCCACCGACCAGTGAGGAGCGGGCACATACTAAGGCGGAGGGACAGACTGCTGTGTCACATACTATAAAGATGAGGACAGAGGGATGGATGTGGATGTCTGCTGTCTCGAAGCCTTAGTGGGGTAATGGATCTAGGCGAAGGATGACCCTTGGCGTTCCCAAGCTGCGCTGGTGGACATGATTCTCCCACCAACGGGAGCACACAGCTTCCTTGAGGAAGAATCCTGGCCCCACGTCGAACCCGAATCACATCAAGTTTCTATAGTGACTATCTATACCACGGGAGAGTGACATGTTGAAGGATGGATGCCAAGGGGAAGCAAATGTGATGTGTGTGTGTGTGTGTTTGGGTTGGGAGTGGGGACTATGTGAGACAAGGGGTCCAGTTTCTCTAACAGACACATTTCAAGTGGGGAAGAGGAGAGAGATGCTTGCATGCTGAAATCAACTAGAGTACTGCACAAGATTTATTTGGAGCCTAGTTAAAACAAACTACAAAAAGAAATGGTGCTGGTACCAGAGTCATTACCTAGCATGCATGAGGCCCTCAATTCTATCCTCAGCCTTGAACATACTACAAAAATAAAATTATGGTATTATTTGAAAGAATTTTAATTGTTGTATATTTATTTGTTATTATCACACATGTATGTGTAGGGTGTGTGTGCACGGCTTTGCATGGGACATCTTGCTTATGGAAGTGAGAAGACAACCTTGTGGAGACATTTCTCTCTACCTTCATGTGGGTTCTAGGGATTGAACTCAGATTGTCAGGTTTACACAGTGATTGCCTTTGCCTGCTGAACCATCTCACCTGTGTAGAAACGTTTTTATTGATAAGAAGGGTTACTGTTATTTTTTAAGACTAATGATGTTCTTATGGTTTAAAAGAGTCTTGATCTTTTCAAGATTCATGCCAAAATATTTATGGGTGGAAATTAGATGATGTCAGTGTTCATGAAGACTTGATACTATCATCTGTCAATCAAAACATTCAAAGATATTGTTCAGGTTAGGGAGTGTTTGGAGGCAGAAATGAATCAAGGTCGTTCGTAATTGGATAATTGCTGAAGCTGAGCCATGCATGTGAGGGGCTGGTAAATCCCACTGTCTGTCCCTTTGTGTATGTTTGACATTTTCTCAAATAAATAGGTGAAAGGGGAGTAAACCATGATGAAGCAATCTGTTACCTGTGTGAGGAAATGTAAAATTAGATCCCTGTTCTGGTTTCTATAAAGAGAGGTGCTATACTTGGGTCCCACACCTTGACAGGGCAGCACAGTGGAGCTGGCCTTGGAGGTATGGGTGGGGAGAGCCGGCCCTGAGGTCATGGGAGTGGGAGAGCTGACCCTGCCTCCTACTGATGACAGCACTGTGTGGTCTAGCCAAGTACTAGGCCACTTCAGCCAGTGCTGAGGGCTCACCCTGGTGGTGCGGATAAGGGAGAGCTGGCACACTGACCAGCTCAGCTACTACCCAGGGCCAGACTCAGGGCTCTGAGTTGTCCCACCCCAAAATCTATATCATCTACCAACAATTGGGATTCATGAAAGGGCCAGTCCTGCTGATCCAAAGCTGCAGGATCTCCATGACACAGGATAACTAGGAGGAGTCCTGGTGAGGATCCAATATTGATGGTGCGACAAAAGCCAGAGATCTCAAACTGGACCAATGACTCATTGCAATGAACATTTGCAAGTGAAGATGTGTGGACAGAGGGATACACTGTGGGACGCACTGTGACACGCTACAGCTTCCACGATGAGATGTTCTATTCTATGGTTTGTTGTTGTTGTTTTGGAGAGGTTGCAAGGGCAAAAGAGCTGATATGAAGGCTTGGGGAGATGAGTGGAACTGGGGTGCATAATGTGAAACTCACAAAGAATCAATAAAAAGTTTTGTAAAGTAGGTAATAGGTGGATTGAAGACTAAGCACAAATAGAAAAATCTTGAAACTTTTGGAAATAAACCAGACACACATGTTTATGACATTGGAATGGGAGGGGTTGGTTAAGCAAGGTAGCAACAGCACTTCACCATAAAGGCAAACATCGATAGCTTTACATAAAAATCAAATATTTACACACAATTAAATATGTCTTTATCAGAAGTAGAAGACAAACTGCAGTCTGGAAAAACTCACTTGCACTAAAAACATTAATGTCCACAATATATAATGATCTTTTACAAATCAATAAGAAGGAAAATGGGTAAATGTGTTAGGCTCTAGATAGGGAATTAAGAAAAACTCAAGTAGAGAATAAATCCTTGGGAACCTGGGTCCTTGTTGGCGATGTTTTGATGACCCTGGACCTCACTGTGGAGCAGGTGTGTAGTGTCTGTGGTCTGGCCATAAGTGTCCATACGTCTACCCCACATGAATTTTCTTCTCTGTGCCCAAGAAGACATAAGGAGTTGTTCTCATGACCCAGATGTAATAGTGTAAACGTGAGAAGACCTTATCTACAGAGCAGAGGGAAAGTGGGAAAATACACAGGATGAAGTCCCAGTCAACAGGTGAGTGAATGAGCAGAATCTATGCACCACACTATTCTCAAAACACAGCAGGGGGCTGGGAGGATACTCAGTCAGATAAGTGCTTGCTGTGCAAGCATGAGGACCTGAGTTTAGTCCCCAGAGCTGACGTATACAAGCCTGGTGTAAAAACAGGTGGATCTGTGGGGTTAGCTGGCCAGTCTACTTAGCTGAGTCAGTAAGCTTCAGGCCAGTGAGAGACCCTACCTCAAAAAGCATAGTGGGGCTGGGGATATAGACCAGTGGGGAGTGTGTTTGATGTGCAAGCGGCAAGACTGGAATTCAGATGCCCGGGACTCACGCAAATCTCAGGTAGGCATGGCAGCCCAATTATTACGCCAGAGCTAAGAAGACGGAGAGTGGACTTCAGGGTCAAGCTGCATAGCCAGACTAGCAGAAGCAGCAAGCTCTGAGTCTACTCGAGAGACCTAATGGAGGAAGACCCCGACTTCAGCCTCCACAGTCATGCACACACAGGTATACGAGCACCTCCACACGTGCACACACAGGTGTACTTGCACCTGCACACATGTGCACACACATGTGTATGTGCACCTGCACACGTGTGCATACATGCACATATACATGCATACACAGACACTTGACAAAAACAAAAGGTGAAAGCTCCAGAAGAACATGCCCCAATGTTGACCTCTGGCCTCTGTGTGTGTGTACACATGCACATCTGCACACACATGCACCCATGTACATACAGAAGATGTGTACGCATTGCCCAACCTGTGCTTTTGGTGTAAGCCCCTGCAGACAAATGACCCTCATACCCTCCAAGGGTGGAACCCTCAGGGGAATGAGGTGAAAAATGAATGGGGGTGGGGCTTGATCTTGGCACAATGTGGTTAGTTGTTAATCTAGTGAAATGGATATGCGTTATGACATTTTCCATACTTTTTCATACATGTGAAATATTTTATAGTTATAATTCTTTTTTTAAAGAAATTCATTGGTTTAATATCCTCAAAACATCATTGCTTTGTCACACATTAGCTAACCACTGTGTGACTTTTCTATCTAGGAAACCCTGGATAATTAACTAAAAAATACTTAGAACTAATAAGAAACATCAGGTGTCCCCGGGAGTAGGACTACTGTGGAACTCTTACTTCCTACTCCTAAGAATTGCTTGTACTTTCAAAATGATGAACATGTGTTACTGTTATACTCAGAAAACAATAATGATAGTTCCATTCTGAAAATTAAACAAAAATGGAAGAGTGAAGAAAAGCACCTGATAAAGTTTAGTACAGAGACAGAAATAAATTCATAAGATTAATGAGGAGAATTGATGACTTTGGAATAAAGCCTCAATTCAAAAAGCATCCTGAACTAACAAATAATCAGAAGTGCACAGAATTAAGAGTGGAATCATATATCTAGATGCAAAGGAAGACTTGAGTAAATAAAAATTGCCCAAGAAAGATCCTAGAGTGTGAAATTCATATTCTGCAGATGTTAATTGTCCTCAGATAAATCTAAGTGTTGTCAGAATCCCAGAGAAGGGGCCATAAGATGGCTCAGATGACAATCTTTGCTGCTAAGCCTTAGGATCTGAGTTTGATTCCCAGAGTGTGAGCGCGCACACACACATTCACACTCACTCACTCACATACACACTCACACGCATACAACACTACTACCACTACTAATAAAATAATTAATAATTAATAATTTAAATCCCAGATAACATACACAGGATTTGACTGGAGGAAAATCTCTTCATATGAGGTTTTCTAAAATTCACCTGGAGGAAATATAAAAGATTAAAACAATGGAAAATCTATCTGGAAGGGTAATTAATAACAGACTTGTCCTATGTGGGTAGCAGCATAGGTTTTTGAAGCTCATTATATTTTGTATTACAAAACTGAAGCACATTAATTATACAAAATACAATGAACAAAGTGTGAAGAATGTAAAACCTGTACAACCCCACCCACCAGAAACTGTCACTGTTAATGTTTTGGAATTTAAGCAAGTTTCTAGTAAGCCTGTAAGGGTTTTCGTCATTCTTCTCTCTCCATCTCTTTCTCTCTGTGGCATATGTATGTGTCTGCATGTGTTCATGAACATGTGTGGGGGAGCAGGAGTCAATGTTGGGTATTGTCCTCAGTCTCTCTCCTTGTTATTTCTTGAGGCAGGGTCTCCCACTGAACCTGGAGCTCATTGCTTTGGCTGGGGTGGCTGGCCAATGAGCTCTAAGGACCCTCCTGTCTCCCCCCGCCACCCCATCTTGGGATGCAGACTTGTCTAGCCTATTTTCCTGTGGGCCCTGAGATCTGAGGCCCAGGCTTACACAGCAGGTGCTGTACCTACAGAGCCATCACTGAGCCTTACTCTGTCTTTATAAAAACCCCTTTATACTTCCTGGTGTTTAATGAAAACATTTTCATATCCTAGATATTTTCCGCCAAGTCACATGGACTTTGGTTTATCCTTAAATGTTCTGAAATCAAATGCAACTCTGCTGCATGGGTGGAGTTTTCTAGAAAGAACTCAAGAGTTTTATGTTGTTCTTAACTGTGTGTGTGTCTGTCTGTCTGTGTCTGTGTGTGCATCTGTGTATGTCTGTGTCTCTCTGTGTGTGTCTGTGTCTATGTGTATGTGTCTGTGTGTGTGCGTATGTGTGTCTCTGTGTATGTGTATGTATGTGTGTATGTGTCTATGTGTGTCTGTCTCTGTATGTGTCTGTGTGTCTCTGTGTGTGTCTGTGTATGAATGTCTGTGTGTGTGTGTGTGTGTGTGTGTGTGTGTGTGTGAATACAGGCACATGCAGAGGTTGGGGGAACCCTTGGATATCCATTCACTCTGTCCATTTTGTTTGGAAAAGGGTCTCTTGTTTTGCTTCTGTGTACTCCAGGTTAGCCGGCCTGCAATCTGCCATGGATTCTCCTGTTTCTGCCTCCCTTATGACTAGAGGAGAGTGGGGTTGCAGATACTACTCCACCAGGCTTTTACACAAGTTGTGGGGATTTGAACTCAGGTCCTCACGCTTGTGTGGGAAGTGCTTTATCCACTGAGCCATCTCCCAATCCTGCTCTGGAGCTTAGACAGAGCTGTTGCATGCTGCCCCCTGCTGATTGGTGTTCTTGCACTTTTCATTTTTCAAGAGTACTACTAAAGAGCCACTCTCTGTAATATGAGTTACACAGAATCTCCCCAGAGTTTGTGGTTTCTTAAATATGGTTTTTGAAACAAATGTACAGGTTTTTTTGTTGTTGTTGTTGTTTTTTTTATTATGTATACAATGGTCTGTCTGCAGGTATGCCTTCAGGCCAGAGGAGGGCACTAGATTTCATTATGGATGGTTGGGAGCCACCATGTGGTTGCTGGAAATTGAACTCAGGACCTCTGGAAGAGCAGCCAGTGCTCTTAACCTCTGAGCCATCTCTCCAGCCCTGTTGTTTTTTTAATGTAATTGAGGAGCCAGGTAGCTAACTCTGGGGGTAAAATGCTTGCTACACAGGCAAGAAGATCTGAGTTTGGTACCTGTGGCCCATATAAAAGCCAGCACTATGGTTGCTGTGTCTTGAAAATTCCAGCCCTGGTGGAGTGGACACAGGGAATTCCCTGGGGCTTGCTGGCCAGAAGCCTTGTCTAACTAGGGAGTCCAGGTCAGTGATCGAGGACTTGTTTCAAAACAAAAGGTGGACATAGCACCTAAAGAATGAAATGTACCTGAGACCGACCTCTGGCTTTCACATTCATCTGCGCTCGCATGTGTGCGTGCGCGCGCACACACACATACACATACTAACACGTGTACACACACATATACACATGTGTACACACAAAAGTACAGTATGCACACATGCATGTCCACACACACATATACACATGAACACACATGCACAGGCTTTTGTCAACCCAAGATTGTACAAACATTGCCCTGTAGCTTATAGCTTCATTTTCCACGTGGAACTATCCCTACATGGGATTTAGGTTGATTTAACATGTAAGTAGATAAGATCCAATATCACCCCCCTCATGATGTTCCAGTAATCTGCAACCCTGCAATTGCATGTTTCCTCTCCCCCATTCGCATGTCACCTCGGTCACACTGGACTGTGGAGTTTTAGTCTGTGCTCTGATCCTCTGAACATACAGACACACTTCCGTATCATTTTCTTAGAACCACCTCACTTGTTTTGTTATCTGGGGAACTAATCTTCCAGCTTTCTCAACATTCGAAAAAACTGAGGCTGGTGAAATGGCTAAAGATACTGGTGGTGCATGCCAGACCACCTGAGTTCGATCCCCAGAACCCATGTAAAGGAGGAAGGACAGAACTGACTCCTGCAAGCTGCCCTCTGACCTCTACACACATCGGCACACACACATGCAGAATAAATACATGAATGTTAATTGGTTTCCTAGTTCAGTTTGTCCATTTTAAACGGAACCTTGGACTCTGTTGATTTTTATTTAACAACACTTGTCATCTCAGTGGGGGGTTTTGTTACATTGTAAGTTAATTTTAAGAAATGTGTATCTAAGCCGGGCGGTGGTGGCGCACGCCTTTAATCCCAGCACTTGGGAGGCAGAGGCAGGTGGATCTCTGTGAGTTCGAGGCCAGCCTGGTCTACAAAGCGAGTCCAGGACAGCCAGAGTTGTTACACAGAGAAACCCTGTCTCGAAAAACCAAAAAAAAAAAAAAATGTGTATCTTCCTTCATATTGAGTCTCTCTATCAAAGAATACAAAATAACTTTTACAGTCCTCGTTTGTGCTCATCTATTATTATACATTTATTCTTATAATAAAATACTTGGTGTTTTGGGTTGTGTGTGTGTGTGTACTTGATTCTTTTAATGTAGTAGTCTATCATGCTCTTGGACAATTTTATAGTTTATAATAGTTTTTTTAGTTAGTCTAGTTTAGTTTAGCATTTCTGCTTCCTAGACAGTCATATCATCCACAGACAAAGATGATTTAACACCCCCATCTTTTAATTTTTATTTTTGTAATGTCTTTCTTTAATTACACTGGTGATTTCTTCCAGAACAATGCCAAATAATAGTCCACTATACTAGTATTGGACATTTTTGTTTTATTCTGACTTTAATGGGAATGCTTTTAGTGTTTTTTCCATTAAGCACTAAGCATAAATTATTTTTTACTAATAAAAATATCAACTAAACATCAACCCAGCTTGTGGAAAGAGATGTATCTATTTCATATGCTAAGAAAATAACTATCCCTTTCTGTTTTATTAAATGCTTTAAAAATTAAGAATAGTTATTGAATTGTGTCAAATGCCTTCTCAGGGCTTGAGGAAATGTCCTCAGATCATTCTCTTTAGACCTATTAATGTGATGAATTATATTAATAGATATTTCCCCAGAGTTTTACTGTGAAAATTTTCAAATATGCTTCAATGATGAAAGAAGGTAAGTGTGGGTAAGGGTCTACCTCCTGTCTGTGTCCTGTAGGACAGACAGCTGTGCTGGCTTATGCTTTGGTTCATCCTTGAGTCTTAAAATCCATGAGAATAACCTAGTCTTGGTGTGCTGAACCTTTCCTACAACATGCAGGATGTTCCTCCTCTGACAGTGGCTTTTTCTTACTTGGATTATAAGCATGGCACTATTGTGTATGTGCCTGCCTGTCTGTATGTGTACTGATGTGCATGTGCCTGCCTGTCTGTATGTGTACTGATGTGTATGTGCCTGCCTGTCTGTATGTGTACTGATGTGCAGTACCCTTACGGGCTGGAAGAGAAAGCAATGGATTCCCTGAAGTTATAAGTGGTTGTGAGCCACCATGTAGATGCTGGGAAATGAACCATAAAGCCATCTGTCCTTGTTTGCTGTTTTAAATTGGAAAACTATTATATTTGTAAATATATGTGGTCTAAATTAGTATGTGTGGATAGTCTTGGTCAGGACCCAGGAGCTTTGTGTAAGTAAAACAGTCTAAGGCGTTTTGTAAAATGTAGACCCTGAGACAATTTGTGTAGTGGTGGAATTATTTGTCACTTAAAAGTAGGTAGATTTCCCTGGAAAACTGTCTAAAATAAGTTATGTTTTGAGACTGTGGTGAAATCTGCAACACACTTTGTTTCCTCTGTAGTAACATGTCTGTTTATCATTTCTTTCTCTTCTGGAGTCAGTTTTGATAATATTTTTCTGAATTTAAAGTCTCAATTTCTTCTAGTTTTTTACTTTAAGGTTGAGTCAAGTATCTCAATTATTATGATTGTTCCTCTACTAATGTTTATTTTCTAATTGCCATTTTCATTTAGTGTACTTTTCCTCTCTAATTTTTGTAGGGATCACTAAATCTTTGATATTCCCCTTCCAAAGGAAAATGAAAATCACGGAGATATCCCCTCCTAATTTTGAAAAGGCTAATCTGTTTCTGATTTCAAAGACAGACAGGAGCTATGAAAAGTAGGAAAACTGTATACCGACTTTACTTATAGATACAGAATCAAAAATCTTAAGCAAGTTTTTTGCTAAACAAATCTGGTAATATTCTAATGTATTATATTAAAGGAATGCAAGGATAGTTCAACATCAGGAAAAATATCCACTTATATCAGCACATTAATGGGGGGAAGAAATACATGGTAACCTTAATAGTCAGGAGATAAAGAAAAATAAATTGATAATGTTCAGTACCTTTTTTTAATAATTTTTTTTTTGGTTTTTTGAGACAGGGTTTCTCTGTGTAGCCCTGGCTGTCCTGGACTCACTTTGTAGACCAGGCTGGCCTCAAACTCGCAAAGATCCGCCTGCCTCTGCCTCCCAAGTGCTGGGATTAAAGGCGTGCGCCACCACTGCCCGGCTTTAATCATTTTTTTTTTAAAAAACCCCTCTGAAACTGGCAAAACTGTTCAGTGGGTAAAGGCGTCTGCTGTCAAGTCTAACAATTTGAGTTCAGTCTCTGGGACTCTCAAGGTAGAATAAGAGAACTGACTCCCAGAAGTTATCCTCTGAGCTAAACACACACACACACACACACACACACACACACACACACACACACACACACACACAAATTAAATAAATAAAAGCAAAAAATTAAAACTAAAAAGTTGGAGTAGAACTGGAGCCGGGGACTAATATGCAGGGACACTCCACTACAGAGGAGTGGGATGGAAGGGATGGAGGTAGCGGGTGGGAGGGTGGGACTGGGAGGGGTGGAATGAGGGCACTGTGATGGAGATGTAACCTGAAGTAATAAATAAACGTTCAAAAAAAAAGTTGGAGTAGAAGAGTGTATTTAATTTGACAAAGTTTATATAACTCAAGGCAAATGATATGCATACTAGATATACTTGAAGTAGTTTTAAGACCTCGGTGTCCTGTATGACAATTGATTGACAGGGTGTTAGAGATCTCACTAATATGGTAAGGAGTGCAGGAAGATTATGAGGTCTGGAAGGGACCACCTGAAACTATCATTAAGTATACATATGACGGGCTGGAGAGGTGGCTCAGAGGTTAAGAGCACTGGCTGTTCTTCCCAAGGTCCTGAGTTCAATTCCCAGCAACCACATGGTGGCTCACAGCCATCTACATTGAGATCTGCCCGGGCATATATGTAGAGCAAATACTGTATACATAATAAATAAATAAAAAAATGTTAAAAAAAGGCAGAAAAATTATAAATAAAAAAAACTGCATTCAAAAAAAAGTATACATATGACTTTAATCTCAACAGGTGTGGGTGAGATTCACAGACAAACTGCTAAAGGAAGTATGAGGCTGCAGTGCGGTGCTCAGATAATAAGATTGCTTTCTAAAATCAGCAGCGTTTCTACAGCAGCAGTCACCTAGAAAGTCAGACTAAAAAGTGATTGACATATGTAATTGTAAAGAAATTGTTATAAAAGAAATAATAAGTAAATGTAATGAAAAATAAACACCACCGGCCTAGTCAAAAAAGTCACCGTGTATTTGGGAATTAAGTTAAGAACACAAGGTCTCTAGGACTTGAATTTACAAGTGTGAACAAACTTAATCCCTGCCTAAGCAGGTGATGGTTATGACCAGGTCAGCTCTCCCAAGACCATTCATAAATTCAGTGAATCAGTCTCATAGGAAAGGCTGCGTGAAAAGGTACACATGTGTACACAGATTCAAACACATGTGTATATAACATGCTGGATCAACTCCCAAATTAGAATAAAGTAACAGGAAGCCCATGAAGAGCTAAGTTAAGAAGGTGAGGGAATACAATATAAAGCCACAGGAATCAAAACTGTGTGTGTGTGTGGGGGGGGAGATTCAGTTCATAATCCAGTCAGTAAAGTGCCTGCTTCACAAATGTGAAGGCCCAACTCCAATTCCTGGAACTCTTATAAGGGTGTGGTGGCAAATGCTGTAATCCCAGTCCTGGGGAGGTGGAGACCTGAGGAGTGCAATGCAGCCTAATCTGTGAGATCCAGGCCGAAGAGACTTCCTATCTTAAAGGGAGCTGGAAGGCATTCCTGGGAATAGTATTTGAGGTTGTCCTCTGGCCTTCGTTCTCTCTCTCTCTCTCCTTCTCTCTGTTTCTCTCATCAAAACAAACAACCAGCATTGGCACACAAATAAGCAAATGAAACCAAACGGAAAACTGGAGAACATACCCATGAACACACAGGGGTGGAAGAGGCATAAAGGAAATCAGTGGGAAAGGGCGGGTTGTCTCGCACAGTTTAATGTACTGAGAATATTATAACCAGGGCATTGTTTAGCTTCGTGAGTAAGAAAACCCCTGACCAGATTAAAGATTTAAATGTGAATGTAAAAAAAAAAATAAAAAATAAATAAATCACACAGTAGGAACAAGAAGGGAGTACATCTTTAGGCTTAGGGGGAAGGAAACTGCTCATTTCCCCAAACTTTAAAAGCACACACCATGATCCTGAATTTGATTACATCAGAATGAAGAAATCCTACTTAACAAAGAAATAACACAGGCCAATTAAGAGTCAGATGATAGAACTAGGATGTTTTTTTCAAAGTCTAAAACTGACAAGGGATTCACACCTAGAACATAGAAGGAACTATGCAAGGGGGAGAGGAGAGGACATCAGGTCCAGCAGAAAAATGGGCAAGCGATGTGACAGGCAATTTACAGAGAAGGAAACCCCAAAAGCTAATGAGCGTGAGAAGTGATGCTCAAACTCATTAAAATCCAAGATATGCAAATGAAAACCAGACATCACTTTGCACCTTCAGACTGGCAAAACTCCACCGACGGGAAATACCAATTAATGCAGAATGGAGAAAACTAGGATTTCCTCACAGGGGCTGATAGGAGTGTAAATTGGTAAGGGCTTTTTTTTTTTTTGTGATTCCATACTGCTTATGCAAATTATACACACAGGGACCCAGAGGACCCAAAGGGAACTCTACAAGGACGGTTTTGATTTGCTGGAGGGCAGATAGGTGCAACCTGGAGTGGCCCCACTATCATGAAGCAGAAGTTCCTGTGACCACAGAACCACACAGATAGATTTTGCCAGCAGAGAGACAATTGAAATGTAAGAAAATGCCAGCGTGGCACTATGGTGTTAATGTGAATTATAAGTACATGTGCACATCCTTGGCTGTGTGCAGGTCTGTGTCTTCACCAGACCAGGTGAAGGAACCGACCAGGTCCAGGTTACTCAGACCAGCAAGATGTTATCAGCTCACTCCTGCTGAGTGTGGAGTTGTCCTAGACCTCTTTGGACTGTTTCATGGCCCAGCATGGGAGAATTAGCTCATCGGAGGGCAAAAACCACAGGTAGCTGTTGTCTGTTTCGGTTCTCCCTTCCAGACTGCAGCAGAATAGAATGTGTGGCTGGGGACATAGGTGGTAGAGCACTTGCTTAGCACTGGTGAAGTCCTGGGCTTGTTCCTCAGCACCGCATAAACTGGGTGCGGTGGCACCATGTCCTGTAATGTCAGCACTTGGGAGGTGGGGGGGAGGGGAGGATCAGGAGTTCAAGGTCATCTTCAGCAAGTTCAAGGGCACCTGGGATACTTGAGAGGCTCTCTATCTCCCTCTCTCAAAACAAACAATAGAAAAACAATCCATTCACCAAGTCCATGGCAATGTGCCCTATGCCCAAGGCTTGTCTATCTTCTGTAGTGAAGATGGCATGCCATACCTGGAAGCAGGAATCTAGGTCAATGTGATTGAATAGGATGAGCATCCTGTAGGGGCAAAGAGGTCCATCCCTGGGGCAGTGACTTCTGTTCCACCTGGAGGGAAGGAAGGGAGTCTCCTGAGACACAGATTGGAAGGGCACATCTGATGGCGTCTCTGGTCTTCATAAAGGACAGCTTTGTAGGTTCTTATTAGAACTGAGAATTATCAGGGAGGATGTTTTCCAAATAACTATTTCTTGAAGATGTTATTTTTGAAGGCAAGCCAATATCACACCTGTGGACATGTGAAATCACCGGACTAATCCCTTGATGGTGGCACTCAGCCTCCATCTGTGGGATGCCCACCACTCCCAGCAACCCCCTTCTCCATAAGAGCATAAATGGCCAGGTTTTATCTGCCTGGGATGAGGCTTCTAGGAAGTTCTGGGGAATAGCAGTTTCTTTTTCTTTTTTTTTTGTTTTTTTGTTTTTTTTCGAGACAGGGTTTCTCTGAATATCTCTGGCTGTCCTGGACTCGCTTTGTAGACCAGGCTGGCCTCGAACTCACAAAGATCCGCCTGCCTCTACCTCCCAAGTGCTGGGATTAAAGGCGTGCGCCACCACCGCCCGGCTAAACATTTATTCATCAATTTATTATGTATACAGTATTTGCTCTACATAAATGCCCGGGCACAAGATCTCAATGTAGATGGTTGTGAGCCACCATGTGGTTGCTGGGAATTGAACTCAGGACCTTTGGAAGAACAGCCAGTGCTCTTAACCTCTGAGCCATCACTCCAGCCTGGGAATAGCAGTTTCTATGCCAACCATTTCACCTCACCCATTCAGATAAGCCCTTTTGCAGGGGACTAGCTGCCCCTTACTATCTTCTCAGTACTTAACACAAACACAGAGAGAGGGGGAAAGGGGAGGGAGAAGGGAGGGGAGGGGGACAAGAGGAGGAAGGGGGAGGGGAAGGAGAGAGAGAGAGCAGAGTAGAATCCCACGGCACATCCAAATATCCACGCAGACCCTCACAATAGGTTAAGTGTACAGGATGACTTACAAGCTCACCAGATTGCCTGAAGGTGCACACAATAACCTGCAGGTGGCGCACACACCGGCTGTCTCCCACCCTGAACTTGCCCCTCCCATCACGCTTTCCATCTTCTGGGATCCAAACTCATTCACTCCTCCCAGGTTCTCGGTTTTGGTGTTATCTTTGAATCCTCCCACACATTCCAACTTATAGGGAAATCCTGCTGCCTGGAGCGTCAAACAACCCTCGGGGCATGGTGGCACACGCCTTTAACCCCAGCACTCTGAAGGCAGAGGCAGGTGGATCTCTGAGCTCGAGGCCAAGAGAAATCCTGTCGCGAGCCCCCCAAAAAACCAAAACCCAACAACAGTCAGAGTCAACCTCTTCTCATCCTTTCCATCCCTGCAGATCTGCAAGATTATATCAGAAAACTTATTTTGTTTTTTTTCTTTTGTTGTTTTTTGGAGATTACACATGGCCTTGAGCTCCTCATCCTCCCGCAAGCTAGGATTACAGACATGTGCCACCACATCCAATTCAATTTCTTTCCAAACTTGGAATCTCTCCTACCCCCAGAGTATGTTCTCAGGGCTCCATATTGGAGCAGGGACAGGGCAGGTGCAGATGCTCTTAAGTCCTGGCTGAAAAATGTCATGCTAAGAAATGTGCTACTGCTCCATATTTTACATCCAAATAAAAAACCAAGTCTCCAGCCAAAGATTGCTTGAACAAGTCCCTTGCCTGGAGTCTCCTCCTCCTGATCCTCCCCGACTTCTTTTGGTTCCTGCAAGCTTGCTGCTGTGAGCCCACCCTGGGACTCTCCCACCAGCCAGTGTCCTGTCTGGACAGTACCCATTTCCAGATTTCCAAAGCCAGGGCTGTGTTTTTCTGGTAGGGCTGAGTAGCAGGTGAGAAGTGGAGGTCATTTGAGGTCAAAGTGCCCCAGCTCCAGCATCTGCACAGATCCATGTGCAATCTCCCTTTCCTCTCCCTGGCTTCGGTGTCTTCAGAGCATCCTTGGTCCTCTGTGGTTTGTAGACCTGTTACTCTGATCTCTGTCATTGTCTTCACGTGGCCTTTTCCTCCCCGTGTTTCTCTGGCTAGTTTCATATAGGGACGCCAGCCACAGCCAAGAGAGTCATCAGACTCTGGGATGGTCTTCTTTTAACCAATTACCTATGTGGTGACCCTATTCCCAAATTCCCTCGACCCTGGCCCACGAGACGGCACTCTCCATTGTCAGGAGGAGTCCTCCCACATCAGTTAAATCTCTCCGAGGCATGCTCATAGAGGTGCCCGCAGGTGTGTCTCCTAGGTGATTCAAGATTCAGTCACATTGGCAATGAAGGTGACCCAGGAATTCCAAAGGCCCACCCTGCCGAACCCATGGGTGACAGGGACCTGTCCAGTGCCCAGCCCTCCAACCTTTTTGTTTCGCTTTAGCTTTGCTTTCGCTGTAGTAGATACCCCCACACTATCCAGTAGTTATGTTTTTTTGTCTGTCTTTCTGTCTGTCTGTCTGTCTGTCTGTCTTTTGGAATGCAAGACCCAGGAAGATCTGGTTTTTTAGGCTTTGTCTCTGACAAACTGGTGTAGGCATGCTCTGTGAGGTTCTGAGTGGAGGAACAGGGGCATGCCTCAGAAACACACATGTGTACATATACATGTTCACAACACTGCACACACATGTACACAGAGACATGGCAACACACAAGTTCATGTAACATGAAAATACGCATGCACATGAACCCTCAGACATGTATGAACACAAAGGCATACACAAGTACACACATACACAGACGTGCATATGCATAAACAGGCACATGTGTGCATGCCAATGTATCCGCCTGCACAGGCTTTTCGGGCTCTGTTAGTTATCCTGTGTTGTTGCTTAGAAAATCACCCTTGGTGATATGAAGCAAGGTCACCTTGCATTCACATGGGCCATGAGAGCTCAGAATTCCTAATAACCAAGGCCTCTGCTGAGAGAATCATGTTTAAAGGCATCTCTTTTTATCTGTGGAGCACTAGATGGGGCACGCTTGGAGGACTGGCTACTCATCATATTCTCTCTGTCTCTCCCCACTCCTTTCCCCACTCTCCCATTCTTCCTCCCTCCCTCCCTCTCATCTTTGATTTCTGTTCTCTCTCTCTGATCTTTCATATTGTGGTTTCTGAGCATACTGCAAGAACAACTGTTCCATGAACAAGTCATGGACTGCATGGCCTTTGTGGCTTACCTGAAATGCCACGGGGACATTTTGATCACACTCACAAAGGAGGCTCAACTCACCCACACTCAAAGAGTTGAGGACTAGGTTTTATTTCTTGTTCAGAGAACTGTGGAAGAATTTGCAACCATAATTTAAAATGACTACACATGAACGCCCAAGAATGCTCTTTCTCTCTCTCTCTCTCTCTCTCTCTCTCTCTCTCTCTCACACACACACACACACACACACACACACACACACACATTGATATACATACTACACATTGTATGCATATATGTAAACACACACCTCTATTCTGAGACTAGACATACACAAACACATATGTACACGAATCCAGTGTAGAACATTCATACAAGTGTGTGCAAACTCGTACACATACACACACACACAGCTACAGTAGACCCTGCCCGGTGGGTACCCAGATGGTGCCCAAGTTGCACATGTTTTTGTTTTCTGACCCCAGGCCCCTGACTTGCTGAGCTGGACCGGGTTAGGTGAAGCAGTTGCTAGTATGGGGTGTACCTCCTCCCCCAACCCCTCTCCCTGGCTGATGGCAGAGGCCTGGTAAGAAAGAAAACAAATAACCTTGCAGGGTTTAAATAAGCAAAGTTTTGTGCAAAGCAGAGGTTAATGTACTTTATTGTTCAATGTCATGTTCCTAGTGGATTGGTGGAGGGAAAAATGTGATTAATTGCCCAGAAGCCCACGGACCTACAATTATTTGGTTGTTGTGAACAAATAAAGGACTTCAGTATCCATCATATTCAAATGAGGCGGCAGAATAAATGATGGCGGGCTGGGGAGGAACAAAACCGAGGCGTGTTCCTCCAGGATGGAAGGCGACTGGCGCCTTGTCAGACAGACGCTGGATAGTGGCAGGAGCCGAACCCGTCTGTCTCTGTACCGCCAGCGAGGGCTAGGCTGACCCCGCAGGGGCCGCCGTTAATTCATGTCACCCTTTGCACCTCCAGTCTGCGTGGTAGGAAGAGCAAGCGCCAATTCCCTAATAAAGACTTGTTTTGCAACGAGGCTGGATTGGGGCGGGGGTACAGATCTTCATTAGTGCCCCTTTCCTGGGCCACGCTCGTTACAGAGCACAGGTACTGGCTAAATGTGTCCGATCATTCATCATGATTTTGCCCTCCACTTTGTCACAGCGTGGGGATTTAAGGAAGATAGATGGTACGAGATGTTGTCTCCTCCGCAGACGCTTTCTGCTCTGGTAAGTGTGTCCGAGGCAGAATTATTTCGCCACTTTATTATTTCCTAGTGAGTGTTTGTCAGAGCGTCGCCTCTTGGAAGGAGCGAGTTGTTTCCTGTCACTCAGGGATGTCGCGGGAGCTGTGATGCTTGGCTGGGTTTACCAGCCAGCTGGAACCCAGTCTGGGTCCCCAGGCAGGGCTGTGGGGGGTCCTGGGAGGCTGGACTACAGGGTGAATGTCAAATACAACAGAATCGTTGAGGGCAGGCTTTGGGGAAGAGGTGGGACTCAGGGGCTTTGGACAAACTGGATTGGGTCAGGGGGAGTCCTGAGGGTGTTTGTGGGCCTGGTGTGGCTAAAGGCCAGGGTACATAGTGGGAAGCTGTTCAAATCAGGGTCCAAAGAGCGGTGTGAGCTTGCCTCTGAGTTGAGGCAGCTGGAGAGGATGCAAGCAAGGCTGAGGCTTGCAGAGCTGCCGATAGCCAGAGGGGAGGGCAGCTCATCTTGAAGGCACCAGAGGAACCCTCTGCACTGACCAGACAGAAGAGGGCCAAGTGGTGACCCACAGGAACCTCAGCTGTGGGACAATGACAAAGAAGTTAATGATGAAGGCTGGCAGGCTTAGAAGATGGCTAAGTTGGTAATGTGCTTGCCATGCAAACATTAGGACCTGGGTTCAGATTCTCAGCACCCATGCAAAAAAAGAAAAATGCCAGGTAGTCTTACCACAGGGAGGTGGAGACAGGAGGCTCCCAGGGCCAGGGAAGTCCAGTTGGTCAGTGAGCTCTGGGTTCAGTGAGAGACCCCCATCTCAAAGTTAAGGTGAAGAGCAATGAAGGAAGATACCTGATGTCAAAACCTGGCTGTCATATACTCACATGCATATATACATACTTATACATACATGCCTACACACGTATATGATTGTACCTGCTCACAAAGTATGAGAGCTGAGCACAGCCTGAAGCCAGAAGCCCAAGCCCCACCCTTGGACCCTGGAGGACTGGAAAGCGATTCTTTCCCTACTATGAAGTGACTCTGGTCTCAAGCAAAAGGTGTGACATGGTGGGGGAGTCACTGGCAGCTCTTATACTCCTTCCTTGTTCATGCTCGCTCTTTAAGGGTCTCTCAGCTGTCTATCTAACTTGGGGATCAGTGATGCTAAGCTACACCAGCACCTGGGGAACATGGCTGTGGAAGGATCTGCTTTTCCTTTGCTTTCCTGCAGGACAGGCTGCTCTGGGTGGTGAGTCCGGAATGAGCACTCCTTGGAGGCTCTAAGGAAACCAGGCAAGCTAAGGAGTGCCAGGTCAGGGACCTGGGAAGGGCACTGTGTCTTTCTGCCTCCACCATGTCACTGTTAAGAGTGAGCTCCTGGCTGGGCGTGGTGGCACACGCCTTTAATCCCAGCACTCGGGAGGTAGAGGCAGGCCAATCTCTGTGAGTTCAAGGCCATCCTGGTCTACAAAGTGAGTCCAGGACAGCCAAGGATACACAAAGAAACCCTGTCTTGAAAAACCAAAAAAAAAAAAAAAAAAAAGGAGTGAGCTCCTGGCTACCCGCTCAGTGTCCCCTCTTTCTCCTCCTCAAAGTATCCCCAGAGATGGACCAAGCACATAATTTGAGGGTCAGAGAGACCTGGGATCAAAACCTTCACATGGAGTAATGTCTTGAGCCTCAGTTTTCCCAGCTGTTAGAAGGATGCATATTGTAGGTGTTCTTTCAACTCAGGTACCCCCTCCCAGACCCCTTTCTCTTGGGTTCCTGTGGGCCCAGCTGGCTCTGTCCAGTCTCTGAAACCATGGCTTACTGGCTGCTTTCCAGATACCTCAGCCACTCCTTGGTGTGGACAGCTCCATGGGGAGCCAGTTTCCCACAATGCACCTGACTGATCAGCTCTCCAGTTCCTCCAACCCAACCTGGAGGACCTGGAATGAAAACTTTGCCCATTAGGAGCCCACAGGCTGGGGGGTGGGGGGAGAAACATAAGCCACCCCTCACCCAAACCCAGGTCACTGCCAGGGGCCTCTGAGGTCCTGCTCCCAAAGGTCCAGTGGCTGGGGTGGGCGTGCTCTGAGGTCCTGCTCCCAAAGGTCCAGTGGCTGGGGTGGGCGTGCTCTGAGGTCCTGCTCCCAAAGGTCCAGTGGCTGGGGTGGGCATGCAGCACCTTATATAGTCTCACCACACTCCTTGTACTCTCACCCCCACTTTGTAGCTGGTCAAACTAAACCTGTGCAGATGGCCTAGGGCACTGAAGGTGACACAGATGTCACTCATGCCACGTGGATTCCAATCTGAGCACATTTGAGGGGCCAACCTCACCTTCTGGGCTGGGTAGGTTTGCTATCCGGCTAATTGGTAGAGAGCTATGATGGACATCTGTTACTCCCAATCAGGGTTCAGCCCATTTGCCTTTTTTTCCCCCTTTGCTGTTGAGTTGTGGAGGTGTCTCAAACTCATAGCTCAAGTAGAACTCCAAAACCTGAGATTCCTTGTAATTTGATGTTAAGTTCCACTTGCCTTTTCCTTTCTGGGTTTGTTCATATGATTTTTTGTTTTTTGTTTATGCCTTGTCTAGCATTAATTTATTTATCCATTCATTAATTCACACACACGTTTGTTAATTCACTCATTCATCAATTCACTCACTCATTAATACTCATTCATTTGTCAATTTTCTCATTCATTAATTCATATAGGGCCAGCGTCTGCCTCTCTCTTTCTCTCTCTCCCTACAGAATTGGATGTAGCTCTCAGCTACTGCTCCTGTACCATGCATATCACCATGCTCCCCACCATAATGATAATATACTAAACCTCTGAAACTGTAAGCAAGCCCCCAGTTAAATGCTTTCTCTTGTAAGAACTTCCTTGGCCATAGTCTCTTCACAGCAATAGGACAGTAACTAAGACATCTACTTAGTGATGATCACTAGGCCAATGAGGGGCCTTGTCTCATAAAAACAAAAAACCAAGGTGGTGAGCCATCAGGATGGCTCAGCATGTAAAGGTGCCTGTTCACAAGCTTGCTGCCCTGGCTTCAATCCCAGGATCCGCATGGTGCAAGGAGAGTACTGACTTTGCAAGTTGTCCTCTGGCCTCTACACCCTGGCATGATGCTTGAGCACGCCCCACACACAAACTAACAAGATAAATAAAAACAGCATTTTAATAAGATTTTAATAAACCAAGATGAACAGTTTCTGAGGAAAGACACACCCAGGACTGAGTTTTAGCCTAAATACACACACATACGTGAATGCATACACACATGCACATACATGCATGCACAAGCACATGCACATGCATGTGTGCACACACATACAACATGAATGCACAAGCACACACACATAGACATGCATGCACATGCACACACGGTGTCTTCCTATTATCTACCCACTTTAAGCCTAACCCTTGAACCTGCCCTTCAAGACCTTTCCTGGCCCAGCCCTGGCAAACCATCAGCCACCACTGACAGCTACAGGATCTGAACCTATCATTTAATGCTCTCACTATCTTCACTTCCTCATCTGTACAGCAGGGGTGATGGAGGTACCCACCCACTCTTTTAGATGGGTCTTTCTCAAGGACAGCAGTTCCAATACTGACCTCATGCTCTCCTCCTGTGAGATGGTGGAGGCAATGTTCCCCCCTAAACTCAAGTGGACTTTGGTTACTGCCTGCACTATAAATGCTTACAACTGGGTCCCCCGAGATTCCCTCTCTTGGAATCCAGCCACCAAACTCCAAGAAACCCCATCAGAGATGCCCTGTGCACAGTCAGTACCAACCTGCCCACAAAGTCCTTTTAGGAAAACGAAATGTGCTAGTTCATCAGGGCCATGGACCTCACAAATGGATTCAACCAGACATTTGTGCCTCAGTGTCCTGGAGGTTGCAGGTCTGAGATGAGAGGGTCTGCCACGTGGTCTGTTCTTCAGCTCCTTCTAAGGCCTCTCCCCGTGGCTGTGACTAGCTACCTCCTCCTTAAGGTGTCTCGCATAGCCTCCTTCTGGATACGTCCTCACCTCCTTTTCATATCAAGACAGTGATAGTGAATCAGGCACCACCCCTATTCTAAAGTCACCCTATGTTAAGGACTTTGGTGTGGTTATAGTCCCATCCTGAGAAGTTGGAGTCAAGATATCCACATATGAGTTGCAGTGAGGGACAGTTTAGCTAGTAACAACAAAGGATGGCTTGTGGGACACTCTGAACAGTCCCTGCTCATCGAAATCCCTCAGTCAATGTCAGCCAATGTCCTCAGTTGCCACCCCCAATGCCCTCTGCCTGTACTCAATTCATGATACCTCCCTCTAGCCCTGGGGGCCTATCTTAGATCCCCAGGCCACTTTGTAGGCTGTGTCTTCTGCCTTATGTGCCCACTCTTGGTCTCCATTCTTGCAAATCCTTCCTGTCTTAGGAGGTTAGCCCTCCCTGTCCCTGGGCTTAAGGGCTTTGGTAGCCCAGGTCTGAGGCCCTGTTTGACAATCCTTCAGCCTAGTGAGTATGAGGAGACTTGGCCTTTTATTTTTCAATCTGAACTTTTGTTTTGTTTTACAATATAGAAATAGGGTGCAATTTTTTCTTTCTGGTTATAAAAACGACATGTTCTCAGTTTTAAAACCTATACAGAACATTTTCTTAAAAAGAAAGCCAAAAAGCTGGGCGGTGGTGGCGCACGCCTTTAATCCCAGCACTTGGGAGGCAGAGGCAGGCGGATCTTTGTGAATTCGAGGCCAGCCTGGTCTACAAAGCGAGTCCAGGACAGCCAGAGATATTCAGAGAAACCCTGTCTCGAAAAAACCAAAAAAAAAAAAAAAAAAAAAGAAAGCCAAAAAGAAAAATCACCCTCATACTACCATACTGAGTTTTGTTTTGTTTTTGAGACAGGTTTCATGTAGCCAAGACTGTTTCAAACTTACTATGTAACCAAGGATAACCTTAAACTTCTTATCTTCCTGCCCTCAACTCTCAGGTATTGGGATTACAGGCAGGCACCTTTACCCCTTGTTTACGGGGTGCTGAGGATCAAACCCAGGGCTTCACGGCTGGTGGACAAACAGTTACAAACTGAGCCACATCCCCAGGCATGGTGAATACATTTTTGATACCACAGCTTATGTCTTTTTGGAATTTTTTATAGGTGTGAATGTAATATGTGTATGATTTTTTTCTCTTGATTCTAGGATAACAGACTGTAGGTTGCACCCCAGGCTTAATGGCACAGCTCCAAATTGCATTAAACATATATATATATATATATATATATATATATATATATATATCCATTTACAGTGTGCATCCTGAAAAACACACACACCTCTTAGAATCAAGAAAATATGGCACAGTTGAGGATATGGTTCAGCAAGTAAAAAAAAAAAAAAAAGCACTGGCAACCTTAATCTGAGCCCCCCAACCCCAAAGTTCAACCACAGAACTCATGAGACAGTCTGGATGCTGTGGCAGGCATCTGTATTTCTCAGAGCTCTTATGGTAGGAGCTTCTATTAAAGCACGGATGAAAGAATCGGCCAGAAATTCTAAAGTCAGCAAAGCTTAGATTTCTCAGCACAGAAGCAGAAGTGAGAAACCCTGCCTCGACAGGGTGAAGGAACCAATCTCTAAACATTGTCATCTGATTTCCACACATGTGTGCACACCTGCTCTCCACCGACATCATACACAGAGCCAGAAGGAAAGGAAAGAAAGGGGGAGGGACTTATATTACAAGGTGAGAAGCTACGAGTAGTACTATGGACGGGATGGGAGTCCTTTCATCTTAAGACCTGGGATCTTGCTGTGTTGTGCCAGATAATCTTGAACTCCTGTGCCCCAAGACTTCTTGCTACAGCTTCCTAAGTAGCCAAGTTGATAGGTGTCTGGCTCATGAATACTGTCTTATGGTCTTTGCTTGAAAAAGCTTATCCACCACTCCACACACCACACCAGCAAAGGAATGGTGTGGCTATGGATTTTGATGGCTGCATAATATTCCATAAAACTGATATCTCACGGTAAAGTCACCCCACCCTGCTATTGTGCAGGGCATTTGAAATTCTCTGGTATTCGTGAATGGGTCACCAGCCTGGAGCACAGAGGTCCAGGGACTTCTTGGTGTGTATTCATTTCTCAGTAATGACGGGCTGTGAGCTTGAAGTTCTGTGACTCTGCCGCCAGGCAGTTGGACTGAGCTTTTCAAAGCTTCCGACTCGGTGTGTTTCCAGCCCTGCCTGATGGCCCAACTCCCCAATTCTTTCACCTTCATCGTCCCTCTACTTCTGGGTTCTTGGCTCTAAGCACACTTTGATCTTCTCACACTCAAACCTTCTTCCACTTCAGGGCCTTTGAATAGCCTTTCCACCATCTTTCTCCTACTCACTGCTCAGACAGAGTCTCCAGGAAGCCTTCTATGGTGTGGTGTTCCTCAGGTGAGGCTCCACTGACCTTCCTTGGGACATTTACCATGCTTACCATTAGGATAAATCAGAAAATTGCCAGCAGTTAACCCTTCTAAAATTATGCTGTAGGAAATTTCTGATATCTAACTAATATTGACCCATCATGACACCCCTTCAGTGTTGAGTGACGGCATTTAGGACAGGGACCTGTCTACAGTGCTCACTGTGGCGTTGTCCCCACACTGTACCCAAACACAGACTGCCTCATTGGTCAATATAATGAATAAATGAATAATGAAGGTCAGATTGAATTTGAGACCTTAAGTACCTTATCAGAGTCTATGCTAGCATGTGGGGTCACCTGCCTTCCACTTGGCCCTAGTCACAGAGAACAGAGATATGGACCAAGACTGTTGAGGCTGGGTGCACATCACTGGCCACGGTGGTTGGCCCCAGATGCCACAATTTCCAACCCAGTTTCTCCAGGACTCTGTCCAGTCTCACTCTGAAATCACTAGTAGCAGCTGGGCCCCTCTAGATGGAAAGAAGAGGCCATGGACAAGGGGAGAGGCCTGGGTACTGCCTCTTACCAGTCTCCTCTTCTGAAAGCCTGGTGGTTGAGGCTTGTAGCTGGTGCACTGTGTGCCCGTGGCCACACGATGGCAGTGTTGGCACCAACTGGGCTCTGGGAGGCAGTGGAAGCCCCAGCCAGCTCCTGCAAGATGCCTTCGGAGGCAGAGGCCGCGGTGTAGTGTGCTGGGTACACAAAAGGGTGCGCATACTGGGCGGTATGCAAGGATGCCTGTAATTATAGATAGTAGATTCTGTACGGGTTTGTGTGCGTAAGTACACATGCATGCTTGGTTTTCTGTATTGAGTATTTGAGCCCCCGTGGGTGTTTTTAATAGTGGTGTGTCTTTGTGCCGGTGACTCTGTGTAACTGAGCTAAGAGCACTCACAGGAAGACAATGTTTTGTGTGTAAAAACATCATGGTCCTGATGTGCACATGTAGGGTAAGTGTGTTCTGGGAGAGAGGAGGGGACAACTTGAGGCTGTGTTTACACCTAGGCCAGGGACTCTTGGAGCTCTGTCTCCTCCCACCTGGGACCCTGTCCTCCACAAACATCTAATCTGATTCTGACCCTCAGAGCTGGGGCCTCACTGGTTGCACACCATGTCAGAAGCTCTGTTCCCACCTCCCCTGCCTCTGGGCCTCCTCACTCCAACCACTGACACTGAAATAGCACCTGCTTCATCTAACGCAGCTTCAGGACTCTGAGTGAGCGTGGTGGGGTGGCAGCCTACAACTGGCATGCAGCAGACCCCCACCCCAGTTCCCCATTGAGAAGAGACACTCCTATCACTAGGGTCCTGGGTGGTCCCACAGAATGTCAGTGTGTGGCCATATGTTCTATCCTCACCTGGTGGTGCCTAAGACAGGACTCTGCCTGTCCCCTCAGACCTCAAAGTGGGAATAGGCTTCCATTCAGTGGCCCAAACTTTGGGTGACATGGGGATGCCACTAGCTCCTTCTCCTGGTCCCATCTCTTACTCTGTGCAGCCAGATCACAGCTCCCTCGCAGCCTGCTCCCTCCCCCTGCCAGGCGGTGAGGGCCCAGAGTGGCACGTCTGGCCATGTCTGGCCACCCTTCCCCCCATGGTTATTAATAATTGGGTATTAGGCAAGCGGCACTATCGATTCTGGCGCGGGCAGCTCCAGGTCGAGGTAATTTATGGAAACACCGGTGTCCCTGGTGATAAATAATGAGGTGATCGTGGGGATGGGTCACTAGTGAGTGGCTTTCACCTTCTACCCTGTCCACTAACACACCAGCTCATAAATGGAGGAGAGGGGGAGCGACCCGGGCAAGCTAGGAAGACAAAGGATGCTTTGAGGATGCAAGCCTCCAGAGGACAGGGGGAAGCAGAGACATGGCTCCTCCTTGGGGGTCCAGGCAGCAGGAGCTGGTGGGAAAGGGAAGAGAAATACAAAGAGGGTAGAGTAGCAGACAGGATGTAGGAAGGAAACAGTGGGGACAAGGAGACACAGAGGGAAAGATGGGGTGGGAGAGGAATGAAAGACAGACAAGGGAGAGGAGGGTGAGATGGGAGAGCCCTGAGGCTGTGCGGGGTAGGGACAGCAAGGGCAGAGACAAAGAGAGAGGATTTGAGCAATGAAGGCCAGCCGCTCACACAGAGGACCGTGCACGGGCTCTGAGCTGTGTTTTCACCTCTGAAAGTAACCATTGCTTCATCACCAGTCCAGCCCCAAGATAGTCACCAGGAAGGACTGTGTGCTCTGGAGGCAGACTTTGGGTCACAGCTATCCCCCAGCTGTGTAACCTTAAACAGGCCCCTTCTCTCGATGGGGGCAACCTCATCTGTCCAGCTGGAAGAATGAACCATGAAGGGTCAGTGCCCTTGGGACCTAGTACCAGGTGTCAGGGTGTGCAGGTCAGTGACAGTGATACGGTGTTCTCATGGAGTCATGCACTTCATGTGACTCTAATCCTGAGGGTTAGGGCTACAGTGTCCAGTTAGCCACAAATACAGGCAGGGCAATGAGATTCCAGTAGCAGACGGAGTGGCCTCAGTGAGGGACCTGACAAAGATAAGGTTTCATTTGGGCCTGGACTTAAACAGGAAGGAGAGATATTCCTAGGGTAGAAACATGACATGTTGACATTTTTAAGGCTAGAGGAAGGGAACCATGGCCTGGGTTGGAGCCTCTAGTGCATATTCACACACACACACACACACACACACACACACACACACACAGAGTCTCACCAGCTCACCACCTTTAACCTGGCTATCTCCAGGGCCAAAGAACTCATTACCACTCTTAAGGACATCTAATTCTGAGGAAGCCCTTTCTCACAATTCCCCCTTCAGCCCCACTTTAGACTCTCCCTCCGCTGCCCACTCCCACCCCCACATTCTGATCATTGGGTAATCGACCCCAGTTTGCAGGCTGGCCTGATGCCCATTCTGTGTCCCCTGGGCGGTGTCTTGGTCCAGCTGCCTAGTGATCAGGTGACTGTGCCCAGGGCCCCAGTGTCCACTAAGGTCCCAGAGTCATGTGCAAGGTGCCCTAGTGCCAGAGGAAACTGAAGTATCTCAGGATCCCCTCCCCGACTCCCTTTCCCCCACTTACTCCCTGAGTAGCCTAGGTTTCTCCTTCATGTCTGGGACTCGTGTTTAGGAGCCTACAGTGATCGTGACGTGACTCTGTGGACTGGTTCTGAGCCACCATAGATCAACAGCACACCCTCTATCCTGACCCTGTGGGACCCTCCCACACTAAGGAGTAAGACCTCAGGCCATCATATCCATCCATCTCTTGTGTACCCATCCATCTCTTATGTCCTTGTTGTGGAAGTCTGTTCCCAGAAACTTCTCATCACCTCTGACTTTCACATCTTGACCTTTGCCCTGGAGGTCAGGAGGACACAGGCCCATCCGATACAGTAACTGTTTTCCTGGAATTACCATGGCTCCCTATTAGGGGCTTCTAGACTATTCCTTGCCATTCCCACTCTAGAATCTTCACTGAACTACTAAACTCAACCAGTACTATTACTATTCCTGATCTCAGCAGCTCGTTAACATTTTGTTTTATCTCCCCATTTTACAGATATCCATGGTTTGATGTCATGGCCACATGCCACGGGTACAATCTTATAAAGTATGAGTTTAGGCAACTGTTAAAAAGCACCAAACTCTTACCCACAGGGCTGGGGCTGTCCCGTGGGAAGGAGATGGGCTCAGAAACCTTTGGACCTTATACCTGGGGGGCTGGAGGGAGAACTTGAGCGCAGATGTGAGACAGAGACACATCACCCAGATCAGTTAAGGATGGGTGAGGAAGGCCTACACCCCATTGGGAGATGGGGAAGTGGGTGCACCTATGTAGCTGGCAGGCCTGGGGGATGTGCTGTCCTGTACCCTCCCCTACGGAGTGGGTACTCAGGACAGTCATCTGGATTAGAGATAGTTTGTGGGGTCAGTAGGGCAGGCTGGTGTTCAGGACGCTGGGGAAGATACACTCCTGGGTCCTCAGTGTTTGTTGCATCCTAGTGCCAAGCCTGGTGGCTCCAGGCTTGGCAGAACTCTGGCACCAAGCAGATACAGGGAGGAGATGAGCTGGGGCTGAGAAAAGGACAAGGGCAGGAGGATGTGGTAAAGGCTAGTTGAAGCCATGCACAAAGACTAGAGGCTTGTGGAGCTGGCAGAGGGACATCAATTAGAGCCTGGGTAAGCAAAAGGGACCTGTCAGCAGGCTGTGGCTTGGGATGAGGAAGCATGAAAGTAGACATCAACTAGAGGATCTGTGGAAGCCTCCCTCTCCAAATGTTCCCCTAATGCTAGCAAGGCAGTGACTGCTGGCTTCCTCTGACAAGGGCAGGCAGGGGTAATCCAAAATCTGGAGCCCTTTGCGTTGCCTTGTGTATGGAAGGTGACTGCTCCACCATTGAGCTATCCACCAGCTCTTCCCCAGATCTTTTAGATGCTTTGCCCAGAGACCTTATCCATGGTCTTAACTGGCACACCCCAGAGTCTCTGGAGTCCCTTCTGGCTCCACACATGTCAGGGTCATCTCAGGGGCTTACTTGCCCCTTGTCTTCCCAGGACCACCTGACTGGTGACAAAGGCAGGCAGGTTTCACAGCAGGTATGTGGGAATCTGTTTTAGGTCCCACGGGCCAGCTTGGTGGTCCCCAGGCACACGGGAGAATTCTTTCTCCCCAGCTTGCTGGACCTCCCTTTCTTGCAGCCTGTGCAGCCAGCCCCCACCTCCCAACCCTAGATCCCCCCAGCTCAGCCCTCTACTGTGTCCCAGCACCGGCTGTTTTCAATTGTGGGTCTCCCTCCTGCAGGGGAGCTGTAGCACTGTTGTGTCCCATGCAGGTCCCGGGTCCAAGGAGGCCCTTGGTCACTGGTCACCGTGGATTGAATCCCGAAAGGACAAACAGGATACCTATGACCCTCCAGGCCGGGTTAGCTAGGAGAACTGACTGAGAGGCTACTACTGGTGGGCCCCGATGCCTCTCCCAGGCCCTCAGCACCCCGCCCCCCAAACTGCTTTGTTCCCGACCTCAAACCACAGGGAGAATAAAGTTTGTGAAATATTAGTTTAATAAGACATGCGACTACTATTAAGGATCCAAGGGTTCTTATTTATTATTCATGGGGCCGCGTGATTTAGGGGCGCGTGGGTCCGCAGAGGCTCTGCTTGGCCGCCTCTCAGCCCGCAGCCAACCCTCCCTACCGTGCCTGGCTTCCACCACCCTCTCCCGCCACACCTGCCCACACTGCAATGCTCACAGGGACCCTCCATCCTCACCAGGTGTGGAGTAGGGGCCAAGGTGGCTGCAGCTCCTTCCTAGCTGCTTCCCCTGGGTTCTGACCTGTGCCGGGGTCTCTGAAAGGAGAGGAAGGTCATGGCAGCCCAAGTCCTACCTGTGGAGACCTATCCTCAGATTTGCAGCGGGCCTAGGGTGGGAGTCCCTCTCTATCTCCTTTTTAGGACCCTGGGATCTCTGAGAGCCGGGTAGGCGAGGCAGGCCCTGGACAGATTGGAAGAGTTAAGAGGTAGACTGGGTTATAGGTTGTGCTAACCTGCTGTTTGACTTTGACTGTCTCTCTCTAAAATCGGAGTGTGGGTGAATCATGTGAAAGTCTCTCAGCAGGAAGGAGGCCGGCAGGTGTTGTGTGGGGCAGTCCTTGTATGATCTCTTCCTAGAGGCACAAAATCCCTGTCATGGCATCTCAGTGCCGCCAAATTCGTAGTGAGCTTCCTCTCCTGCCCCTAAAGGCAGAGCCTCTGTCCTGGCATACATTAGAGTTGCTTGCTCTTGAACATGGTATTAGTAAAGTCATGTGACTTTATAAAGCATGTGATTGTTAATAGTGTCCTCCTTTTTATTGTTGAGCAATACTCCACGGCGTGGCTGGCAAGTTGTGCATCTATTCACTACCCCAATGATCATGCAGACTTCCGGTCCATTCGTCACCCGTGATCACACAGACTTCCGGTGTTTGGCACCCATGAATGAATGACACCTTCTGGAAGTGTCTGCAGCCTCTTCTATTTCCTTTGGGTAAATACGAGTGAACTTGCTAAGTAAGTACTTTTTGTTGTTTATTATTTTATTTTAAATTTCTCTGCCTTGCTAAGGCTCTAACCCACAGCCCTGAAGATCATTCTACCACAAAGCTATCCACCCGCACTCATGTTTGTTGTTTTTAAAAAGATTAAATTTTATTTTATTGTGTGTGTGTGTGTGTTCGTCTACATGCATAAACCTTATGTGTGTGGTTCCCCCAAGAAGTCCAGAAAAAGGCTTCTAATCCCCTGGCGCTAGAATTAAGGGGGAGCAACCAGGCATGAGTGCTGGGAAACTTCTGTGGAAAATCAATTTGTACTCCTAACCACTGACCCATTTCCAGTCCCCTGTTTGACTTTTAAAGTAAGTTTCAAAGGTTGGAGACATGGCCCAGTGGTTAAGAGCCCTGACTACTCTTTTCGAGGACCCAGGTTCAGTTCAGAGCCCCCTTGTGGTGGCTTACAGGCACCCATAACTCCAGTTCCAGAGGGTCTGGTGCCCTCTTCTGGGCTCTATGAGCATCTGCAGTCATGTGCACATACCCCCCCCCATACAATTTTAAAATAAAAATAAATCTTTAAAAAATATATGTATTGAAACATTACCCAAATCATTGTATTTACAGTCTTATCAGTAAAGCTTAGAGCTCTCCAGTTCCTCCACGTCCTTGTCAACACTTGGTACTGTTGGTCTTTTTAATTTCATTCTATTGGGTGTGTTGGTATTGCATGTGATTTTAATTTGACATTTGCTAAAGCTACTGGTCATTCTTTCCTGTGCTTTGGGGGCATTTTTGTATTTTCTCTTGTGACCTGTTATTTCCTATTTTGGTCACCTTCTTGATTTTGCTTTCAGTCATAGGACATATTTATATACACAGAATGAAAGCCCAAGGCTGAGAAATGGCTCAGTGGGTTATCTGCTTGCCATGAAAACCCCATGAGCCGAGTTTGGATCCACAGAACTTACGTAAAGCTGGACGCAATAGGATAGGCATGTGTCATCACAGAACTCCTACAGTGACATGGGAGGCAGAGAGCAAATCCCTGGGACCTTGTAGGCCAGCCAGCCCGGCATACACAGCCAAGAACAAGAGACTGCTTCAAAGCAGGTGAGGACTGACACCCGGGACTGCCTTCTACATGCACGTGCCTGAACTCATTCCTGTTGAACACACAGAAGGAACGAGAACCCTCTATTAGACATGAAAACTGTTAATCTTTAAAATTGCAGCATGCCCGTCTTTCTCGGTCTTTTGATAAACAAGTTTGAACTGAAAGCCTGGCTTGTTTCTGTTTGTAGTCCCTGTATTTTGTGTGCTCACAGCTGTGTGCTCCCTGTGTTGTGAGCACATTTCCCTAAATTTTCTTGTATAGTTCAAGCGTTATGATCCATCATAGACTGACCTTTGTGTGTGGTGGGAGGCAAGGGGTGAGCTTTTCCGTTGTTCACTTTTGATTTCTGATTCTCCATTCGTTGTCCATCCAGCTGTCCAGTGTCATTGAAAAAAAACTTTGCTTTTTACAGTAAGTTGATAAAAATAGAAGAGAAAGACAAGGAAGGAGGGAGGGGTAACAGAGGGGAGAGGGAAAGTGAGAGAGAGAGAGAGAGAGAGAGAGAGAGAGAGAGAGAGGAGGGTGAGGGATGAAGTGTGGGTAAGAGAATGAACATTCTGGGTCTGGGTCTGTCTGGGACTCCACTCTCCTTACCCACCATCCGCCTTCATTCCATGTACCATGACCTTGATGACATCATTTTTCAGTGAGTTTTAAAACAGGCAGAATAAAATCAATGTCTCCTTTTAATATTGGCTAGGTTGTTTTTGTCCTTCTGCTCTCCCAGACCAACTTGAGAATCAGCTTAGTCTATTAGGCATTTTGACTGGGACCCAAATTTTCCTTAAGAGCCACTGGGCAGGCCTCAGGAGGCTCTGTGTCCCCCATGTCTGGCCATCCCCAGCTACCTTTTCTGCCACTATTCCTCTGAAGATGCAATCCTTACCGGCAGCCCAGAAGGTGAGGCCAAACTCATCCCAGAGGCTGTTCTGGATTATTGCCACACCTGTGAGGGCAGCTGTAGAGGACCCCAAGTGTCACTAAAATATTGATGATCGAAATGTTGTGATGCCTGGGGTTCACCTCAAAATACCAGAGTGAGAGCAAGTGCTGATATCAGAAGCAAAATTGGTCATGAGCTAAGGATGGAAATTGGGTGAGGCCCTAGAGGACTCATTGTACCAATCACTCCACCCTGAACATGTGTGGCATTTTATGATGAACACTAAAAACATACATCCTTTATTTCTCCCTAGCCTTGCCTGGACCCCACTGCACTCTGGTTAATGACATTCTCTTTGCCATCTGCAGCTTCTCCAGTGACTGCTCTGTCCCCATGCACCCCGGAGCAGACCCCCGCTGTGCAGGTGGTCATGTCCAGGCTGCCCTGATGTGGGGTTGGCAGGTGGATTTCCACCTCACCTTAAATGGGTTTTGAAATGATTGACTTCCAACAGCTGCCACCTACAACCCCAGGGCAGAGCCCTGGTCCAGTCCCAACCAGCAATGGAAGGCAGGATGGAGAAAGGGAAGCCTTATCCGCAGGCAGAGGGGAAGACCATTGGGAACTTCAAAGGCCACCGCAAGACCTGGGCTCTGCTCCAAGAGGAGGCTATGGCAGTGAAGGCAAACTGTCCTCTAAGTGTGGGAAAATGCCTGCAGCTGCTGTGATAAAAAGAAACAGCGTGGAGCAGAGAAATGCTAGCATGCTGCCACGGTCACCGAAATTGACATGACATGGGCTTGCACCAGGCCGAGGTGGCAGCAGAAGTGGTCAAAATGGCCTGCCTCAGGATACACATGGAGGGTATCACAGACAGGTTTCCTCACAGATGGGATTTTGGTTGAGAGAGAAATAGGGGTGTCAGCAATGGTTCTGAGGGTCGGCTGGAGCCGTGGGTGAAAAGTTGACACTTGCCAGGCCAGGCACTATGGGAACAGCAGAAAGTCAGGACTGTGGTATGGACATGCTAAACACATGGTTTGTTCTTATAAAACTCATATAGGAGTGTAATGGCCATTGTAACAGTGCGAAAGGGTAGTACATTCCTTGGGTGACCAGGGTTCTGCGTGGTCTGAAGCAGGCACTGGGGGCATGGTTAGTCATCATAAGAGTGGGATTCTGATTGAATCTGAGTCCTGCCCCCTTTACCTCTCTGTCTTCCCTATATTGTCATGCCCTGAGGGACACTAGGACAATGCAGGAACCTTCACCAAATGCACTATGTTCTTGCATGTCCCAGTCTCCAGAGCCAGGAGCTAAAGAGCTTTCTGTTGTTTATAAATGATGCAGCCTGTGGTGTTCTGTTATAGCAGAAGAACACAGACTGAGATGGTCATATGGCCTGTTGAGTAGACAAGGGCACACAAAAAAGAGCCTAGTGTGCAGGAGAAGCCCGTGCTGGAGACTGATGCCAGGAGTATGCCTTAGGATGGGGTTGAAAGCTCACTGGGGTGCTAACTGCAGCTAGACAGCATGTCCAAACCTTGATCCATAAGCATATGCATCCCATAAGCATGAAGAGTGCCTTGCAATCACAGCCTCCTCCCACCTGCCCCACCACTGCCCTCCCCACAGGGTGCTGCCTCCACTTGGTCACCAATTCCTGTTCTGTCTGACCTCCACCAGGAGCCCTCTGTTCAAGGCCCCATCTTCCTCCCTCTGTGAGCACATTGGCCATTCCACCTCATAGTGCCCGGTTCCTCTGGAGCCTGTTTATACCAAACTCACTTCTCTGCCAACTTTCTTAAAATAGCTCCCATCTGATACCCAGTGAGCCCAAATCCTGGTGAGAGCCTTGTGTGGGGTGCAGGTGCTGCCCCTGAATCACTTGTTAAAAGGGGGCCCTCCCTGGACAAAGGATGCATAGAAAGAGGCCAGCCAACTATGCCTTACTAATGGATCTTCTCGCCCACAGCGTCCTGATGTTCTTTCTCATTTCCTCATTTGGGGATACCTAAAAAGACAGGTCACCTACCATAAATGGATGAAGATGGCAAAATAATAAGGCGTCTGCTTAGACTGCCCTACCACGCTCCACCCACACACACCTCACCGATTCTGGCTGCAGTGGTTTAAACATACAAAGGCAAAGTCAAGGGAAGAGGGTCCAAAATGAGGTTGTCAATATGCCAGAAGAAGTGCAGACCCTGCAGGTGGAGCTGGCCATGTGCACAGAGTAAATGTCCAGGTTTAACAGAGATGCATGCAAGACTGACAGTTGACGGCCAGTGTCAGTGGTCCAGGTGGAGAGATCAGGAGCTGAGCCTGGCCTGAGCCCTAGCATGAGCCCTCGCCTCCCCATCTTCAAGTGTGGTGCATGGGGAACAGCTGAACCTGATCTGGTACCCGCCCCAACCCCACCCCCAACCAAACCTCCCTCCCTGAAAGACTAGCCCCTTCCCTCCAGGAGGCCAGGCTGCAGACAGTGCCCCTGATCGGGAGAGGGGAGTTGAATATTCAGTATCTGGGGAGACAATAAAAGTCCCAGGAAGAACCTGGCTAAGGCAATTACCTCTGCATAAATGCATATATTATTCATCCGTGGCTTTGAATATATAAATAATACTGATACAATTTGCATGCGTTAAAAGGGGATGTAATTACCCATGGATGCCTGTGAGCGCCTGGTACCCACTGGCCACGTTCTGGGCCTGCTGCCTTGCCCCCAGAGGCTCACCTTTGCCCTTTCTAGAAGCAGACTATCTGTACTTGGGTGTCTGCAGTGAGCAGGCAGCCTGTGATGCCTTTGGCAGTTCGGTTGGACTGCGCTTTCTGGTGACCTTGGGGACTCTCCTTGCCTCCAGACTCCATCTGAAAACTTTGGACTCTTTAATAAGATCATTATAATTGTCCCCTTTAAAAATCACATCGTCTTGGGCTATGAAAACAACACTTGTTCATCATGTATAATTTGGAAAATGAAGAAGGGAATTTGTTTACCATCCCCACCACCCTGACATGGCCATAGTATACATTTGTCTTCTGGCTAGACTTGTCTGTTTCTAACAAACTCAGGATCATATTATGCACAGAGGTTTGTAGCCTGCTTCTATCATTTATGCCACATCAGCAGATGAAGAAATATAAAAGGCCAATAAATAGAAAAAGATCTCAAACTTGCTAGTAATTAAAGAAAATACAAATTATATTCACACTGAGACACATTTTCACCTACCACAATTGCAAAGATTTAAAATAATGATTCCAACCACTGCCGCTGGTGCACACGTGTAAGAAGGGCTCCCCAGAACAGTCTATGCAGAAAGAACCAAAATCAGAGACTTTTCTGAAGGGTGATTTAGCTGTATGTGGCAGGAAGCTTAACCGTGGGCTTGCCTTTTGATCTCTGAAAATCCATCCCTTAGAGTTTCAGTGGTCAGCCAGAGAGGAAGATTCACACCAGCCACACATTTTCCATTGTTTTGTCTTAACAAAACAATTAGAAACAACTTTAAGAATTCAGGGGTGGGAATTAATGAAGTCTGTTAAGACCTGGAGTCATACCGCAGCTCCTACAGCAGATTATGGTGGGCGTTTACACACAGATGTTCATGCACACACAGAAAGATACACACACACACACAAGCACACACACAGAGGTGCATGTATAGAAACACAGACACAACCACAAACACACGCATAGTGTAGTAGTTTGAATGAAAATGGCTCCATAGGCTCATAGGAAGTGGCACTATTAAGAGGTGTGGCCTTGTTGGAGTAGGTGTGGGCTTGTTGGAGTAGGTGTGGGCTTGTTGGAGTAGGTGTGGGCTTGTTGGAGTAGGTGGGGGCTTGTTGGAGGAAGTATGTCACTTGGGGTGGGCTTTAAGGTCTTAGATGCTCAAGCAAGACCCAGTGTGGCATTTTCTTTCTGCTGCCTGCTGACCTGGATATAGAACGCTCAGCTCCTTCTCCAGCAACATGTCTGCCTGCATGCTGCCATAACGATAATGGACTAAACCTCTGAAACTGTAAGCTAGAGCCAATTAGATGTTTTCCTTTATAAGAGTTGCTGTGGTCAGGGTGTCTCTTCACAGCAATAAAACCCTTAACTGTGACACACACACATAAACACACAGATGTGCATGTGCACATACATACACTCAACACAAACACACAGATGTGCATGTGCACATACATACACTCAACACACACACAAATGTGCATGTGCACATACATACACTCAACACACACACACACAGATGTGCATGTGCACATACATACACTCAACACACACACACACAGAGTCAATACTCCGCATATATAACCAAGGGAAAGTATTATGTTGTGTTGGATTTCTAGCTGAAAAAGCTTTTATTTCTGCTCCCTCTTGAAATGTGGCTAGATGAAAGAAATAAAATGACAGAAGGGCTTGGGGAGATGGCTGGGATGGGTGGGGAAAGCACCTGATGCAGAAACATGGCGACACTGGATCCCTGACACCCACACAAAAACCAGTGGGACCTGAGGAGCTGCTAGCCCCCAAGGCAGCTGCCTCCCTATTGACTTTCCTGCAGTTCATAAAATGCCAGCCCAGCTTCCAGGGGACGGTACAGAGATGAGTTCCTACAGTGTGCCACATTGTGGGAGGTGGCCTCAGGAGGTGTGGAGATCATCCGTGCCTGCCGTGATCTCCCTTACTCTCATCCTTGAAAACTTCTTTGACTCCTGCCCCACCCGTTGGTCTACCTCCGCCCCTCGCTGTGTCACAGACCCTCACTTCACACCAAACTCCTGACTTATTGCCCAGCCCAGGTTCCTTTCCTCCCAGGGTCCCCAACTTCCTCAGCCACTCTCTCCACAGCCATCCTTTAGGCTTGTTCCCAGAAGCCCCTCCACCCTGCATGCCAGTCACGCCTCTCTGAATGCCTGACTCTGTGTGTCCAGCTCAGGCTTCCTGAGTCTCACTCCCAGCTGACCTCTGACCTCAGGACACTGACACCTCTCCTCACATTTGAGCCTCCTTCCCACTCTCCCTAGCTTCTCATTCAGTCCACATTTTCCCAGCATATATTGAAAGACCGAAGCAAATGCTTTCTAGAATTTACTTTGGCTCCCTGGGACAGACAAAAGTTCCCTAAAAGTTGGTGTTGCCATACACTCTCCACATTTACCCCCATGCATGCTTTGTTTTTCTTTGCTTGTGTGGTACTGGGAATGGAACCCATGGCATCACACATGTGAGGCAAACACTCCACCAGCTGAGCCTCATTGCCAAATCTTGTGATGAGTTCACTGCTGACTGATTGGAGGCTCTTTCCTTTCTCCAATCCCAAACTGAAATCATTGGCATGGTCAGTCACCTGTGTTTCCTCTAATACATTAGAGCAGAAAACAAACCAACCTTCTCTTCTGATCAAGAAAGTAGAATCTCTGGCCTGGCTGGAGACCTAACATCCCAATTGAGCTGGTTCCAGTCCTAGGAAGGTGGCCTCACCCTAAGCCACGCTGAAGAGGTAGGTAGAATAATTAGTCATTTAATGACATACTGTACTTTTCCTTCCCAGAACCCCCCTCGCGGTGTAGAAGGTTACAGTTTGCAGCCATGGAAGGTCACAAGTCTGTCCAGTTTTCTGAATTATTCAGAAAGGGGTGGTTTTCCTTTTCTTCTACATATTTTCTAAGCATGCTTTCCTTAACTTTTTGGGCTGCTGGTCTGTGAAATGTCTGATTCAGTGGCAGCTTAAGAAATGGCTTTTTCCTTTCTCCATTCTCCTCCAGACAGCGGCAGCTTAAGAAATGGCTTTTTCCTTTCTCCATTCTCCTCCAGACAGCTGATGAGGTTTTTATTTTAAACTCTAACAAAATTGTCCTAGAATTTCCATTTGAGTCTATTCTTAAATTGTTTTATTGAGATCAAGAACCTGATATCCCTCTCCCCACCTATCAAACACATTCGTACTCCGCCATGGCTGTCGATTTCCTGTACAGGAAACCGTTCTTAGTAACTACAATCCCCACAATGCAGCTCTCCTTCCCTCCCCTGTTGCTCTTTCTGGTTCCCTCGAGAGCCTCCCTGACGGGAACTGTAGTTCAGAGAGGCCTTAACGCAAGGGTGGGAGAATGATGAAGGCTGGGGATGCAAAAGAGCTCTGCTCTGGCTGTCCCACCTAGTCTTAGCTCACCGGGGTGGCTTCCTTCTCCACCAGACGAGGCCCCTGGGAGTCCAGAAGAAAGGACAGGGAGTAGGTTCTTCCCAGATCTTTTCCTCACTTATTCAGTCGGATATGCTCACAACTTTATCCTTGTATTGGCCACTGGAGTTCTTTCCCATGGACTGGCAGGTCTTTGCACACAGTCTCTGGTCCCAGGCTGTGGAAGTTGCTGCTCTTTCAGACTTCCGGTGGTGTGCCTTCAGACAGCCTTGAGTCCGTTACTGAAGCTGTGCTGTGGCTGCTGTGTTCAAATCTGCCCCATCATTTAACCCCAATAATCTGATGAGAGGGGAAAATACCAGCCCGTTTCACAGATGGAGATTGTGGAACCAAGAAAGGTCACCCAGTTAAGTAACATCTGGGGCTCAAGGGCGGCTGTACAGAGCTCAGCATACCCTCTGACTCTTCTAATCATAAGCTGAGGTGAATCTGCATAACGCACAGGTTTTTTCATTTACTTACTCACGTATGCATGCATGTGCACACCACCAACTACACGTGGAGATCAGAGAACAACCTCTAGGAGTCGGTTCTCTCCTTCTACCAAGTGGTTTCTAGTGAAGACTCAGGACTTCACACTTAGCCTCAAGTGCTTTTATGCACTGAGCCATCTTGCACCAAATTAACCATTTAAGGGCGAGCCATTCTGAAGCAGTTTAGCGCATTCTCAACGTAAAGCACCATTTCTATCTGGTTTTCAAACATTTTCAAGCTCCAAGTAATAAAACCCCAAGACTACTACTAGTTGTCACTCTAGGCTCCCCCTGCCCACAACTATGAATTCTCCTTACTGCAATAAAGAAACACCATCTTTATTGTTGGCTTTACAGCCAAGAGAAGGGAGTAGGTGAACCCTGCCATACTCTGCTTCCCTCAAGTCCCTCAAGCCTGTTCCCGACACTCCTGTAGCAACCTTGGCCCAGGTCTCACCAATAGGGTGGACCCTCGTGCTCCCAGGCCAGTCCTGCTCTGTGTGAGCCAGAAACCTGGAGTGCTTGCTGTGTTCTGCCCCAACCCCTGACCAAGCCCACTTTCTCTTATGTGGACCCTCGTTACTATACCTGCCTCAGTTCCCTCCAGCATTGCTCTCCCACTGTCATAGGGTTTCTAATTGCTGTGATGAAACACAGTGACCAAAAGCAAGCTGGGGAGGAAAGGGTTTATTTGGCTCACACTTGCAGGTCAGAGTCCACCACTGAAGAAAGTCAGGACAGGAACTCACACAGGGGAGGAATCTGGATGTTATGAAAACAGGGTGGGTGCTACACCCTGGTGGGCCCAGCGCAAGGTGTGTTCCCTGAGAAAATCACCCCATGCCACACAACCGGTCTGTATAAGGTTTATTAGGTAGGAAGTTAAGGGAAGAGCCATGGGGGGGGGGGGGCTGGTGGAGAGGGAAAAGGAGAGGGAGAGAGAGGGAAAGAAAGCGGCATGAGGAAAGATAGGAGAGAGACACAGGAAGAAAGGAGGAAACGGGAAAAGAACAAAAGAGACCTGGAAAGGGAGGGGGGAGGTTATCCCACCAGGTGCTGATGTAAGCAAGTAAGGACCCTGAAGAACCCCTGAGGTCAGCGATCAGGCTAGTGCAGATACTTGTAGACTTACACTGGAGGCAGGAGCTGATGCAGAGGCCATGGAGGGTGCTGCTTAGTGGCTTGCTCCTCATGGCTTGCTCAGCCTGCTTCCTTATGGAACCCAGGACGACAAGGCCGGATTTCACCCCCCTACCCCCCCATTAATCACTAACTAAGAAAGTGTCCTACAGCTGGATCTTAGGGAGGCGTTTTCTCAACTGAGGTTCCTTCCTTTCAGATAATTCCAGCTCAGTGGTTCTCAGCCTGTGGGTCTTGCAGGGTTTGATACGCCTTTGGGGGTCAACTAACCCTTTCACAGGTGTCACATATCAGATACCCTGCATATCAGATATTTACAGTATGGTTCGTAATAGTAGCAAAATTACAGTTATGAAGTAGAAACAAAATTTTAAGGCTGGGGGTCACTACAATATGAGGAACTGTATTAAAGGGTCTCAGCATTAGGAAGGTTGGGAACTGCTGCTATAGCTAGGGTCCAGTGGACATAAAGACTAGCCAGCACAATTGACCCCTTCATGCCCTCAAAACCAGCACCACCTGGGTGGCTCTTACATTACTAACTTCAGCTGCCAGCACACGGTGCAACTTTGCTACCTCCAGAACACATGTTTCTGTGTGCTAACTCTCAGTAAACACTTCTCAGAAGATGGCACCTCAATGATGCTGGTCTCTTCTTCATCATAGCCAACTCTTCAGCTCCAGTTTCAGATGATCACACACTACAGATCCTTCACACAAATGACTGGGTAGAATCTCAGCTTCCCTATGAAACTTCTCAAGCCGGGCTTCCATCAGCTGTACTGCTGTCAACATTCTTATCTTCCAAGATTCTGCAGAACACCCTTCTGAGCTCTCAGCACTCAATGGCTTTTATACCCTAAAGTTCCAAAGTCCTTCCATAATCCTTCCCAAAGCATCAATGGTCAGGTTTGTCATAGCAATATCCCACTCCTGGTACCAAAAATCTATATTAGTCAGGGTTTTCTAGAAGAGCAGAACTCATAGAATGAATTGTTCTACACACACACACACACACACACACACACACACACACACACACACACAGAGAGAGAGAGAGAGAGAGAGGATTTGTTGGAATTACTTACAGGCTCCAGTCCCACTAATCCAACAATGGCTGCCTGTGAACAAAAGGTCCAAGAGCCCAGTAGTTAAGTCTACCAAGCTGGATGCTTTGGTCAGCTGATCTTTAGTATACTCTGGAATTTTGAAGTAGATAGACTCTAGTGCCAGTGAAGGAATGAACTTGCTAGTGAAGGCAAAGAGAGAGAGAGACCGTGCTTCCTTCTTCCATGTTCTTTATATAGGCTGCCAGCAGAAGGTGTGGTCCACATTTAAAGGTGGATCTTCCCACCTCAAAGATCTGGATTAGAAATGGGTCTTCCCAGTTCAAATGATTTAAGTAAGAAATAGTGCCTCACAAGCATGCCTGGTCATTTGGGTTTTAATTAATTCCAGATATAGTCAAGTTGACAACCAAGAATAACCAGCATAGCCATAGAAGGTACATTTGAGCGGAACCCCAGTTCTTCGCCCTGCCTGATGTTGCCTGTCCCCCTAGAGTTTGAACCTGGTTCTTGCTCCCAATCTGAGTGTCTCTTGTCACCTGCAGACCTCCCTGTATCCTGAGGTCTCAGGGCCAAATATTGTGGGTGCTCCAAGCCTCGCCGTCTTGGTGAGAAAAGTAAGGAATCCATAGGCCTTGAGTGTGCAGAGCATGTGGCAGGGGGCTGGGATTCTCAGCCCTTCTTGTGAAGGAAGCTGGCCACTTGGCCCTACCACATCCCCCCCCCCCCCACCCCACTCCTTGGGGATCCCAGGGACAGCAGCTCTGATGACTCATTCAATGTCATGCCCAGAGCTCAGCACAAGGCAGAGGAATGTCAGTGAATGTCCCTCCTCCTGGAACATGTATGCCTGGCAGGAATCTACATGTCCCCTCAGAACCCTCTGTACCCCCAACCCCACCCCAAACCCGGAACATTTTTGCCCTGTCCATGATTCAACCAGAGAGAAACTAATCACCTCACAGTCCTGAGCTAGGTCACCTGCTCTCATCTAAATCCAGCCCATGAAAAGACCCCACTCCATAACCAGAAATAACCTTGGAGGAGTTGGGAGTCCTCGTCCTTAGCCAACCTGGTGGCATATAGTTGCTCTGTTCCCAGCCCATCCCTTACCTCTTGAGTTGGCCAGTTAGGATCCCACCTGGGTTGATAACTGCCAAAGAGACTGAAGACCAGACCTGGAACTCTGGGGAGCTTTCAGATCAGCTTTTAGGGTGCTTGGCTGGCAGTGAGGGCTTCTAGTATCAGCTTCACCACTCATGCCCATGGCATGGGCAAGATTCTACTCAGGCACAGACCTAGACTCCTGCCATCCACAGCTCTTATCAATTCAGTGACCCTGGGTACAGTACCTGATGTCACGGTTCCTTCCATGGTGTGGCCTGTTTCTGGGAGTAGGAACCCAATAAACAGTGGGATCCCAGCTGTACCAATTGAGGAAAATGCTGCTGTATAGGCATTCTTTACTAGCAGTAGTGACATGCACGTGCTCAGCAGCATGGGAATGGAAAGACCTGCTTAGTCCCAGTGCTCGGGAGGCAAAGGGATCTCTGTGAGTTTGAGCCAGTCTGGTCTACATAGCAAGTTACAGGCCAGCCAAGGCTACAAGGCGAAACTCTGCCTCAAAACAGAGATATCTTTCTGCCTTGTTCTGAGGCAGTGTGTGCTCCCATGGGACCCCTCTCTATTTGCTTGTCCCCCCCTGCACCAGAAGTCCCCAGTCCATCTTTTGACATCCTTCCTGAGTGAGAGGCACATCCAGTAAACTCACATTTTCTCCACGTGTGTGTGAGCTGTTGCACGGCCCCAGGTGTGCGTCTGTAGTGGTGTCCGCACACTTGTGCCTAATCGTGTGCACTTGTCTTGGGATCAGCCCGAGCTGCACAGGGCAACTGTGACCATTTACTCTCTATAGTTCTTCAGTCTTAAAGTCCAGGGTATTACTGGCATGCTCAGGTTCCTCAATTGCAGGCAGCCACCTTCTCATTGGGTCCTCACTTACTTGCCATCTTTCCTTTGTGTGCACAGGAGGGGGTGGGGAATAGGAAGAATGGAGAATATTTTATGTCTTGTCCTTTTATGAGAACACCAGACCTATCAGATTAAAGCCCATTTTTACGATGTCCTGTAACCTTCATTACCTCCCAAAAGCCCTGACTCTAAATACATTCACATTGCATGTGTGTGTAGGGGTGGAGAGGTTAGATCTTCAACGTGAATGTGGGGGGGGGGGGGGAGGGGGGGGGGTCATCATAATTCATCCCACAACAAGGTGTGTGTGTGTGTGTGTGTGTGTGTGTGAGATGGGGGGGGGTGTGTATGAGTTTGTCCCAAGTTCATGTTTGTGTGTCTGTCTGTACATGGGTCTGTGTATCTTGTGCAGCTGGACTGGGAGGGGGAACAGGCAGTGAGGATCCGAACTTGCCAATCATCCCCTCCCACCTGAGGTGGAGGGAGGCAAGCTGGGGCGCCAGCGGAAGCAAGCGTGGGCTCTTCTCTGCCGATCAAGATCTATAAATAATGTTGTCTCCCTGGCATGTTCCACACCACACACGGCTCTTTAATAAAAATTGGCTGAGATTTGTGGATAAGCCTGAAGCAAAGTCAATGCTTGGTGTCAATCCCACGCTAAGAGGGGCCTTCAGGGGTCAAGCTGCTTCCTGTATATGATGCCCTATCAAAGATATGTCAGCCTGGTGCTAAGCAGCTCCTAGAGAGTAGGGAGACACCCAGCTCCAATGGGGCTCACGTCGGGGTCCTTGGCTGTGGTCCCAGGATGGTGGGGGTATGGGAACACAGGCCATGTCATCCTCTCTATGGGACCCAGCCACTCCTCAGAGGCTGTGAAGGTCACAGCATCTGTGACCTTCTGTGTGAGCAGCAAGAAGGGTGGGAGGTCACAGTCACTCTTCAGTTGTCCCTCACCCCCCTTTTCTCTCCTGTCCTGGGCATCTGTCCCAGGGAAGTCAGTGCTCTGTCTGGATCTCCACCCTTCACCAGGCCAAATTCACAAATAGGGAGTCTGCCAGGGGCTTGTAAGGGTCACCTGCCTCCCTGGGCTCCACTGATGCTAGAGTGGTCAGGATGTATGGGGTAGCAGGTGGGTTCTGCCCAGCCTTGGCCACTGGGGGAGGATGAACCTCTCATAGGCATGCTGGCCACACTTGGTGAGGCAGAGAGAGGGGAAATCAAAAGAAGTTTGGTTTAATTAAGTATCATGGAAGATTTATGCAACTTCCTCTCTCTGTCAGAAATATTAACGAGGGCAGGCTGTAAGCTCTCCACCATCCACTTGCTTGATAGAGGACAGGCTGGTGGTAGGGAGGTTTGCAGCTGTCCCCCAATTCCCATACCCACTCACATGCGCACACACACACACACACACACACACACACACACACACACACACACTCATATATATGCATCATCACAAGCATACACATACACACACACATACACAATCACCTGCACAGGAACTCACTCATCCATACGATGTCTACTGGCACCTATGGTACCTGGACAGGTGGTAGTTTAGAAGTCCCCTGAGGCACACTTAGCCATTGGGCCATGGGACTCGGGGGAAAAAAAGGAAACCTTACCCACTGCTCGGTGCTCCCTTTGGCCAGCTTTGTCTCGCTCCCTCTCATGGTTGAGTCAGCCATAGTGTGAGAGGCAGGAGGGTGGCATAGAGTTATGGGATGTGGCCCAATCGAGGCACAACCCAGGAACTGGTTTGGAGGCCTGAGAGTGGAGTCAGGGGTGTGTGAGACCCAAATGAGGGGAAGGAGGAGACATATCAGGATAGCCACCAGGGCAACAGATGTAGGATCCTAGCAGGGACGAGATGGCTGAGCACTGGGTCTTCTAGCAAAGGCCAGTATAGGGCAGATGTATCAGTCATGGCACTCCAGAGAAACAGAGGCAGTAGAGTGTGTGTGTGTGTGTGTGTGTGTAAAAACAAATGACTCATGATAAGGAACTGACTTGTGTTTGTGGAGACTGGGAAGTCCCAAGATCCATAGCCATCAAGCTGGAGACCCCAGGGGACTGATGGGATAAGACCAGTTTGAAAACTGGCAGGTTAGTGGCACTGGGAACGCTGATGCAGAGGCCGAGTCTGAAGGCAGAAAAAGACCACCTCAGTGCAAGCAGACAGGCCTGGACAGGGTGCTTGCATGGTTCCAAGGAAGCACCTTGGGAGGGGCCCAGGGCCCTCAGCTCTGTCACGTACACGGGGGTCCGACCCATGTGTGGGTCCATGAGCACCACATTCTACTTGCTAAAGATTCAAAGACCAACCAGCAGAGCCAGGTTCAAAGCAGCTGGCTGGCTGGGAGGAGTGATGGATCAGGTCATTTTGCCTTCTCTCTGTCATGCCTTCTAAACCCTCAGACCTCCTAGACTCCCTTCTGGTGTGGACTTCATATGTCAGGTCATATGGTAGCACTTGGTTCATCAACCCTCCTGTGTCTGTGTAGTCTCAGCTCCCCTGGTGCCACTCCTCTCTCTTCCACCACCTGTTCCTATTTCCCTGTCCCTGAGGATTGCACTGGGGAGGATGGTGGGAACGCATGGCAACAGCTAGGGCCAGACCTGGCCGGGACAGAAAGACCATCTGTCCTTTCTGCAGGCCACAGCTATGACCCTATGACAATGTGGGATCCCTTCCCAGTGGGGCTGCAGCCTCTGTATGGAACACACTTGGAATTTGGATCAGGGTGGGCTAGAGACCCTTGCTCATCCACCTGTCAAGTGATGCCACACAGCCTTGGTGAAGATACAACCCACCCCCCAAGATGTATGCCTGTCAGCAGCCCTTCTAGCAAGACTGCATCGAGAGTCCAGACCCGAGCCCCCAACATGCCCTCTGTTGCCCTGTCTGAACTCACCCCCAGAACACAGGTAGAGGGCCAGAAGAGACGGCTCAATTGTTAAGAGCACATATTGCTTTTGCAGAGGACCTGAATTGGATTCTCGGCACCCATATCAATCAAGCAGCTCACCTTTGTCTGGAACTCCAGCTTCAGGGGAATTCAATGCCCTCTTCTGGCTTCTGTGGGTACTGCACTCACATGTACCGTTCTGTGTTTGTGTGCACACATGTATAATTGAAAATCATAATAAGCCGGGCGGTGGTGGCGCACGCCTTTAATCCCAGCACTTGGGAGGCAGAGGTAGGCGGATCTCTGTGAGTTCGAGGCCAGCCTGGTCTACAAGGTGAGTCTAGGACAGCCAGAGCTGTTATACAGAGAAACCCTGTCTTGAAAAACCAAAAAAAAAAAAAAAAAAGAAAATCATAATAAAATACGTCTTTAAAAAGCACAAAGGCAAAGACAGTCACTTAGCATTCCAAAGCAATGGTTGTATAGGCCTGTCCACCTAGCCACAGATTTAAGAAATAATAGCCTGGCTTAGCTGTGCTTCTCCCAGGGGATGTTTTGTGGGGGTGAGGGGGTGGAGGATGGAGGGGAAAAGAGTCATAGATAAAACACAGACTTTTCTTCTCATGTAGCTGTTATTCTCAAAGACAAGACTCATGTAATTCAATTGGAAATGATGAAAACTTGTGCCTATTGGGTTGGTAGGGAGGCTAGAGATCAGACTCAGGTTCTCTCAAATGCAAAAATGAATGTTCATTAGTGAATCCCAGCCTCAGCCTTGGAATGAAATATTTGTAAAACATTATCTTGCATTAAACATTTATAGGTGTATATGTATGCATACTACATTAGTCATTTTTCTGCTGCTGTCATAAAATGCCATGACCAAAATCAACCTGAGGAAAATAGAGTTTATTTTGGTTTATGGTTCCAGAGGGGCAGAGTCCGTAATAGTGGGGAAGGCATGGTATGGTGGTAGCGGCAGGAAGCTGGCTGATCACATTTCATCCACATACAGGAAGATGAGAGTTGGAGAACAGGAAGTGGGTTGAGGTGTACATCCTCCATGCCCACCTTCAGTGACTGCTTCCTCCAGAAACGCTTCCCCCATAAAGGTTCCATGACTTCCCCAAACAGTGCCACCAACAGAGGACCAGCTGTTCAAATACATGAACTTGTGGTGGACATTTTTCATTCAGAGCACCACCTATGTGTATGTAGACAAACAAAACAGATTGTAAAATTCCCATAATCTATTAGAAATAGCTAATATATTTTCCTTTATGGCCAACTGGGCACACTGGGATGTTTTCCTAGAGTTTTGGGGAATAGTTTTTGTCTTTTGGTAGTTGAGAGGCTTGTGTGGTAACATCTAACTTATACCCGCCTAAGGGTTTGTTGTCGTTGTTTTGTTTTTTAGAGGTAGGCAGACATCAATTCAAGGCTCTTAGCTTCTTTCTGAGAGCAACACTCCCCTTTCTGAGCCTCATGCCTCTCACTAATAGCATGAAATGCCTAAATTCAATTTCACTCAACAAAGAGACTGTAAGTTGATGCTGAGATGGTGCTGTTTCGGGCATCTTTCATGGGTTTCACACCTTTTACAGAGCCTGGCACAGGGTAGATATGCAACCACTGAACAAAATCAAGGTGGAATTTGACTAGAACCTCTGTAGAATAATTTCTGAAAAGTGAAATTGTGATTTATCAAAGGATCGTATATTTTAAACCTTTGTTTGTTAGTTTGATTGCTTTTTGAGACAGGGCTTCTTTGTGTAGTCCTGGCCTAACCGTCTTGGGGAGGAAAAGGTTTATTTCAGCATACCCTTCCAGGTCATAACCCACCAAGTCAGAGCTCAAGCTCAAGCAGGAACCTAGAGGCAGGAGTGCTGCTGGGTCACTCTTTGGCTTCCACAGCTAACTTTCTTATCCAGCCTACCGCCGGGATGGTGCTACCAATAGTGGCGTGGGACCTCCCACATAAAATCATAAATCAACACAATCTCTTTCAGACATGGCAGCAGGCCAATCTAATTTGGGCAGTTCTTCGATTAAGGTTCTCTTGCCAGTTGACTGTAGATTGTGTCAAATTTGACAATAGAAACTAGTCAGGACAGGACCTGCTGAGAGGGCTCAGTGGTTAAGAGCACTTGTTGCTCTTGCAGAGGACCTGGGCTTGTGTCCCAGCACGCACACATGGTGGCTCACAACCATCTGTTTCTTTAGTGCCAAGGCATCTGCTGACATTGTATACACAGGGTGCACATACATTCATGTGGACAAAATACTAGAACACATAAAGTCAATAAATATTTAAAAATACTAAACAAAACAGGTACTTGTCTTGCATGTGCCAGACTTTTGTCAGTCAACTCCTTGTGCTTCAACGAAGAATGCCACCCCCTGTAACCTGTTCCTTAACTCTGCTAATGAGTCGTTGGTTCCCAGATTTTAAACAGACCTCTTTTTAGGTCGATAGATGCTTGGTGCTGAAGAAACCAGTCACTGATCTATTGCAGACACTACTTCACATGCTGTCTTCTCACTTTGTGACTTACTTGTATATTAACATTTTTTTCTTTCTTTGAAGTTAACAGTTTTTTATGGCTTTGTGTCATGTGTGTGCCTGCACATATTGTGCACATTTATTGTTGTTGTTGTTTTGTATGTGTGTGTGTGTAACCAGAGGCTGACATTGTTTGTCTTCCTCAATTGCTTCCCACCTTATTATTTTGACACAGGGTCTCTTACTCAAGAGCCCTTATTATTGCATTCTCTCATATGTTGGCTTAATTTAAATTTTTTACATGTATTTATTACATGTGTGTTGGGATGTGCATACTACTTTTGCACATGTTGAGTCTCTATTTTCAGAGTATCTTTTCTACCTTTTCCTTATCAGTCTGTGTATGACATCATTTGTGGGTGAGTTTCCTGTGGGCAGCATATTGTTGGGACTTCACTTGCTTCAGTCAGCCTGTATCTTTCATTTGAGGACTTTCATCTATTTACATTTGAAGTTGTTGTAGATATACAAGGACTAACTTCTGTTATTTTATTAGCCTTAAGCTTGCTTTGGATGTTGTTTGGTCTATTCTCCCTCCTTATTCATCTTCGTGGTTTGCTGTATGGACCAGCTTTGACCTTTTCTATTTTTCTTTTGAGTATCCACCAGTGGGTTTTATAGTTTCATGTGTTTTTGTTATGGCAACTGTCTTTTGCTTTAGGATATAGGATTCCTTTAAGCATCTTTTGTAAAGTTGGTGCATGCAATAGAATGGACAAACTGGAGCATAAGGCAGTACTTGAGATAACCAGACATAGAAACACAATCATGTGTTCTCTCTCACATGTAAAGCTGAAAACAATATCCTGACTATAGAATAGTGATTGCTAGAAGTTGAGAAGGGGGTGAACAGAAGGAAACTGGACTTGACCAGTGCATGTTGTATATGTGCATTGAGGCATCACATAGAACCTTATTAATTTATTCAATTTACACATGTTAATAAAAATAAAGCATTTTAAGTGAAATAAACCAATGAGAAATTTTTTTTTTTTTTTTTTTGGTTTTTCGAGACAGGGTTTCTCTGTATAACAGCTCTGGCTGTCCTAGACTCACTTTGTAGACCAGGCTGGCCTCGAACTCACAGATATCTGCCTGCCTCTGCCTCCCAAGTGCTGGGATTAAAGGCGTGCGCCACCACCGCCCGGCATGTGTAGCCCAGGCTGGCCTCAAACTCGTGATCCTCCTGCCTCTGCCTCCTTCAGCAAATCCTACCGGCGTGCGCCACCACAACCGGCTTTTAAAATGTGTAGCCCAGGCTGGCCTCGAACTCGTGATCCTCCTGCCTCTGCCTCCTTCAGCAAATCCTACTGGCGTGCGCCACCACAACCGGCAAGAAAATTTTAAATATGCATCTGACTGACAAAAACCTAGACATTTTTCAATATAACAATGCAGGCTTGATGGGAGAAAACTGGAAACATGGAATCAGCTGTCAGGAGTGACACTGTTATAAGTGGGAGTGGGGAGGATTTAGGATGTCTTTAGAGCTACAGAGTCTCGCAAGCAACCACTGGGCATTTCTATACTCATATGCTTTACAGCATTGTTTGTGAATCTAAGTTTCATGGGCTGTTAAAAAGCCATGAAGCACAGGACATGGGGGTGCACTATGATTTAATCCCAGCACTCAGGAGGCAGAGGCAAGCATATTTCTGTGAGTTCAAGGCCAGCCTGGTCTACAAAGTGAGTTCCAGGACAGCCAAGGCTATGTAGACAGACCTTGACTCAAAAAAAAAACCCCAAAAAACAACCAACTAACAAACAAACAAAAAGTCATGAAGCAGTATCAGGGATGGTGGCGCACGCCTTTAATCCCAGCACTTGAGGAAGAGACAGGCAGATTTCTGGAAGTTTGAGACCACAGAAGTTCCAGGACAGCCAGGGCTACATAATAGAACCTGACTCAAAGACAAGACAAAACAAAACAAACAAACAAACAAACAAACAAAAAACCCAAAACAAAATAAAAAGCTCTCAAAGGAAGCCAGGGTAGATGCCTCAGCTAGATGGCTTAGCAAGCACGATGACCAGAACCCTGTTCTATTAATGTGACTACACCTGGAGTCAATAAAACTCTTCTGGTGGCAGCTCACATAAAAGGACATGGCAGAGGACGTTTTGCTTTTAGCATTCTTGCCCTCACTCTTGCTGGTAAGTTTATACTGTTATTGAGGCATTTCTTCGCTGGTTTTAGAACCTACTTCTTTGGGGTTCCAGTGTAGCCTGAGGATCAGCATCCCTCTGGGGGTTCCCAGAACTCCCGCATCAGATTGGTGCTTCTCAGGCATCCAGTCTCATGGAGTGACCAACTGCCAGACTCTTGGGCCTTTCTGTTTGGGAGACAGCTAAATTTTTGCTGCCTGAACTACAACCTGCAAGCTACTTTAATAAATGAGAAAAATGAACCCCAGTTTCCATGCTATAGTAAATTATTCTGAGACATAGAAAATAGGGATTAGTTGCCAAGTGTATCTGTCAGCTACCACCAAAGTATTGCTGAATAACAAACCACCTCTATCTGCATGGCTTCAAACAACCATCAAGTATTCTTGGTCACATGTCTTGTAGGTCACATGTGCATTAGCACTTTACTCACTATGGAGACATGGCAAGGCTGTGGGTGTTGTCCACTGTGTTGTACATTACAACACTATGTTGTAAATGTTCACTGCTATGAAGAGACACCATGATTCGGGCAGTTTATAAAATAAAGCATCCAATTGGGGCCTTGCTTACAGTTTCAGAGGGTTTGTTAGTTTATGATCATCATGGCAGGGAGCATGGCAGGAGGTATGACAGACATGGTGGAGGAGCAGTAGCTGAGAGCTCACAACCTGTTCTTCAGGCAGCAGGCAAAGAGACAGAGAGAGAGCTAATTGGAAATGACATGGGCTTTTCAAACTTCACAGCCGACTCCCAGTGATATACCTCCCCAACAAGGCCACACCTCCTAAACCTTCCCAAACAGTTCCACCAACTAGGGACCATATATGAGCCATTCTCATTCAAACCACCACATGTTTCTAAGTTACAACAGAGTCAACTGAAAAAAGATTTCTGCCTACAGTTTGACTGAACTGAATATACCTTACCTACATCACCCATGAAGTTAGTAGAATTTGGAGCCAACACTGAATGATGATGGTGCAAATTTTTTTTTTTTTTTTGGTTTTTCAAGACAGGGTTTCTCTGAATATCTCTGGCTGTCCTGGACTCACTTTGTAGACCAGGCTGGCCTTGAACTCACAAAGATCCGTCTGCCTCTGCCTCCCAAGTGCTGGGATTGAAGGCGTGCACCACCACCGCCCGGCGATGGTGCAAAATTTTAAAAATGAACCTATAGATCCATCTAATTGATGGGCTGAAATGTAAAAATTCATTTGAAAATTAATAAAACAAAATCAACCCTGGTATTCATGAAATCATTCTTAAAAACAACTGGTTCATCCCAAGATTTTATATTTCCTACATATTTCATATGTAGGAAAGAATGCCAAAATACATTGTAACAGAAGGAAAAACAATAAAAAAGAGATAACCAAGCCAGGCATGGTTGCGCACGCCTTTAATCCCAGCAATTGAGAGGCAAAAGCAGGTGGATCTCCGTGAGTTAAAGGCCACCCTGGTCTACAAAGTGAGTCCAAGACAGCCAGAGCTTGGTACACAGAGAAACCCTGTCTCAAACAAACAAGCAAACAAAAGAGATAATGCGAATGGATACAGAAAAGACCTGAAAGCAAATAAAACTCATCATTCCTTACTTATTTTAAAAACCTTGGTAGAGGCTGGAGAGATGGCTCAAAGGTTAAAAGGAGCTTGCTGCTCTTCCAGAGGGTCCAGATTCTATTCCCAGCACCCACATGTTGACTCACAACTGACTGTAACTCCAGTCACAGGGAATCTGATGACCTTTTTTGTCTTTCTCAGGCACCAGGCATGCATGTGGTACACAGACAAACATCCAGGCAAAATATCCATATGCATAAGTGAAATTCATTTTAAAAAAGATGAGGCAGAGAAAGCTAGAAGAAGGCACCTAGCCTTGGCCTCTGGCCTCCAAGCACATGTGCAAACGCACCTGCACCTCACATACAAAATAAAATACAATAAAAATAACAGGATTGTCCTTGCAGGGCCATGGATAACGGCATTCACTCTGAAAACAAGAACGAAGTAAGCATGGCCATTTCTACATTTATTTAGCTCCCCCTCCCCCTGGTTAATGCTATAAAATATGTGAGGAGATAAAGGGTTTAGTTATCAGACAGGAGAAGAATGAAGTCCTCATCCTGCTCAGTGTATACAACCACAGACCTAGAAAACATAAAAACACCAACTGAAAATCTCCCCAGATAAATGAGCAATCCAATATTAGATACACATTTGAAAATCAATAGCTTTGCCTGCATGTCGGCCATAACCAGTTGCAAGATGCAACAGGAAGCATTTCTCTGAGAACACCACCTGAGGTTGTCCTCAGGCCTCCTCCACACACATGCCAGTCATTTTCTAAGGATATGTGGGCAACGTTGGCTATCAGGTGAGAGTCGAGCAGTGCTTCCCACTGGGGGCGTTCTATAGCTCTAGGGAAATGGCAAAGGAGCTCAGCAATGTTGAGGAGACCGTGGCATTTGATAGTCATGTTTTTGTGCATGTGCATGTCTATGTGTGAAGCTGCACATGTGTAGGTACATATGCAGGATGTGTGTGTGTGTGTACATGTGCTTGTGAGAGTGAGTGTGTGTTGGTGTGTGTGTATGTGTGAGAGGTGAGAGTGAGTGAAGTAGGGTGTACATATCTGGGCAGAGACCAGAGCAGGAATCAGGTGTCTGGCTTTGTTGCTTTCTGCTGTACTCCCTTGAGACAGGGCCTCTCACTGAGCTCATTCCCCAGAGACAGGGCCTCTCACTGAACTGATATCTTGCCACTTTAGCAATGCTGGCTGGCCAGTGTGCTCCTGGGGTCCACTTGTCTCAACCACTCAATACTAGGGCTACAAACACACTCACAGCCACACCCAGCTTTTTACAGAGGTGCTGGGGAGTCAAACCCGGGTTTGAATCTTGTTTGCAGAGCAAGCCCTGCCACCCACTGAACCATCTCCCCAATTATACACACACACACACACACACACACATATATATATATGGAACCTTAGTTTTTTCTATTATTTTATGTGACGACTATGTACCAGTCCCAAACAGCCTTAATGGATTTAAAATGCACTTTTAATATTAGGTTAGGTAGGGTAAATGTATTAATCTATTGGTGCGTAACAGACAAGCCCAAGCCTAAAGGCTCAAAACAAACACCAATGTATTTGCTTGACTATAAAAATTAATGGGCGTTTCTTAATACATTCTAAGATTAGTCTGTGAACATCACAAAGATGCTGATACATTTCAAGGTCTTTGACAATCCTACCTGATTGACATACCATCAGTGGTTGGTGTTTACTTTTTCCCACCTAATATCATGAATCTGCTGTTGTTTTCTATGATAAATGTTTTTTTTAGAGACACTGACATGTTTACCGGGCTATTCAGGCTATTCTGCTGTTCCTTTCTGTCTATAGCTCAGACATTCCCCCTGGGGTCATTTTATTCGTTTTTGCTTGTTTGTTTTAGAGAAGACCCCACACATAGCCTAGGCTGGTCTTGAATGCTGTCTTCCTGCCTCAGCTTCCTGAGCCAGCACTGGGATTACAGACAGCCATCATTATGCCCGGTTGCCATTTTCTTTCTTTAATTACATTTATGTGGTGTGTATGTGTGTGTCATGGTGCATCTGTGAAGGTCAGAGGACAGCTTCCGGGAGTTGGTTCTGTCCTTCTGGCATGTGAGTGGAGGCCAGAGGTCAATCTGTTTTCTTTCTTTTTAAAGTAAGCTTTTTTTTTTTTTTTTTTTTAAACTGCTAAAAGGAGTGAAATTCTACTAACAGAAATCACCGAGGCTTTGCTAGCATCATGCCCCTATTTTATAATTGTTGGTGCTTAAGTCAACACACAGAACGAAGGGCCTCATATGGCATGTTCATGCCTGTACAAACACACACACACACACACACACACACACACACACACACACACACACA